>VZSR01001479.1:4501458-4768599 GCA_013398615.1 Brachypodius melanocephalos | reverse complement strand
TTCCTCAAGGCTCCTCTTTCTTCATGAATGCTCCCTCACCAGCTAACCCCCTCCCTTTCATCACACTTACCTTTACTGGATATAGCTGTGCCTCATCAGGGGTGAGGCTGTATTGGGTAATTAACACAGCTGTTACTTACAGGGACAAGGTCACCTGTATTCCCTTCTCCTACAGTGAGTCACCCTCTCCGTCACACTGGTCCCAGTGATTTCATGGCAAGCATGTTAGACCGTCTCAGTAATTCAGCTGAAAATTAATTAAAATACTTTATGTGTGCATTTATCTCCTTGCCAGGTTAATTTTCAGTTAGATTAGAGAGCTAAGACATCTCACCAGAAGCTCAGAGGTGCTTTTAGAAAATCCTAAAGGATGCACTAAAAATAATACCTGTTAAGAATATGAGCACCACATTCCATGATGTTTCGTCAGATCTTATATGTCTTTGAAGACAGCTCAACTTTGAAGTCCTTTTTGTCTTTAGCATCAATATATTTTGGAATTAGCATGACACTAAACTTGTGTGGATTAAGTGATAATTGCATGATTTACACAACTGTATTGATGCTGGATTCTAAACTTCTTGTATATATAAAATACTTGATTTGAAAGTCAGAAAATCATAGGTATAGCTTAGAAAGCACTGCAGTGACTGTTGTTAGAACGGGGAAAACATATTTTCTACCAGTGGAGACACTAAGCTTTTATAAAACCAAACTGGTAGAAAAGAATAAATGTTGGGAATCTGAAAGTGGGAGGGAAAGGCTACAGCCTTGTTCCTGTGCCTTGAGAATGCTTACTGCACTACAGGAATTTTGGGTATAGCCTTGCTTTAAATACAAAGGGATATGTTCCAAAATGTGTGCAACAAAATATCAACCATTTGTTTTGGGCACACAACAGAACAGTTCATTCAAAGTAATTAATTAATGCTTAGTATCCACTCTTCCCTCATTCTGCCATGAAAGATAAGATTTCTACAAAAGTACATCTACCCATTGCCACTTTACTGTATTCTTGCCAGTCAGGCTCCAGTCCATAATTTGAAAATTATGCTACTTTAGTTTGTCGTTTTTATCTCCTTTCACACAGGTGTGAACATTCTCTTTGGATAATTGAACTCTATTTGCTTACCCCATTGCTGATTTTGTTCTCAGATGCTGTTTGCCTACCTGCAAGATCTGGTAGAGGTTCAAAAAAGAGGTTTTTTGAGTTTGCTGCCAGCAGGTGTTAAGGTGACCACCCTCTGGGTGTAGCAGCTGTAAGCTTGTTCAGAAGTAAACAAAAACTGCATTGGTAGACAAAATAAAACAGTGATTTTTCTGCCACCACTGAGGCCATCAGCATTCATACTTTTAGTCTTTGATGATGAAGGTTTGGAAATGACAAATTCTTTTTGCAAGTGATTGCTATTTCTTTTTCTTGATTCTTTCACTAGTTTTCTGCAGGCCATAATTGATTAGAAATGGAATTAAGACTGGTGCCAAAATGGCTATGTGAAGGACAGCTGCCTTATAAATTACTCAATTTTGATTTATTTTCCAATTTCATGTAAGGAAATGAAAAATAAATTGAAATTAACCAATTACAGTAATAATTTTTCAATACCTCTATGTGATAAAATGCCATCTTATTGCTGTGTTGGCTATTGCACAGGCATTCAAGAATTTAAAGAATTACAGAACCTAAAGATTACTCAAAAGTTTTTTGTTCTTGTGTTTAAATTACTAAAGGAACTAAACATCCTCATTTTTTCTTTCAATATTTTTTGTTTCTTCTTGTCTATTTGACCTCAGAAAAACTAAGACTATCTCTGGTAATATCTTCCTACTATCTTCCTATGCACTGAATTTTAGGAGGCAAATTAATTCTTCCATTTTTTCTATTTCTTGCTATAAAGATGGTGTGAAAGAGCTAGTACTGATCAAATTATATAGAATGCATTCCAGAAAATTATGTAGTGATAAACAGAAAGAAATATTTAGTGTTGCTTTTATCACATTATTTTGGCTGTTTTGGAAACCTCAGTAACAACTTGGTAGCTGAAGTTTAACCTCTTGCTTAGATAAATATACAACAGTATTCTCCTACACATTCATTTCAATATTTTTTCATTACTTTTTAGAGGGAGATGCTTCTTTCTGGTTGAATCTGGTTTGAATTTCACACATATTTGAAAATGTACTTTATGTTTGCCAATTCCACACTCCACATTATAAAAACTAACCAAAGAAATCATGATCTTGTTTCATTACATTTCTACACAAAGTTCTGGGAACATTTCTTGTTACTGAATATGTATGTATATGTGTCAATTAGAGAATTAAAGATTGCTATGATGAGGCTGTTTAGAAGACACATAAGTCAGTTTTAAACTTTTAAACAAAATTTTATTTGACTCTCATTCTTTAACTACACACCTTATCTAATGCTTAGTTCACATCCACCTCAGTCAATACCTCATCCACCCAACAGCCCATCCATCAAATCCATCTCTCCCAATTTAAAGAAAAGGATGTTGTAGGGGACCAAGTCAAAGGCCTTACAGCAATCCAAAGAGATGGATTCACAGTCCTCTCCTCATCCACTGATGTGGCCTGCACAGGGATGTTTGTGGTTACAACACATCTCTGCCTAAGATACATTCTTCATGCATCTCTCCAATGGAGGGAATGGTTTAGAAAGCAGAAACTGCAGACCTGCACCTGTCTCCCATCAGCCCAAGTGCTGTTATTGAGCTGTTGTGACAGCAGGTGTGGCAGCCTGCAACATCCCCATGCCTAAATAATTGTTTATGCCACTCCTGGGATGAAAAAGTACTTTCTAGTCTGGAAAACCAAAGTTAGAGGAAGCAAGACGAACAAGACAAAGTCAGTTTTAATGTAGCTTCCTCCTGGGGAAAGAATTTGAGGTTGTTTGATCTTCTACTGTACATTTAACCCATTTTTATCTTATTTCCCTTTATAAATCAACAAAGACCATCATACAAATGCCAGAGTACCTGTTGATAACAGCATGGAAGACTTACTCTGATAAATTTTTAAGGTCCTGTCATCTTGCTGTGTAGGAGCTTAGAATTTTAATCTGAGGAAACGTGAGCTTTATTTTGATATTTGTCTAGTACCAAGCATGTAGATTCTGCTTTATGACTGTACATAAGATGAAAATTATAATTAATACAGTGTTCCACTGTAAAATGAGAGTGGTTGCACTAAATCCAGGATGCATATGGGCTGAATGAGAAGATGGAATAAAATATGTTGAGATGAGTTAACAAAATCTGATCACACTTCAGCTGTTCATTCTCCTTAGGACCATCCTTTAGTAGCATGTAAATAATATTTGTATTGTGTAGGTTTGATGATGAAAAAGACATTTTTCACAAAATTTTCACAAGAGATTGCTTTCCCCTTTAGTGGAAATGTATCCTATAGTGGAGATCATTCTGGTAGGTTTTTAATTAGTCCTTGTGTTAGGAAGAGATTCCTTTCTGTGAGTTTGGTTGTGCTGAAAGCACATGGGTTAGATCTTTCACTTGTATCCAGGAGTAAGGGATCAGGAAGGGCTGCTGGATGTTCTCCTCAACTTGAACAGACAAGAGGAAAAGGCATAAACTCTCAGACTCTGTCTGCCTGGTTTTAAAGTTCCTGAAGTAGGAAAAGTATTTGAGTAAATAGAGTTTTTAATAAAGTCTGAAAACCTGACGTTCATGGAATATATCAATAAAAGTAATAGATGACGCATCAGCTTCTTAAAAATATATTTTTTGTCTTTGCTTGGCATTAGTCAGAGCCATCTTTATTAATTCATGCATTAATGCTTAGCAGGTACAAAGTGTTTTCCCTAATAACAGATTTTTTGTAGGTGGCAAGTTCATCATAATTTACTTGGGGCACTTTAAATGATCTGACTGCAGAATATTTTTAGTATGTTCAATCAAAATCAGACTTGTCTTTTGAAATGTTTTAATGTCCTGAAGTCATATGACCTCAGATGTTAACCCTTCTATAAACTATGTGTTAAGGAAAGCAATTTTAAAGGTTTTTTTTGTTGTTGTTGACTTGTTCAAATTCTTTATATTTCTTAAATGTCATGTTGAGGCAAGCTCTTTGAAGTTAATTCATGCAATAAATAATGTTTGGTTGTGGTAATCCTCATTTTTAACTCATTAACAAGAATACTTCAAACACAGGTAATGAAAGACAAATGCATTTGAAATGGATGTTGGCTGTTTGCTGTCTTCTCTCTCCTACACCAAGGTGCACACACAAATCACAACCCCAAGAAGAGTGTTTTCATTTGGAGACCATGTCGTGGCTTTGTTATTAAAAAAAAAAAAGAGGTTGTGGTCTTAGCCCACTTATATTTTTGTGGTGAGCATTCCCCCACAGAACCTGAGCTGAAGATTTGGTTACCAGAGAATCTCCTGAGGGGATAGTTTCCCTCTGGATCCCCCAGTGCTACTACCAAAGGCAGAAAACCCAGCACTGCTCCTCATCATCTCAGTCCCTCCTGCTACTTAGTGTGACATATTTTAATGGTGTTATTTTAAAGGAATTATCTGTAAAACGCAGGAATTTCTGGTATTGTTTCAGTTGTCGTAAATGCTCAGTTTTTGGATTACTGTAGGTTCCAGTTATTTATGCCGTTGAACAAGTGGTTATATTAATACAGACAAAATTGTCTGAGATTTACATAAATTATTTTCAAAGAGTAGAGAGGCTTTAAAGGAATCTTATGTGAATTAAAAAGAAAACAAATATTCCAGGAAAGGCCAAACACTTAGCAGCTAACTGGACTTGCTAGGGCAGAACATAAGACTGTGCCTCTTGGAAAAATTTCTATATTCAATTGATTAAGGATTTCCGTAAGTGTTAAAAAACTGTCACTCGCTTAAAAAAAAAATTAAAACCTTTAGACAACCAAGTGAACCAAGCAAAGCAGCACTGCTGTTCCAGCCATCTCCCTTGCTGACTTTTCTATCCAAGGTCTGTAAATCTTCTATGGCCTGGCTGATGTGAAGGGCAGCTCACCAAGGACCCATGAGCAGGTGACAATAAAAGCCACCAGGGCATCCTCTGGGATCTCAGAGCTCTCTTGCCTCTGACTGCTCCTCTTGGAAAATGTGGGGAGAGTGTTTTCAGCCAGGATAATTCCACTGCTGATTACCAGAGTGCTGTTATTTATAGAGCCTGCTCCAGTTCATAATTGGTCATATCCAGCCCATAATTGGCCACTGTGCCCCTGTGGTGCCACAATCTGCCACCTTCTGCTCCATCTCAGGACTTACTTGTGAGCATCAGCATTTGTCCAGTTTTATGGACTCAGTGCTAAGCTCTGTTTTGCTGACCATGTGTTTTCCTCTCTCATCAACCATGAGGGGTTGATCTAGAAGGAACATAATTCAGCTGAGTAAACACAAGAAAACTGTAATTCTATTAAACAGGGTTTCATAGCACTCTGCCTACTTGCAAAGGTACCATCAGAACATCTGATGAAAAAAAATCTTTAACCAGTGGATATTATTCTCACTTCTGACCAGGTAGTCTGTTAATGGGAACTTAAACAGAAAAACTCACATTACTATGACAATACCCCTTTTTCAGAAATAGAAGACAGCTGCTTCCAGATTTCAGACAGAACTTGACAAATGCAACAACGCCCTACAAGTAAAAATAAAAACTTCAAGAGCCAAACAAGTTCTTTAGCAAAAAAAAAAAAAAAACAGAAAAACCCCCAAACAAACAAACAAACAAACAAAAACACCCCCCCAAAAAAAAACAAACCAAACCAAAAACACCTGCTGATACAAAAATAATCAGTACAAATAGAAATATCAAATTATTTTCTTTCAAACAAGATATGATTTTATCAATTGAGATTCTCCTAAGTTTTCACTTTAAAAATTTCCATAATACTGAAATAATATTGAAGGGGAAATTAAGGTTTGTTATTGCAGAAGATGTTGACTTCTGTCAAAAGTAGTACTGGAGGAAACCCTGCATGTGAAAACTGAGATCTTCTGGCATTTCTGTTGTTCAGGTCTTTCTGACACCGTTTTCCTGTGCAAAGATGAAATAGCCAAAGTTCCTCCATTTTGAAATTCATAGGGATGTTTTGTACCTTTCAATAGAGTTTAAGACCTCTGAATATTTCTACTTAGTCTAAAATAAAAATAACACCATCTGCAGCCTTGCTAGAGACAATTCTTTTACCCCTCTAACAAGAATCAGATCAGGAAAGAAAGATAAGGCATTTTTACAAGTTTTCTCCTTCTCTGTTTACTGGTCCATTATATCAAGAGTCCTGTAACAACTTCAGTGCAGGTAATTTGGTCACTGAGGTAGATGGATGGCATGGATTTTCATGTGTCACTTCTTTTTTGGATATAACATTTCAGGAACAGTCATTCAGCTGCTCTGCCTCCTCCCCTTGCATCACCGTTTGTTCTTGTTTAGAGCATCCTCAGTCTCGAGTGTAACAGTCCCACTTATTTTGAATTTTGAAGTTGTGATTTGCTCCTAGGGGTGGTTTTTTAAAGATGTGTGAATTAGGTGTGTGCTACCCCTGCTTACTATGACTTTCTGGACTGGGTTTTTTTTAAACTCATTACAGCTACAGTGAAATATTTAAATTATTTTGAATCCCTTGTGTAAACACAGTGATCTTGTGATACAGCTTCAACAACTGCTGTGTGCAGCCCATGTCAACCACCCTTATTTCCTGGTGAAGGAATTGATCAAGGAAGGAAGAAAACCTGATTTTCACATGGTCTGCTGAAGGTTCAGAACATTCACAGCACAGCCAGTACCCCGAAGGTTGCTTCAGACCAAAATGTTCCTTTTATATGGAGAAGATGCACAAAAAGAGAATAGGAGATTATGTAAGGGAAAAGATACTTACTGCAGAATAACTGCAATTCCTTGAAAAAATCCCCTGAGTGGCCAGGCTGGAGTTTTTGCTGTGTGAACCTTTTCCATCTGGTTTAAGAAGCTCTACAGGAACCCGTGTCATGCTTCTTTACTATGGAGACTGTAATAAAAAGGGTGAAACCAGTGTCTGAACCCATGACCAGATTGGGAGCTGCTTGTAAGAACAGACCTATCCTACCAAAACATTGCATGTGTCACGAGATTAAGAAATGCATCTCAAGGGGTGATGGTGCTTGAAATGCAGAAGGTGATTTCAGAAAGTTTCTATCTAAGCCCCAGAATTCTGTGTGCTCCTGCAGAAAGTGAAGCAATATCAGTCCTGAAAAGTTAATATTATAACAACAAAACATCAAGAGAGACCCCAAGAGAGAAGCAATGCTGAAAATGTTGATATCATAAACCAAAAATTTTCAGGCAGGCTTTGAAATAGTTTAAAATGATTGCACAGAATAACAAGAGGGGGAAAATGTAAGAAAACACATTTGTGTGCTCTTTATAGCATTTTGCCTCTCTGACAACTCTGCTTCTCAGAGCTGAAGTAGTTTAGAGTGTGTTTAAGTAATTACTGCAAATTGAGTTGCTTATTGTATCTCATCTTATGTATGACCGCGCACTCTCCAAGAGCACTGCAACTGAATGTAGAATACATTAACGTGGTCCTTACCCCAAAAAAGTCCTAAAAATTCTTGGACAATTGGTTGCAGTTAAGAGTTAGACATTTTTAATGTACAGAATAAAACTTACAGATTTTTCTACTTGCAATGTTAAATGTGCAGATGGCAACTCCTCTGTCTCTTCATAGTTGAAAGGCACGAGCAGAATCCTTCAGCAGACAGTTTAAATTATTATCTCAGCATGGTGAATAATTGCAAGCATCAAAATCAGCACTACAAAAGGAAGTGACTTCAGAAGATTTCCAGAATGTCCTAGGTAACTACATAAATGCTCTGCTGTAAGTTGTAGGAATGGCTACTGAAGAGCACATCCACAGGATCAAAGTAGAAAGCTTGAACTATCAGAAGGCTGCCTTCTGTGTTTTGACAGTCTTCCATTTGTCTGTGAATAATGAAGAAATTATTTCACATCTCTTTCAGCTGACTGGATTTATATCTGGTAAGATATAAGCACTGATGGAGATAAATGAGAATATGTCATGTGATTGTATTTCGTATTTAAAATTCAGTGATAATTTGAAATCAAATGCTGCTTCTTGACAGCGATGTCATCAGACATTTTTAATGTGTGCCTGGCACTCTGAACTGTGTGCTGTGGAAGAGGTTTGTATGATAGCCTGTAACAAATTCAGAATGTGAACATGCAAAGTGTCTAATCTGTCAAGAGTTTTTATCGGGATTGTCTGTGATGGGCACACTGCTGCTTCACTTTCTTTTCTCTTTAATACATGAGAAATACGTCAAAGTCATTCCAGATCCTTTCAGCTACGGAGTCCTGACCTGTCATTTCATGTCTAGGTTTTTCGGCACACGTGGCTAAAAACCTTCTTTAAATACTGATTTAAATACTTTAAATCATTTCTGAGCCATCCAGCACAGATACAGAACTCCACGGAGTGGTCCCACCGTTATTTCTGTGGAAGGATTCCAGAACCAGCTGCCTAGTACAGCTATGGCAAGGCTTCCTTTTGGAAGCATGCTCCATGCAAAAGCACATCACTCAAGGCAATTACAGCCATTGAATTTTTTTCAAGCTGTTGCATCTACATTTCCTGCTCTTCTCCGCCTCATGTAATCTCAGAATAACTGATATATTTGTAGTTCCGCATGTGTTAAGACTAAAATTACACAGTGTCTGCCTTATTTGTACCCTGGGCATTCCCCAAGAGAGGATGGCCTATGGATCCCTGTTCTATGACACTTCAAGGAGAAATCCCAGGGAGAGTGAGGAATTGCAAGAGACAAAAGCATTGCATTCCATTTCCCACTTGCATTATCACCACAAATTCTCACAGTGTTCCAAAAATTTCTCTTTCAGAATGCCTCACTTTCCCTGTCATTGCCTGGGATTTCTGCTTTTGCTTGCTTATTTTCAGCAGTCCCTCCGTGTTCAGGTTTTGCATTGCATTTTTTTTGCTCATTTCATAGCAAACATACATAAAGATTTAAACACTGTAGAAAGTTTATTTCTGCCCTGGGTGATGCTCTGAGGGATGAGAGTTGTATCTCGGGCACATGGTGGGATTCTTGTGGTGTCCTGTCCAGGGCCAGCAGCTGGACTCCATGATCCTTGTGGGTCCCTTCCAACTCAGCATATTCTGTGAAAGTGGATGTTATTCTCCTCATTGCAAACTTCAAATTTACAAAAAAGAAAAAGAATTATTCAAGAGTATACTGCAACTTTCTGATGTAATAGCTTACTACATTGTAGAAGGAATGAGTTCTCAAGAAGAACAGTACACATTTTCAAATATGACCTATACTTTAAAATTTTTGCCTCGTTATAAAGACTTTTTAATGAAATCTGAGTAAAACATAACATGTTGCTTTGCAGTTGTAGGTGGCTTTTGAAATATCACTGTGTAATTAACTGTACCATTTCTTTAATCTTAGAAATTGATCCATGCAGGACTGCAAGGAGAGCAATTACTGTTGTCTGTAGTTGGCCAGCCCAGGTGGAGAAGTTAATGGTGATTTGCAACCCAATTTTGGAACCTGTGTCCATATGAAATCAATAACTCATTATATTCCTAGCTGTGCTTCTTTGAAAGCACATACTGGGGTTAGCAAATAACTATCCATAGTTTCAGATTTTGGTATATTCTCGGTAGAATCCAATGCACATTAACATCAAAATTTGGCTTATCTTTGCTTTAATTAGTTTACATGGACACAGCTTTCTGCCAGCCTCAATATTTTTGTATTTAAATTTCTGCCATTGAGGTACATTAACATATATTAACAAAGGAAATGTGCATTAGAGGCATGAGATAAAAAAAAGACATGATTAAAATTTTTTTCTGTGATTTTTAAAAATATTTTCCTTAAAAGAAAAGTTTAAGTAGCTTTTTTGAGGGGTCTGGGATTGCTGGGTTTTTTTCCAGAAAAATGTGTGTCAGGATTCTTTTCCTGACAAGGTAGGTATAGAGAAGACTCCAGACTACCGTGTAGGTCTGAAAGCTTAAGGCATTTATATGTTATTTGAGACCTGTGTTTTGAAATAATTGTTTTGCTTGATCTGTTGCATTTTAAAACTAAGCCATTTCTCTTTACAATTAGCAATACTTTTTGCTAAATCTACCTGATTTTTTGGATGCAGATATGAGATTGTCGTATCCATGATCTGAGTCAGTAAAAAGAAAAAGCATCTGGTTTTGGTTTGGGGTTTTTTTTGTTGGTTTGTGTTTTTTTTTTTTTTTTTTTTTTTTAATTATTTTCTGTTGGTTGGCTGAGGTTTGGGGTTTTTTCCAAAACAGAACTGGAAGGGAGTTCTATGTGCTTTTACCTGAATAATTTCAGAATTGTTTCAAGACACTGATTTCAGTAAAACAGAAGGAAAAGCTCATATTGGATACTACCTTAATTAGTACTGGCTATCTGTTTTCAGACTTCTGTTATTATAATATTGCTTTGGCCTTTCAGGTGGAGGGAAGACTAAAAATTGATTGATTTTAAGAAATTTCTTTAGTACTTTTACATATTAGAGTTATTTTTTTGTTCAAAAATAAGATGCTGAGCTTGCTTTGCACATGAGGTTTTGGGATATTTGCTGCTTATAGTTTTAATAGGGTGACTTTGCAGAAACAAAACCAAATTCCAGGTTTATGCAGAATTATGAAACAGAGTTTCTAAAGTAAATAAAGTAACAGGTATTTATTTGACTTTTACATTAAGAAACAATGCTACAAATACCACATCAATATTTCTTTTTAGTTAGGTGGCCCATGCATGCGTTGCCATATAAATATACACCAATTCCACACCCTGTGATGGCTGTGATTAGGAAAGGTGTTGCACAAGAGTGAATGCAAGAAGAATGAGCAGTGTGACATCCTGAGGACATCCTGGAAGTGACCTTGGGGGGAGAATCTGCAGGCACTTGCCAAAAGCTGATCAGAAGGGGTGTTTTTACGTGTATATATGAAGGTATAAACCACAATTTGTTCCAATGTAGAGATTCTGCTTGAGATACTCCTGCAATGGGATGAGCCCAATTTCCCAAGTGAGCTGTTCAGTGTTTGAGTCCTGCATAACTTAATGTTGACTTGTTAACAGGATTAGCTGTAGAAATTTCACAGATTGATCAATTCAAATCTATTTTCAACTACCACATGAGACAATTTTGGAGGCTGCTCTTCCAAAGAAAAAGTTAATCTAATAAATTAGCCTATTGTGCCACCAAAGATCTATTGCATTTCTGTTATTTATTAGAGTGGAATCAATATTTCATCTTCAGAAAGCTGCAGGTATTTGTCATGTTGTACGTTTGTAGGCATAGATGCAGACAGTGGAAGTAGCTAAGCATCTGAACAGCTTCTTTCTTACACAAAATGGGGATAGAAACATTTCTGCATTTTATGAGGAGTGCTAAGACTGCCTATAAGGTTTTATTTTGTTTTCTTGCTGGATCTCAGTGTTACTTGGTCAGATTTGAGAGCTTATTTTCATCGTGGTCCCTCGATGCCTTGAGAAGGCTGACCTGGAACAGAGACCAGACAGAGCTTACAGAATAAAAAAATATTTATTAAAAGGACTTAAAGGATACACCTTGGGCAAAACAAGAGCCTGGCCAGGGCTACACACAAGAGGGACCCAAAATGGTCACAAAATGGTCACAAGGTTTCACACTTTTATAAGTTTTGGTCCATTTGCATATTGGAGTTAATTGTCCAATTATAGCTTCAGGTTATGAAGTTCCATCCTCCTTGTTCCCTCCCCTCAGCCCTCCATTGTTTGTGCTTTTGGGCCTGAAACTTGTACCCATTGTCCTTGGTCTCCAGAACCTTTGTCAGAACTTGTAGAAAAGAAATTCAAAGGAAAGGTTTCTGACTGTACTATTTCAGCCACAGGGGAAATTCTCAGCCTCATATGAGGTCAGGAGTTTAAATCCTTTGCTTGCTCCAGCCATCCAGTCTGCTGTAAAGGACTGGAATGAGAATAAGAAGCTCCTCTTAAGATTTTCACTTGGAAACCTCAGCACACAGCAGTGTTTTCCAGCTTACAATTGCATTCAAGGAAACATCTAGAAAGGTGCAGAATTCTGAGCTCATGCTGTAGAAAGAAAACCTTGAAATGTCTGACCATGAGAAACATGCACATCTGCCATGAGTTTTGCTGCTGATGATCTTTTGTTTTGATGCTCATCATGGGAACTCAAATATGGACGTGGTAATTGGGTTTCTGAATTTCCAATTTTTGTGCTTGTTTTTTTGAAAATAAAATTGTTAGAGTGATGGAGGGAAAAAAAATCAGGCTACAGTTAAAGAATGCAAAGAAACTTTCATTTGCATCTTGCCCATTTGCAGAATGATTCTTTCACCATGCAGTTTTGTGTGAATGATGACTTGATAGAAATTTGCTATGGCTCCCCCAAGACGTATATGAAGAAGAAACATTGTCTAACTATAATTAACAACTCAAATGCAAAGATTAATAGAATTTACTTTGTTATTATTTGGTTTGTTGGGTTTTTTTCTATAGATTCTCTGCTCAGACCAGAAATAGCAGTCCTAATTATATGATATAACCTTTTCTATCTCCAACAGTTGAGGTTTTTGCCATTTGACAGCTGTAGCCCAGATTATGAGAAATACTTCTGGCAAGAATGCTGAAATTAGGCATTCAGAAAAACTAGACTTTGCAACTGGTTCTTCTAAACAATATTTGCATGTTCTGAATTGTACATAGGGTGCTCAATAAAATGGCCAAGTGGGACAGAACAAAACCTCTCTGTCTTCAGGTTATGGGGTCCATTGTGACTGCAGGTGGCTCAGTTTGAGGATGGCAGCAAAGGGAGTTTCCTCAGGGCTGTGCACTGTGGGGCAGCTCTGGCAGCACCCTGAGAACACCCTTGACGGAAGGCTTGCCCCAAGCCTGGACTGCGCAGCAGCAAAAAGGACAACAGAGCTCCAAGCCATCCATGCCTTGGTCCCTCCTTTTGTGCTCACAACCCTCTGGCAGGAGGCTGCCTGCTGGAGTGCTCTGGCTTTGGAAATAGCTTCCCTCCCTCAGAAGAGGGTGATTTTAGCACTTTTGGGAAGCGTAAAGCTGACTGTCTCATAAACTGTGCCCCAAATTTGACAGGTTACCCATTGAGCTCTATGCCAAATGACTGGATGGCAGATATTGAATCTATGTGAAAATTAGTGATATTTTCCTGTTTCCTGTGCTTTCCCTCACTGTGATTAATAATTGCAGTGAGAGAAAGGTCACAGTCACACGAGAACGACTCAGGCAACCAAACACACTGGGTTTATTCCTTTGATTCCTTAAGCTCAGACTCACACGTTATCAAAAGCTTTCTGACAGATCTGAATTTAATGTCATGACATTTTAAGGTTATATCATTGAGCTCCAGAGACAGCTCTCCTGGCTTCTTGCTCAGCCTCCCTTTCAGGCTGTGATAAATGCTGATTATGATCTCTTGTGTCTTGGGGGTTCATTCCTTCCTAATTATATCCAGAGAAACCACCTGGATTTCAGCTCCCTTTGTGTAATCAATATGTCAGCCAGGGTCAATGCTGTGTTGGGCAAAAGGGTGTCAAGGTTTGTGTTTGTATAAAGAGTTCCAAGACCTCCCTCTAATTTATTGTGCCTTTGTGGCATTTGGTATCACCTAAATATAGAATGAATATATGAAACGTAAGAAATGATATTATGAAGAGTGATACTTGGAGTAGAGAAAGTTATTACTAATAGCTGGAGTTCTTCAAGATACACTTACACTGCATCCCTACTTAGAATACTTTTGAGAAAATAAGATCTTTTTAAAATTACTGGTCAATGTGCTTCTACCTGAAGCACAATTTTCTAAGGCCCCCTTCCACCTACTACAGTTTTTGAGAATGGTTATGTCCTTTTGTCTGTGATTATGGTATTAAAATTACTCATTTCCAAGTCTGGGACAGACTTGATCTAATGGTTCAATAGCTCCCTTTTTCTCTTTTATTTCTTCATCTATATTCAGATACGGTGTCTAAAATAGAGAAAAATTTATTATAAACGCGTGTTATAAAGCTTACTTCAAGTAAAACTAGCAAAGTTAGAAGGAAAACAAGTATAATTTCAGCAAATATGTTAATGGACTTTGTCTGGCTCCAACTGCAAACTTTTATAGACAATAATGAAGCAAAGCTGAAAAAGTCTGTTTGTGACTGAAATATCACATGTACTAAATTTAAATCTTGAGTCCTCTTGTCAAGCAGGAAACCCAGCAGAAGGATTTAATTTGCTTTTAAAAAGGTTTTTCTGACAAGTGCATTTTTATATTAAAATTCTGAAACTGTTAAAATGCAGGGGTTTTTTTTCTTTTGACAGAGACATATATGACATTTCATGATGTGTTTCATCTCTCTTTGGACATGACATTCAATTAAAAGCAACATTAGAAAAAAACGATTTTCTGTGAAAGAAGCATACTAAAGGCATTCTTTGCTCTGGAAAAAACATGGTTTTCTGTACATTCTTCAAGCTATGAAATAGGTGATTGGTAGAACAGTAATTTTCAGTAACAAAAAATGATTTATAATTTACTTGTGATATCAATAAGACTGTTAAGTTATAGACAGATGCTGCTGCTTGTGAGCTCTGTGTGTCTGTCACATTTTTGTGATATATATATGTGCATTTTTAACAATAGGTTATTATTTTAAAGGTAAAGGGCAAACAAAACATTGAAACTGTAAGAGCCACCAAAATGTTACTGTCAAGTACATTTCTGACTTAATGGGATTTTCGGGTTTTTATGCTTTCCCATTTTGCTCTGACAGGTCCATGCAAGGGGTTTTTTTAAATTTAATAATCTCTTCTTCCACCACAATTTTACACTTGCAGATTTCTGGGATTACATTGCTGGGTTGAGCAAAGCTATCACCAAATTCATGGAGGAAAAAGACAAAACTGTCATCCCAGAAATAGCACTGGACTACATGATCACTCAAGGACATGTCTCAGAGTTACAACTCCAGTTCTGCTTTTTCTTTACTGTGTAATGATGCAGCAATTTTATTGTTTACCCCCTATAAAAAAAACAACCAATATGCCCCGAGGGACAATTAAATGTTGTAGCAAAGGGGTAGCATGACTAAATCTAGACTTGTTCCAGATTTTCTTCATTTTAGTGGTTGAAAGTACAGAGTAAATGTTAATGCAGTGACTTCGAGTAACTGGTGTCCAACTGTTTGCTTCTATTTTTTCATGGTCTTTTTGGAATCTTTAACAATAAGCACTTACTTAAGAGCTTAGCAATATGTGTATTTTTACACAGATTGTAATTGTATTCAAAGATACAATGAAAAATATTCAGTCTTTTTCACTAATACTATCAAATCGTGAAGGATGGGAGCCCCTCAGTGTTAAAAGCCTTTTAAAAGCTCCACGGAATTGTTACACAGTTTGCTTCAAAGAACTTTCAAAAGTGACAAGGCTTTTTTATAACCACAAAAAGAATTGATACATTTCTTTGTCTCGGAAGGAGATTGGGAAGGCTCTGATGGTGGTGGTGGACAGACTAAGCAAGCAATAAACATTTAAATGGCACCTGGGAATTTCAGGTGAGTCAATCCAGTTTTCATTCAGGATTCTACCTTCCAGGTAGCCTTGCTATTTAAAGATTGCAAAGTGTACTAGGAGAGAACCAAAGTGAAACCCAGATGCAGCTGAAGGATTTTCTTTAAGGCCCTAAGCCACACACGGAGGGTCAAGAACATCTCTGGAGCTACTGAATCTCTGCTTATATTTTCCAATGAATGACAACTTTACAGAAGTTTCAAAATTGGATTCTGCATCCAGAAAACTGACCCTGTTTGACCTGAAGGCTAATTAATATCATAACCAATGGATTCTATGCATTTTGAACTTCAGTAGCATGACTGCAAAATTATTTACCCTCTTGACACTTCTTTAATATTTCATATTCCATTCAGCTTCTAATATTCAAAAAATACCAGCCAATTACTGTATATTTTTATAAAACTATGTGAAACATATTGAAAAGTTGTAATGTATGGCAGTTTATTGCAGTGAAATATTTGAGGATTATTGACTTATTTTTTTCCTGTTTTATTAATTTGGGGGGAAAAAAAATCTGGAAAAGCATCCTGATAACTTGCAGACATTATCAGGAAAGCTTCACATCTATTTGCATTTACTTTGGCAATTACAGGTGTTTTGGGATCAGAGGACATGTATGATGATGATTTTCTGCTTTGCATAAACACTCTGCAAGAAACTGGCCAAAAAAACCCACCAAGAATAACTTTTAGTTTTAATAATCTCATGCGTGACATATTTGAAGAACGATCCCTTCATATTTTTATAGATGAAACATACCACATGTCACTCATCAGTATTATTGTGTTTCTGCTGTGCTATTCAATTTCTCCAAGACAAAAACCCCTTCAATTAATATACACAATTGGTTCTTAAAGCCTTCTATCTGAATATGATTTTGTACATTTAGGAAGAAAATCCAATAAGTAATTCTCTTTCTATTTTCAAATCCAGTGTCAGACCATCTTCCACAAACCACATCTGTCATTATAAGGATTAGACAGTCATATTCAAATTAACAGCATGATTAAGAATAGAGAATTGGGTTATATCAGCCATGGTTTCTACTCTGATGGATATTTTTTTATGCTCGATGAACATCCTTCACAAAACAGTAGATTATTAAATTCTGAGAACTTTTCTCCAAGTTGTGCTTAACAACTCACATAGTCCAATATGTCCAAATAAAAAATATTGGGGCTAAAATCTGTGAAAAACACTTGGAGTCTAAATCAGATTTTCAATGAGAATTACAGCTTTTGTTTTCACATTTGCATTTAGACTGGTATGTAAAATCATGGGGTTACAAATTATTTCACTTCTTTACGTCTTAAATCCAAAAATGATCAGTGTTAAAGTACTACAGTGGCACTGTGGCCAAAGTTAGCTGAAAGGCTAAAGCAGAAATCATCTGTATTCTGCTAGTTCCTCACCATAAGCAGCTGTTGCAGCAGCCCTCTTGTTAGAGGGTAGAAATGAGCCAAGACAGAGTTCTTGTTTATCACAGCATGAAAAGGGTCCTGGCTTATTCCTATTTACAGCTCAGCCATCCTCACTCCAGCTATTCACTGACTCTGGCTGCAGCAGCTGCTGCTGTAGGTTTCCCTTGCAGCCTCTGCCTGCTGGTTATTGCCTGCTGAACTCTGACTGCAGGGATTGGTCTGCAGACTGTGACTGCAGGCTTTTACCAGCTAGACCGTGACTGCAGGGATTGGTTTGCAGGCTCTGACTGCAGGCTCTTACCCAGCTAGACTGTGACTGCAGGGATTGGTTTGCAGGCTCTGACTGCAGGCTTTTACCCAGCTAGACTGTGACTGCAGGCTCCAACAACAGGCTCCAACTGCAGACCAAGATTGACCTCAAAACAGGGATTCTCTTGACTCAGAATCCTTCTTCTTCATGATTCTCTCCTTCTCTGTTCCTCAAGATTCCTCTTTCTTCATGAATTCCCCCTCACCTGCTAGCCCACTGCCTTTTATCACACTTATATTTATTGGCTTTAGCTGTGCCTCATCAGGGTGAGGCTCTATTGGGGAATTCACACAGCTGTATTTACAGGGATGAGGTCACCCTTATTCCCTTTTCCTACCAGCAGTTTTTTCATATATATTCATGTGAGCCCTGGGATCCTCCTGGACACCTGTGTGTTGGAGAAATTCAGGGTTAGCTGGGCGCTTTACTCAGGTCCTTCTCCTGCCTCTCTCTGAGACATGAAAGAGAGCAAAGGTGTGAAGGCTCTTTCTTTGACCTGACCATAAGACAGACAAACCAACAGTGTTCTGACTTTGAATTCTAAAGGCCTCTGAAATACTCTGCCAGATCTTCTGCTACTGTCCAACACTAGAGGTAAAATAGCAGAAACAATGGCTTTTGGGGGTTTCTGAGTTCTGTTTCTCTAGTTTTTGACAGAGCTTAAATAAATATGACAATAAATAAATACAATGAGTTGATGTGGACCAATTCTTACCTACATACAAAAAACCCACAATTGTTTAAAGCGAGACTTGGAATCACTAAAATTTCACTCTGCTGCCACCTGATTCTACAGTATCTTATATTTTATCACAGAATGGTGGAGTAGCCAGAAATCTTAACAATATTTCTGTTGTTTTATTGTCTGCTAAGATAAACTAATGTAGGCGACAATGCAAATGGTAGTGCAGGTGGTTATTTAAAATCTCATTTTTCCTATTTAGCTGTAATTTTGATTAGGAATACATTGAAAATGTTTTTTGTTAAAAGCAGTGATAAAAGTTCTTGTCATTTTTGGGAAGCCATAAAAGAATCGAAACAGAGTTGAGAAGACAAACTTTGACATCCAGAATTTTTTGCCAGTTAGGTCAATGGGGGTGGTGGGATGTTACAGATACAATAAATTAATAAAGGAAGTAAGAGTGGTGATTTATCAGCTCTGTTTTACCTTTGCAGGTGGCACAGAAGTCAGCATGAAGCAGCCTAAATGGATGTTTTGACAAGTGAAGTTGTTACATAACATCATTAGTTGACTTCAACTTTGGACCTCATGACCAATCCTCATCAGTCTTTTCGAGAACAATTATTTTTCCTAGAGAAGGAAAAAATCAAATCCCTGATAACTGATTTTCTTTATACTTGGTGGTTTTTTTTCCCAGATTGAAATAACTCTCAGGACTCTTCCAGGCACCTTGCATGTGTCTGTATTCCAAGTGAGTCACAAAATTAATTTGTCTGTGATTTCTTCCAAACCCTTGTGAATCCACTGCAGGAGCTTGCTGTCCTGTACTGAGTATCAGCCTTGCTTTATCTTTTTGTAGCAACAGGACAAAATCCTTTAAAGGCATTCCTTATCTTTTAGTGTCAGATGCTGGGATGTGCTAAGATTTACATATTTCATTAAAGAGAATTTCTCCCTGGTATGAGTGGCTTGTGCAAACACGTTACAAGATCATTAAAAGGAGCCCTGTGCACCAGTCAAGGTTCATTCAGAAGAGCACAGGCAAAAATGGGACTGATACTTTTTTTCAGTGGAGTGTTCCTGCAGATGGAAACTGCAAAGAAGCCATTTGAAATTCCACTTCTTTGTTAATTTGCAATGTGCTCCCATTGAGCTTTAACAAGCCAAACCTGAATTCCCAGTAATCAGGACTGGTTTTACCCAGTGCTTTGGTGCTGTCAGGGTGCTGGCTTGTCCTCAGTGTTAAACCACTCTGGCTCCCTTTTGTGATTTAAAATGCCGTAGAACACCTGGAAAGAAACACAGAAGTGTCGCTTTAGAAGTGCAGTTAAATGACCACACTGGCGTTTTTTGGGATGCTCAGGAAGATCCTTTCACTTCTTGAGGTCTCCTTGGGCAACTTAAAATTGGGGCAATTATTCATTAGCTGCGCTAAGGTTCATCTCCAGTCACAGAACCTGCATGAAGATGGAAAGAGACGTTTCTGACCTGACCACAGTGAGGTCCCCTGGGAGCATCCTCAATCAAGATAAACTGGCTTAGGATCTCATCTCAGGAAATTCAAATTTACTTGTCTGGCCAGCATGGGGAAGCCCTTCATTCTTACTTCACTTGCCTGTGTTCTTTCTTGATGCTGCCTCTTTCAAAGCAGCAACAAAAATCCATTCTGCTGTTGCTGATCTGCTCATTTGAGATAAGATTATTCTCAGGATGCATCCTCAGTTTCTCCCTGTGGTGGAGTCTGAATTTTATCTTAGTCAGGAACGAATTTGCTGTTGGTTTTTCCTGGACAACTCCAGCTTAATTTAATTTCCTCAACTTCATACACACATTATAATTCTGTTTAGGAAGTAAAAACCTTTCATCAGGAATCACTGCTGCTCTCTTTCCACAGAAGAGATATTTGGATGTACAAATCTATACGAACAACACATCCTCATCATCCGGGTACTGACAGCAATTGTTCTAATCCTTATGTCCATTATCTGTAAAATATGAACATTTTGGTCATCCTTTTTTTACTGTGGATTACAAAATCTTGTAGACTTTGATGTTGCTATTAAATGTGTACTGTCCCAGCATGATGAGGCCTGGAAGTACTACAAACCCAGGAACAAACATGTATCCTATCAGACTGAAGAGAGACCAACTTCAATTACTTTTTTGTGATCATAAATCACATTCCTGACCTGTGCTTATAGGTCTCTGATGTAGGAGGAAGGCTGCAGGACCCTCCCTGGCACAGCAGCTGAGAATAAGGCAATTGCACAAATCAGGTGTGAGGCACAAAAACCTTCATGGGAAGAGGCAGGCTGAGAGAACCAGGCAAATGTAAGAGTTCAGAATCTATTTCACAGGTTCTCTGCCTGTTGCTATTTTAATCTTTTACTACTTAGAAGCTGCTTTTGTTGCTGGGATTTTTTTTTTAATGGTGTTTTCTTATTTTCTCACTTATTTCACTTAGAAGAAGCTGTGAAAATCATGCATTTCTGTAATAGCACACACAGGCACAACACACATCTAATTTGATGGAAGAAATTTCAGGCAAGCATATTCATGGAGGAGCTTATAAATCAGCCTCTCATTGAATATTCTGTAGTTTCTCAAAATAAAAATGTATCATGGAGAGACTTGATGCCATCTTAAACACAGTATAGAAAATGCCACACTGCTGTAATTCGGTAAGTCATGTTATCTATAGCATAATTATAATTTCAGTATTAATGAGGAGTCTTCATAATGTCACGAGGAAATTCTTATTTTTGTTTCATCTGGTTCCATTTGTTAAGTGGCATAAAGAAACACATGGTACTTTTAATAAAATTATTATAATGGAATAGATTGGAATTTTGTATTACTTCTTTTTTTCTCAATTACATCTCTGAATGCAGACATATGTTATCAGAAATATTAATGAATGCAACAGAATATGTACTTTAGACATATATCAGCTATTGGAGTCATGTAAATAAATGAGGACTTTGCATTACAGCTGTATATAGGTGACAATTTCAGACAGAGGTTAGCAGACTTTTACAGCTGAGATAGTGGCTCATTATGGGCAAAAATTGCTGCAAATTGCCTGGACTATGAAATATCAATTGGAGAAGAACTACAGCCAAAAAGCGTAGGACTTTATAAGGTACAGCTAATGTGGCTCAAATTATATAACCAGGCCCTTTCTTCCAAAGTTAATGAGGTTTGCAGTAAACTACAGCTTAGATTGCTGAGGAAAATCAAGAGGATGCTGAGAAATCTTTCTTTTCTAGTGCTCTGTAAAACACCAACTTCATCAAAGGAACTGAGCACATGAAAACACAAGTAAAGCAGGGAGGTAAGGAGTGAGATTGGAAATGTGTGAGTTTGCTATTAAAAGAAACATGAAAATTGTAATTTTTGTCTTGATATTTAAGAAAAATATCTGTATTTCTTTAAGTCAGTGTGGGAACATATCTTTATAACATTGTTTTTACCTGATTATAGGAATGTCTTTACCTTATTATAACAATGTTTTTACCTGAGGTTCAGAGGTGTAACATCAGCATTTTTGTCCAAAGCTTAGGAGACATTAAAGTTGTTCTTTTTACCTCCTTAACTTGAAGCCAGCAAACCCACCACAGAATCCTTGCAAGTTTAAGGAATGTCCTGTGGGAACTGCACAACAAATTTTTTCTTGTTTCATTTTGATTTTGTTTCATTAGGAAGGGAATGCGGGGAGGGGGATGTGTCACAACCAATCAGTTGGGCTGTGATTATTTGTTATAAATTCTCACCAGGCTGAACAAAACCATCAGGCCATGGGTCAGGAACTTCTGTTCTTTACTGTAGTCATTCAACTGCAGCAGCAGCAGCCCACTATTGAGACTCAAAAGGTGTTACTGAGGAGCCCTTAAATTTGTACCATGGTCTTCCACAAGTGGTGGCTAACAAGCCTTTAATTTTGTACTGTACACTTCCAAAAGCTCTCAGCTCCTCACAGGAAACTTCTCAAAGGTTTATTTTGGTGGGAATTGAGAATTCTCAGCCTGGCTAGGTTCCATTCCCTGCAGGCTATGATAAGCAGATATAAACACATGCAGAAATTGCTGTATGATTCCAGTGTTCTCCTTTTGTCTGCAGGAGCAGTTTGCTTTCAGAGTCTTGACAAGATTATAAAATTACATGTAGCAAAGAGCATGAAATAGTTCTGCTTTGGTTTTTTACATCATCATTTGAGCAGCTTTGCAGGAGCATCATCTGCCTTGCCAGTAGAAAGGCTTTTCCATTAATAGTTACAATATGAGGGGTTTTGTTGAAGCTGTGCTGTCAAAAGCAAATGGTTTGAATTTGAACGTGGCTTTGAGTTCAACACTTTTCCCTTCCTCTGGGTGTTAATTTTTGCTTATATCCCTCAGGATCTACCATTTATTACAGCTCTTTTCACAGGAATTCACTTCATCTGATTTTAAGCCTTAGCTGGATCCTGTGTCTGGTCAGTTCACTAACATTAAAGTTTTTGCAGTTTGAAATACAGGAGCAAGAAGGGCCTGAGTCAGGCTGACTAAACCTAGTGATACCTAGCTCCAACAAGGAATAAAGGCAGCATAAGGAAGCTCAGAAGCTCCTGGGAAGCTTGTCCTAGAGGAAGGGCAGAAAAGCTCGTCTGGTGTGCTCAGTCCAAGTCACTCCCATTTGCATTTCACAGGTCCCCCGGGAGGGCACTGTCCCCCAGTTTATGCTCGAGCATATTTCCCTTCTTCAGCCAAGGGTCAGGAGGGAACTGAAGAGCACAAGCACACAGGGAACTGCTGCCCTCTTCCATTCCTTTATGCAGAGAGCAGGAAAACCGATGGCTGCCGTGGAAAAACGTGTTCTTCCCTCAGCAAGGCAGGTGCTGTTCCTTGGGAACACAGAGCGTGCAGCAACAAGTGAATAACCTGCTCCACCCAGCGGCTGCAGTTCGAGATGCAGCACCAGGGGAGGGAGGAAAAGGCTTTGCTGGAATCCCCGGCACTGGCATTCCCTATTCCCTACTCAGAGGGCAGGGGAACAAACTACCTCGAGGTACAGAAGGAAAATTACAGGAAACATTTGGCTGCAGCACCAGATCGTGTTCTGAGGAGGAAGATGGATGGGATGTTGACATGATGGGAATATGACAACCACACACACACATACACACTCGCTCACAAAAAAAGGGGAAAAAACCCAGCACACCAGTCCAGTTTGGCCAACTTCCAATTTTTCCTTCAAAAAGGGACATAAAGTGTTTCTCCTGACATTCGTATATACAAAAAGGTAGAGACGATGTTTGAAAAATACTTGTTAAAAAGTTTGCTGGTTAAGATTTTTTTTTAAATATTAAAACAGAATGAAATCTCTATCAAAGTATTTCCTTCTAATTTAAGGGAACTTCCCCAGCAGAGAACAGCTCTGTACAGACAGCGCAATATGTTCTCCATCCACACACAGGAAAGGTTTTCCACCCACTCCCACAAACAGCTTTCACTCCCCAAGAGGCAAGAACTGTGCTTCTGGTGAGGTTTTCATGAGCTCTGGCAAATGTAATTTAAGCAAACATTTTTATTACCTATGGGTAAATATCCTTCTGTAAGCAAAACTATCATTCCTGTTCCCGTACATTTCCACTACAGTCTTGTGGGTCAAACTTACATTTATTTCCTGTGCAGTAACACTTTATGTGGATATAGCCTAACTGGGTTTGGTTTTGACTTCTAATAGAAGCTGTGGGGGAAAATACAATATCCTATAGGCAAATTGAGTGTTAATTCTTTATTTTTACAGCTGGTTTGGGGTTTGGTTTTTTTTTTTTTTTTGGAGTAACAGAAGGGAAGAAGAAAAAAATGCCCAGCCAGACTAAGAGAAGCACCACACATGAGCTCATAACATTCACCCCACAGACACAGGTACAACAGGAACTTCAGCAAACTCACACCTGTACTAAATGAGGAAATTCAATGTCATTTTTCAGACATCCCCATGAACTGGAAAAAAAAATGCACTACTTAGTTTTAAGCAAAACCTTTATTTTACCTCATAGGCTTGTTTGTATTAAAATCAGTTACTTCAAAATCAAATTCACATAAAATTCAGCATGTAAATGAACTGAAGCCGTCATTGGTCAGGATCAGATTCTGAAAGACAAGGGCTCCAAATGACATTTGAACCACCTTGGGTGGCAACAGATAAAACTGGGAACGGCAGCAGGAGCAGCTCCTGCTCCACAGGCTGAGGAATCAAAGTGCCCCTCCTTCAGCAGATTTTAAAAGACCAGCTGCACACCAGGGCCATTTAATGATTTCTCCATTTCCCACAAATTCACTCAGCAAGGATTGAAAACGGCAATATCCCAGTTTAATCTGCTGCTTCACAGGAGTGAATTCTCTCGAGTCCTGTTAGAGGCACTGCTATTTTCTGCCAGCAATCAAAGCACTTGTCTTAAAACAATTTCCTTACAACACCAACAATCAAGCTACATTATATACACTTCAATTGTACAATTATCTTTAAAAAATGCCCGTGTACAAAATAGGTTATTTTATTAAAAAAAATTACATGCTAGATTTCAATTACATCAACATTTTAAAATAACTGAAAAAATTGATAAATAACATTCCAATTTATTAGGAACACTCCTGCAAGCAAGTCCAGAAGTATCTGCACTTTATTCAATATTCTAAAAAGCTTTTTAGGGCAATTTGTGCTATAAACCTCATGTACAGTGGGTGAAAAGCTCTTACTTGTGACAACAGAATAAAAGCTAATTAATTAAGCAAGAGTATTTCAGTAAAATTATTCTACTTAGGAAGTAAATACCACAAGGGCATCTCATTTACAGCCAGTTAGACAAAGAACACAGCTAGTGACCAGAACACATACATTAGTTCAAAAGTCAAATATATACAAAAATATATTAGAAAGTGGTTGAGTTTAACCACAGGCTCATGTAAAAAATGTTGTTTTAAATAGCAATAGCAAAAAATAGCTATTTCTCTATCTGCAACAGTACAAAAGGCAACACCTACATATGAGGTAGCAATGCCAAATTAAAAACAAAAAGAAATCAAAAAAAAACAACTTTGGATCGAGGAGCATTTCCTATATTTTCATAGCATATCTGTCAATACAAATATTTAAATGAACACTTCAATTGTTTCAAGAATTAACTACATTAATTTACAAAACCCTTTGTTCAATTAACTTTTTTTTTTTTTAATTACTGTAAATTGGTTTAGTTACTGATTTCTCCTGTTTCTAAAAAAGCTGTTGCATTTTTCAAACCCAAACACTGTACAGCAAAAATGTGGAGGCTTTATTATACACACTTGGTAAACACTATGGTACATTAAGACTTAATTTACAAAGATCAGAAGGAGCCAACTGTGGTCATCTCATCCTTTTGTGCCTAACAGGCAGACACTGCACACTTTTTACCCCATGTTCAATGCTTGAGGCAAGCTGAGGGTTCACTACTCCCTTCCCCAGCCACAGCAAGTGTTTGAAGTGTTTCATCTCCCTCCAGGAGTGACAGCCACAAGCGTGGCTTTCATCTCTCGGGCCAGGGGCACTGCCAGGCAGCGGCTCAGAGCTGCCCCTGGGCTGTGCTGGAACTGCCTCAACAATGGGGTGGGAGAAGGGAACAGCTGTGCCCCTTCTCCCAACTCTATCCCTTTGTCCTCCTGCAGGTGCAGGACAGAAGGGGCCAGCTGAGCCTCTCTGACCAAAAAAAATGCCATCAATGAAAAGCCAGGAGGGGAACAAGCATCCAGCTGAGCTGTGCCAACTCTGATCGTGGGGCTGCAGGCCCCTCACGTGGGTCAAACCCTCTGCTTCCAGCTCCACTGACCAAAAAGACCCTGCTGCTCCTCCAATTCAGGCAACTAAATTGGAACATCTGAAGTTAGATGGTACGAGTAACACCAAAAAATGAACTGGATGGAATTTCACCATTTATTGTATTAAGAAAATAATATACTTTACATCACAGTGCTTAATTAAATGCAATAAAAAAAAAAATGTAAACTCAGAATTCTAGATAAAATTTAGCTTGAAAAATTAGGGCTCAAAGAGTTTTGAAAATTCACAATTTTTTAAAAATTGAAGTCACAGACAGTTAGTCCACGTAACTCACATCTTGAAGATTACTCGTAAATAACACCTTTGACGCACTCCAAGGTTTGGTCGGGTTTTGCTTGTTTTGTTTTCTTTAAAAGCCTAAATAACAAATGACCAAGTGCAAAGGTAAGAGGTATCTTTTTCTCTGCAAGGAAACCAAGTGTAGCAGTGCCATGCCCCTCAGCCCCAGAGTGCTCTAGTAGATGTACGGGAAGATGCGATACGGGACGCGCTGGCAGTACCGCTCCCAGGCCAGGCCGTACTTCTGCTTACACTGGTGCTCATCACGAGCCTCCCGATGAACGAGCAGGCAGATGAAATAGATCACGTAGAAATAGGGTAAAATGTGATTAAAACCTGCAAAGGGAGAAAAGGTTAGCTTAGATACAGGACAAAAATTCAGAGATGGTCACTATCAACATGTTCAAAGCTGGTGACACACACTTGCACAAGGCTGAAACATTTTATACTCCTAAAGCATCAAATATTCAACAGGACAGTGCAAAAATTGTGAGACATGTTCACACGCAGATAGAAAAAGACCCACAAACCCACAGAAAGTAATTCTTAAAATTTAGTCACAAAATCTACCAATTTCACTCTCAATGCATACAAAGCTGGCAATATTTAGAGTTCTTTAGTTATCAAAACTAGATTTCCAGTTAAATCTCTGCACCACCAAACTGCCCCACAAAGTTTTCTCTATTCTGGCTGCAGACCCAAGTCCAGCTTTGCTCAGAGCACATGACTTGTGGAAAAGAACTGGAAGTGTGAGACTGCAGCCCAAAAAGGCAACTGCATTCTGGGCTGCATCAGGAGGAGCGTGGCAGCAGGTCCTGATTCTAACCCCTACTCTGCTCTCCTGAGACCCCACCCGAGTGTTGTGTCCAGCTCTGGGGTCCCCAGTACAAGGAACACTGTGTATTATTAATAAACACTTTGAAAGATAATTTCACTGTGTTTGATGACCTTTCTTTTAAATGTATTTCACTTCAAGTCATCCCTGTATATGGTGGCCCTTGTCTCCAAGCAAACTCCCATTTTTGGGGAACTTCAGCTGAAAACACACTCACTAGCCTAAAGAAAATAACAGCTAATTAGTAAGTAAGTCCAATGGTTATTGATGATAAAGTGTCAGAAAGATGGGTAGAATCTTCAGTATATATGTCAAATCCACAGCAAGTTAGAAAGAGTAAAATGGAAGAGAAAATGTGTTGCATTAAGACTTATGACACAGAAATCTGCCATTCAATAGGGTTTACTATCTCAAATTATTACCACTTGGCATTTCAAATCCAGTCAGATGCAAAACATAAAAGCATTTTTGCTAAAATCCACTTTAGTCTCAGAAACTCACCACAGGGTAGGGACCATGCCAGAGCCATGATGATGTCACCGAGGTAATTAGGGTGACGAACAAAACCCCACCAGCCCGTGACAAGAAGCCCTTTTCCAGTGGCAGTGGGTATGAATTTCAGATCTGTGAATAGAGGATTGTGGTCAATGATTGAAGTATGTATTTAAATACTACAAAGAGCCATTGAATAAAATCACAGCCAGTGGAATAAATAATCTACTCACTGGCCAATTTGGGATCTGCTGGATTCCGTCGGAAATTGTTTTTCTGAGAATTTGCACTACGGAATATGTAATACCCAAGACCTGAAAAGAAACAGGATGTGTTTGGCATTTTCAGTATTTTCCAGTTTTCTCAGCTTCAACAAAAGCACTCATATGCCCTTTGCCACACTTACTCCATCAAAGTCTTTTCCCCAGAGATTTAACTGATATTTTCTGGTTCTGAGAGCTCTAACAAGATAGAAATGCCATTGAAAACCTGCATTCCATATGCTCCTTCTCGTTACTGCCTACCTCTGAAAAGATTCTGAAGAACCTTTATTTTCATATCTACTTTTACACCTCTATCTGAGTTTTTTAATCTAACACTGAGTTTGAAAATCACATAAGGTACTGTGCTGCACTTTGTATGATTACAGCTCTGTTTACAGCCTAGCACTTTATTACAGCACCCACTCCATAAACTGACCACCCATTTACAAGATCGTGATAATAAGAGAACCAGGCAATGAATTATCTGGGTTTGAAATTCACATCCCCTGTAGCTTTCACACAGCAGCCTAAAGTTGCTTTTTCCAAAGCTGCATTGAAAAAAGATGATC
Organism: Brachypodius melanocephalos; assembly: GCA_013398615.1. Lineage (NCBI taxonomy): Eukaryota > Metazoa > Chordata > Aves > Passeriformes > Pycnonotidae > Brachypodius > Brachypodius melanocephalos. The sequence continues at coordinate 4,740,217 of VZSR01001479.1, read as the reverse complement.
ACAACATACTTTGAATAAAGACGCTATTAAAAAAAAATAGAAACCCAAGAAAAAAACATTAGGTGAAGATGAGAAAATGATTTTCTGTTTATCAGTGCTGCACATATTAAGTTGTACATCTTCTCATTTTTTCCAATTCTTTGTCACGTCTACAAAATATGAGTGGGTTTTTTTGAGTTTCCTATTCAGATAACAGGGACAAAAAGGCTGGTGCAAATTTAGGGCTGCCTAGAGATGTGAGATCTTTTCTCAAAGCACTCAGCTTTGACAAAAAAAGATGTTTTCTACTGACATTTGTTTGTAACTTTGGTCATCAGGGAAGGATATGCAAATAGTTTTTCCCTAGGGTCAGCAGAGCATAGTCTACAAGGTACTGACTTTTTAAAAGATTGACTTAAAAAGGCATTTACTAAATTCAAAATGAGTTAAGTCACTTCTTCAACTCCAGACAGCACCCACCTAGAGCTGCCTCTCAACAGAACAATTAGGTGTTCAGTCTCCCCTATCCTTCACTTACTAAAATGGGAATTGATTGTATTCTTTGTATTTCACAGCACCCAATGACTGCTGCATCTGAGCTAAAGCTTCACCTCGCATCTCGAAAATCAGAACTATGTTGTAACCAACTGCAGCAATAACATTTACTGTAACTTACAGTTCAGAACAGTAATTGCAGCAGCAGCAGGCCAAGTAATTGTGGTGGGATGACCCACTAAGTAGAAGGCCTGCAGGCTGTAGACAAATGGAACCCACACCAAATCTCCAAATGCCAGCATGAATCCAAATCCATCATGGATAATGTCCATTGTAGTCAAAACAGCTTCCTAGGAACAAGGTGGAAGGAATTTTAGCATTTCCAAAGGTTCCTTCTCTTAACATTGTAATTAGAAATGGAAACAGTTGAAAGGGGATTGGCATTTACCTCATTCCAAAGAGCATCCACCACATAGAGAAGCTGGAAGCTGTTCACAAGAATCATGGACAGGGATGGCACGCTGAGATTGTGGATCTTCATCTCAGCCAAGAGCATTGCCAAGTTTATAACAACCTAAGTGAGAAAAGATTTTATTTAAAAAATCACTTGTAAAAGAAAGTGATATTTTCTATCACACTACAGGACATTTTAACACAAGTATTTTTGACCAATGTTTAAATTTAAAAAAACAAACCATTTCACGAGTCAGTTTGCAACTAACCACATTTCTGAAGCTGTGTAACCTCAACATATGAATACTTTAAAAAGAGTTTTCATTTGCCACAAAACAAAGCAGCTAGACATTTACTTCAAGTGAATAAAAAGGTCATTAAAAAACTAGCTATGTGAAACTGTTTTTCAGTACTCATAAGTAAATAAAGAGTATTTATAAATATATATACGTGTGTGTGTGTGTGTGTATATCTCCTTAATATCAATTATGAGTTTGTGTGTATGTAAAAAAGTTCCTCTGTGTAATATTTAAGCAAATAAAATAACTCAGATTACTGACTCACCCAGCCAATTAATCCTGGACGCAACTCACAGAAGTATTTGAGGTCAAAACTGCCAATACGAGGGTTTAATTCATGTCCAGTAAAAAAATCATAAATAAAATACCCTGCAGGTAAGACACCTCTGTTAGCAATACTCTTCCTTCTATCTGCCACTACACTCCTCCCCATGAATAAAATCCCACTTTCCACTCACATTCTCTCATTACAAATTTTTAAAAGATTGGCAAGAAAGTTTTTTGAAGAGTATGTGCAAAATACAGAACAAAAACTACACAGTTTGTATTTTAAGATGCCCAAATATTTTATTTATTAGGAGGACTAACCACTTTAGAAATTCTCCCTGACACTTGTTCCTTCTTTATTTTCAGCCTTATCCTGAAGCTCACATCACAGTGTCTATGAACATGATCATATGGCATTAATAATTTTGCATTTTCTCTATTTAATTGCTTTTGTCTGGGAAAAAGAATTCCCTTCAGCTGTGACAATTACTCATCCACCAAAAAAAGGTGGACAAGAAGGAAAATACCATGCTCTGCCCCCATGATATATGAGACAGTTTGCAAAAAAAACCACCAAAACCACCACACTTCACGGAGCAAAGTAAAAGTCAGTCTTGTAATAACCAGCCCTAAATCTAGTCTTCAATTTGTAAAAATGAAACTATAGCAAACAATTGGAAAGAAGTCATCCAGAATGTTCTAACTCACCAGAATTTCCACCTGGTGCTAGCTCTTCCTCAGGTGCTTTCAGGGATCGAACATACAGATAAATGCTCAGTGCCAAGGAAAAAGCTGCAGCTGACGCTGCAAACTGCATGAAGTGATCGTACAAATAATGAAGCTCAAATTGAAAGTATAATAAAGCTGCAATAGCAGCAGCAGTCAAAAGAAAAGCATAAAACCCTAAAGGATGTAGAAGAAAGATGCATTAGTAGGAAAAAAAAAAAAAAAACAACCAAACCAACCAATTTATCATTCTCATAGGACCTACCTAATCTAGCCTTTCTGCATTTCTACTTCTTCCAATATTTTTCCATATTCCAGTAATACCTTGGACAACCAATGGCTCAAAGTTCTGGGGCATAGCAGTATAACTAAGAGACTCTAAGCCCTGAAACTGTGCTCATCAAAAGGTCAAGAGGCAGGAACACTCTGAATACTTCTTAATTTTTTACGCCATAGGATCCAATTTCAGATTTTAGTGGAAAAATGGACACCGACTCTACTAATGGATAGTGATAGTAGGTCACAAAATCTTATCTGTGGGACAGCTGAGACAACCATATTCTCATCTGTGAATTATCTTCATATATACCTTTACACAGACAGCAGTAATAAAGTATTAAAATTACTTATCAAGTCAAAATCTGACCACAAAAACTTTTGCATACTTTGAGAGCATAAAATCATGCAGGATGGACTGATGCCCAAATAGCAGCAGGGAGTTCTCTGCTGCTCTCAGCTAAGGACTTTCCATGGATTCCTTCACAGGGTCATTGGGGTGAGGTTAGAAGTAACCTCCAGGGTTCATCTGCTCTAGTTCAGATGGAGCCTCCTGTACTTCACTTTGTGCCCAGTGCCTCCTGTCTTTACCTTTCCTCAAGAAGGCTTTTGAATTTGCTTTGAAAATTAGCTTTTAAAGCACCAAGCTGATGGCTTTTTTTAATAGTCCAAACTATGTAGCTTATTTCCTCCTTTGAGCAGAATGCAGAAAGAATTGCAGCACTATGGCATGACTAAGTCCAAAACCAAGACAGTTACGAGGCAGCCTCAACAAGACTCACTTTTGCAGGATGTAATTTCCCTTGTTTCTATACTTACAGCCCTATTCCAACTTGAAAATAGTGCACCTTACCAGACTATGACTAAATTCAGCATTTTAATGTAGTATTTGGATTCCACTACCAGCCCCGTACAGTGTAATATCTTGCTCTTGGGGCACTTAGTTCCTGATGATTACTAATCACCTTTTTCCAAGAAAAGGCTCATCCTATTTTATCCAAGATTTACAACAGCTACGCTCTCTGGTCAAACTGTATCTTTCAATATCTGTATTTCATGGTGCCCAGCACTGCAAGTCACACAATGGATTTGTTGCAGAATAACCTTAACTGCAACGTGCTTACCATTTATCCGGTACTGCAGCCTTCTTCCATTGGAAAGAGGTAGGCCTTCTACAACCTAGAAAGAATAAAATCTTCATGTTCAACAAAGTATTTTTTTTGTGGGCCCTTCAGGGGAGAAAAACCAAGCCTAACTCTGCCAGAAGACATTCAATCAAAGCAACCAGCTGGACACACTCAAACCTGAAGCTTGTGCATTGTTTTAAAAACATACTCTGGATAGCAAATGAAAAAGATTAAGAGTTTCAAATAAAAACACTTATAAAATAAACCTCTTCCTAACTAGCTTGAAGAGAGAAGAACTGCTCCAATCACTGTGAACACGTACAGCAGTAAAACATGACTGATCTACTTCTGAGTGTCCTTTTAGAATGTGCCAGTAATCCTCAAGTCACAAGAGAGGGAAGGAGAGCCTTTGCCTGACATGCATATGGCTAGAATGGTTTATAGCTTCCTGTAAATGAAGATTACATTCCAAAATGCTGGATTATCCATAAGAAACTGAGTATCGAAATAGGTTGTGAATTTAAAAGTCAGATACCTAAAACTCTTCTAGAATTCTATCAAGCAAAGTTTATCCACACTTTGACTGAATGCCTACAAAATGTTTTCTGCCTTCTCTGCTGAAAGGCTCTGAAACACAAAAATCCTTAACCAGCAGCGCTGCTTTAAGCTTACAGCAATCTGCAGCAGCCATATTCCAGTTTATTATGAAAAACTCATTAAATTGCTTTCAAACTCATTGGATTTAGAGCATAGCCCACCTTCCAGCCCCACATACAGTTTAGTTGCCCATAAAGACCCAATTGCTCCCAACAGCCTACCTTTCCAATCGGCAGTAAGTGAAAAACAGCTTGAAGGAAAAACCACAGAACATAGACACCAAACACCCTCCACTCCCAAAGACTCTCAAGCGCTGGCAGAGGAGGGAAGTTCAGAAGACTCGGATCATCTTGTTTGCACATCAACAGCAAGTAGAATACAGTAGCAGGCAGGAAAAATATCAGCAGGAAGGTCCCTGTAAACAGACATCATGGCATGTTAGAAGGTAAGGACAGAAAACAAAAAAAATAGCTTCAATTTTACTCTGAATTGGGCAGCCAAGGTCCAAAAAGCAGTTCTTAACATGACAGTATGGGTAATAAGTAAAACCCCACAAAATAGTACTAATTTTCAACTATCAAGACCATTTGCACACATACCAATTCTTCCCCCAAACTCCATCTCCTTTGTTTTTGTTGGTACTTTCTCAATTGGTTTTACAGCCATAAAAGTCTTTTTCTCTGAATAGATCTCTTCTTTTTTCTTCTCATCCTTCCTTGGACGCAAGCTGTACTGCTCAAGCACACGCTTGACTTCCAGGTCTGGTTTTAACTTTTGCTGTGAATGAATAAAAATAATTTACTAAAAAGTTTCCCAGTGACTTTATTTTCTTTTAGTAGAATATTTTATATTTCAGAGGACATTACTCACTATACAACACCAATATACAATTATCCATGAAGAGACTGCTAAAACCAGGCACTGTAACCTATCAGGCCATGATTACAGATCAGCAGCAGCTCCAGTATGGATCCATCCATTGCCACCCTCTTCCTTCCCCTTCTGCCATATGCCTGAGACTAAGGCAAAAACAAATCACTTTCTCTGTAGCAAAGTTTTATGTTGCCTTCTATTTCTACTTGATTATTGTATTGCCCTTTACTAGGAATTTCTGAGAGAGCCAAGCTAGGAACATGACAAAAAGCTAAGGCAAATTCCATGTTCCTACCTCCAAGATGATGCAGGATGTGTCGTTTTTTTCTGTACTTTCAGGTTCACCATTGTACCTTTTGGTGTTATTCTCACTGGGCTTCTGGTTAAAAGAAGAAACACAATTTAAGCTTTTGGTGTCCTACATATGGCACTGTTCTGCAGAACTGAAAGTTTGGTTTTCCATAAAATATCTTTGAAGAAATAAATTCTCTCATAAAAACTCTCATGAGTCTGGCTTGCACAGCTCTGGGAAGACATGACTCGTAGGTTTTATTGTTGAAGAGAACCCAGTCTTTCCAGTCATACAAGAGGCAACAAATCAATCCTACGTCTCAGATAGAAGCCAGGACAAAACCACCAAAGATTCTTTAACCCTCTTATCCCAAAAGGTTAAAAGTACAAAAAGTAAACAGTAGCTGTTGGCTAAAAAACTACTTAAAACCAGCTTTTTGATCCACAGCCACTGGATCACACAGATCCAAGCAGCTCACTGCTAAACAAACCCCACAACTGTTTCAGTGCCTAAGAGTAGCAATTTACTAAACCTATCTAGCTAGTTTATATTAATCTGGTTTAGTTTAGCTGAAACCTAACTAAAACTTGTTTATTTTCAACAGATCAGCAGAATGCATTTCCAGTTCAAGGGACTGTGTCTCAGACAAGTGAGAAGCCATCTCAAGGTCACAAGAGGTGAAAAAAATGCCGTTTGTCTCTTCATAGAAAAACATCACCTCTATTCCTCTTCACTTAAAGATCACCAGAACCATTTTTAGCACTCAATCTTCACAAAAATGCTAAGCACAAACCTAATAAATTTCAGCTGAACACCAGATATTGGTAAACTTAGAAATCCTTATAGGTTAGGTTTTATAATGAAACCAGTTTTGCAATATTATCCATCAGCAAGGTCATATTTAAATACTCCACACTACTATCGTAACAAAGTGTATATAGTAACAGAACTCATTTTCATTCAGATCCTAATACCTACCTGCTGTGTACCAATTAACACATCTAGAAGTAAGCTAACTTCCTTTGCCCCATTTCACCAGCAGAAGCACACGGCTAACAGTGACTTGAACATTAAATATTTAAAAATTTGTGTTTGTTTGGATCCTGAGAAGTTCACAGTATCACCAGATTCAAGTAGAACTTCATAACCTTGGTTTACCTCTCAAGAACTTCCTCAAACTTTGCAAGCTAGAAACCCTATTTCCAAAGCAAAAAAAAAGGCAGTCCTCAGATATACTTTTACAGGTAATTATGCTGCCCAGGGAACATGAACTGCAGCTGGCTTTTACAATGATAAACCCAGTCTGCATAAAACCAATCTTTCGCAAATAGCAGAGGTTCCTTTTAATAAAATTCCAGCAACCCTCCCCACAAAAACCCAACAAACAAAACAAATACCGGTAGAGCTAAGCTGGTCTCCTGAATGGTTTTCTTTTTGTCATCTTTCTGCTCCCTGCTCTGGGAAGCAGAACGACGCCTGCCCCTCGCTGGCCGACCAGGAGACCGAGAGCGAGAGCGGGATCTGCTGCTGCTTCTTCTGGAGGGAGAGCTTGAAGAAGACTGGCTCTTCCTGTGCTTGAACGATGACTGTGACTAAAAGAAAGATGGAAAGAAAGCAAAATCTTATCTGTGTCCCAAAGAACAATTTCAGGAACATGGTGGGGGGGTTGTGATGAGGACTCTGGCATACAGTTCTACAGATGTGTTTCGTATTTCCTCTACTGATGCTCTACAAAGGCTGCTAAGAAAGAGCAACTGCAGAATTCTCATTTTGCTGGCAATTCCCAAACAAGCTTGTTCCAAGTCCAACTGCTGCTGGCAATTCCTGTTGAAGCTGCAGAAATCAGACAATGGATGTAAGGTACCAACGTGAGCACCAAGCTGTTAAGCACACCACCCTCTCAATCCAGTGCACAGGGAAAGGAATTGAGAGCCGTCTCTCAAGCCCTCAGAGACTGCTCTCACTTCCACCACTCAGCTTTATTAATGCATTTGACAGAGCAATGTCCCTTTTCTGTGTGAGGCAACACAGAGCAAATCGACACTAAAAAAAACCCAACTCAGCCTCATTGTTTCACTATATCTGGTAACTAATTTCATGAACAGTTTATTCCAAAAGCACTGTTTGATTTCTCTCTGAAGTCTACAATGCTGATTTCCCCATGTAAAATTTCCACAATGCAACTTTTGTAATATACAAACGTTTCATGACAAAGAAAGGCATTTTCCCAGCTTGAGTCTGCCAACCTGCATGCAGGAGTAACAGTCAGAAAGTCTTGAAACAGTTGCCCACCCCAAGGCAGAAACATTTTGGTCCCCATATAGAAGCCCATTTCCTGGGCAGGGACACTGCCTCCAAGAAGTGACACTACAGTTCACATAAAGACACACAAGCTGGCTTTTAACCTTTCTGTGCGTGTTTCAGAACTACAGTGAACATTCAAACAGGGTTTTTTCCTATTGCATTATTAATTTTCAACTGAAATGTCTATGAAGTTTTAAAGGCCTTTACTAGTAACAAAAAATGAAATAATAAAGATATGTAAAGAGGAAGGAATGTGCTTATATGACATGAACCTTTCTCAAGGGTTTGTAATTGCCACAAATACATTACAATACCTCATGAAGCCTTTGAGGACCTAAACCAGTAAAAGCTGTTTGCAGATGTTTTAAATATGTGCTTGAGGGGCACTGTTTATATTTACAGTGACATTTAACTGCATTTTCCCATTTGGTATCAAGTTTTCTTATTTAGAGATGGAAAACCATCAAATTAATATCAGCCCACTAATTACTACCTTTGTAAGGTACCCAAACCAATTTTTCATGAAGAATCATGCTATAGAGTTCCTGAAGGAGCAGACTTGGTTTTCCTCAAAAATATTACATTTTTTGATATAAACAGAACCACCATGATACTTTAAAGATGTCATTCTGAACTTCTACTTGAGGTGTCACACAGAAAGCAACTTTTATTTAGCACCAACTCCTTGAAGACACCGTTAACAAAAACTTGCAAAATAACTACCCAGTCTTAAGTTGAAGTACTGACAATTAAATACATGTGTACTCACCCTTATGTCACTTTCTTTCAGTGCAAGTTCAGTTCCATCTTTGTACTTGACAGTATAAAGATGAGCAACATCATCGTAACTGGTCACTTGTACTTCATAGTAAAGGACACTGCCCGGCCACCGGCCCATCACCACCTCGCCATCAGCAAACTTCCGGTTTGGCATTTTCCAAACAGAATCCCTAGAAAATAAATCAGTCACTCCACATGACAGATAAACACTGGGCTTCGTTTTCCCCTACTCTGTATCATGTAACTGCAAAGGGGACACTTCCAACAAGTCTCCACTTTAGATAGGGAAAAGGCTGTGTGGTAAGAAAACAGCAGTGATCTCTTTTCCAAATCAATAGTAGGCAGCAGAAATGGTCTTAACACAGAGAGAAGATTGAAGTTGCATGTTCTGGAAAAGCATTCAGATGTATTAGATTGTACTGATGTACTGAGCTATGACATACAATCTCCATCATCAGCCAAAGCATATCTTTGACCAAAATTACATAATGAAGCTCATCTTATCTAGAGGGAAATGCAAATTACATGGTATTGAAGTGTGCTCTAACCCTCCTTTCCCATGGTTCTACAGAATAGACAGAAGTGATTATTTCTAAACATTAAACATCCCCATCTCTTCAACACTTACAGCCACATTACACACTTTCTTCAATTTATTATGCCAAACACTCGAAAGTTAGGAAACTTCAGAATTTAAGCTCCTGTCTGGCTTGAATATTTTTCTTTTCCACATCTTTAGCACAACAGCATAATGGGAAAACAAAGCACAGCACCAGAGCAATCACACAGAAACCTGAAAAACTAAATTCTATCCCTCTGTCTGCACCATCAGGTTTTTACTTGATACTAACAAAACATGGTGTAAGTGACTACTATCCTTGATTCACCCCACCAGGTGCTGGGAAAAAACACAACTACAACTCAGAGAAAGTTGTTTTTAAGTGTAAAGTCCTGTAGAACTGTTTGTACAGTGCTTTGTGTTATGTCATTGCCTTCTAAAAATAGATATCCAAAGCAGAATATACTTTTAATCTCAGTGCATCAAGACTATCTTAAACGTCTAAGGTAAAATATCCACTAACATTTGTACTGGCACCATATGTACAACCAACACATGAACTCAGAGGGGATGGCAGAGACAGGGACAAGACACAAACCACAAAATGACAAAGCATTTCATTTTAACTTGTTTGCTTTACAAATAATATGTGAAGCCACATAAGCTAAAGTAAATACAAGTCTTTAACTAGATAATCATTACTCATTAACTACCCTGCAGTGAAAAGTTAAGATTCTTGGGGAAAAAATACTGTTAATATTCAATCACAGACCTTCACCACACACTGGGGGATGGAGGTCAGTGAGGTTTCACAATCAACATTCATTCTGGCATTTTCTGACACTGCTGCTGTTAAATGTTACACCTGTGTAGCTCTTCAAGACAAAAAACCCAAAAAACTCAGCAGAATTCTCTCACATGGATTTTATTACTAACACTCCAAACTGCTTCAGAACAGAAACATCTGGCCATTTCCTTTGCTGTATAATATTTGAAGGAGGCAAAACCAAAGTTTTATAATTTGGCTTCACTGACACTTGCCAGTCAGAAAAATTATAACTTCTAGTCTGTGCTTGTTATGCATGGGCTGCTCCATCTCTTCTGCCTTCCAACTATTGCTTCTTGTCCCTGTCTTATTCTTTCTGAATTCCCACTCCTCCAACTTTCTTTTATCCCAGTAAGCTTAACCCCTTCAAATTCATAGCCCTGTTTCTTATGACTTCTGTATTTGCATTTCAAATTCTCCATTCTCTCCTTACCCCAGTCTCAGAGTCTTTGTGGATTTTCTGCCTTGTTCACCAAACCAGTTCCGGTTCTTCTTTGCCACCTCTGCTTAAATCTGATCTCAACCCCCATTTCTGCCTCCTTGCCCAGTTTCCTCAAGCAAAAGGCAGCTCTTTAAGAGGTACAGGTCTACTGCTGCTCTTTCCCAACCTCTTGCAGCCACAGCTTCTTCCTGCTCTTCCATAAATAGTCTGAACAGTGGAGCTCTCCCGAGTGCACTCAGAGCTGTCACCAGATGTCACACTCTGACCCATGACTTCATTTCCCCTCTGCCTGCTGCATTTCCTACATCCCAGCTGTTTCTTCTCCTGAGCTGCAGCACCTCAGGCACAGCTGCAAACCTGGAGCCTGAGCAGAACAAAGCTGGCTCAGACAAAGTTGCAAAAGCGAGAATCTTTGGGGGGTAAATCCTCTTTAAAAAAAGGTAACATTTTTTCATTAAATTGTTACTAAGGACATGTACACTGACTTTTCCACTTTATACCAACCACTTCAGAATTTAGATACAATTTTGGAGCGATAATAAAATGCAATTCTCTGCCAGATTTCAAACCCCAGCAGTTCTGTATGCAAACACAAAGCCCAAAGAAAAAGTAACTTGATGATTTAATTAAAGGCAGAAAGACCTTCCCTTCCCCCAACCTTGCTCTCAAAAGGGGCTGAAGTCAGTTTTCAGAAATTTAAAAACATGGTTGAAAGACCTGTAGCTAAATCCCAATGTCATGTAACTCAGCCTGAGGTAGATATCACCAATATGAGATTCCAAAATAATAAATAAACCAGTGGAAACATCTGCTGACTCAAAAGTAATGAATAATCTTATTAATGGGAAAACTCAGGTATTTTTCAATTCTTCTCTTTAAGCATTACAGCTTAACAATAAGCTCGAACATGAAATATTAAAAGATGTAAATGCAACTTCTTTCCCTATCAAAAACAATCACCTTGTTCTGCAACCCAGCACCTCCTGTGAGGGAGGTTTGCAATCCTCATTCCCTATATCCCACTTCAAAAAGCTGCACCTTTTAAAGGCAGCCTTCATCTGTCCAGATAACACAACTACTGGCATCGAGAAAAGACAGGAAGTCTTTAAAAAAAAATTCGGCTTAAGAGTTTACATTTTTAATTTACTGCTATTTCAAGCTCTATACAGCCCTGATAATTTTCATGGTATCAGCTGACATCAGCTTAATATTCCCAGCAGTTCTGCACAAACTGTTGAATTCCCAGAGCTTCAAAACACCAATCTGAAGAACGTTATCTCATCCGATGAACCCTACACTGTTCAGACACCTGTCTGCAAGCTTAGCCACTTACTCAGAAGATGAAATTTGTATTTTCTGAACCTATACTATTTTCCTTTGGAAACTAGAGTCTAAGAGAAAGGATCAAAAGTACTTTGCATCGTATACCAAGCCAAGCCCATTAATGCAAATCTCCCTGGAGCTTAAAAGTTGGTAAAGAATAAAAGTTTCTGCTGACTCAAACAAGAATGAAATAATTAAAAAGAAACTTGGCTGAGAAACATATTGCCCCATGCATGTATTTCTGGTCTTCTTAACGACTCTCTCACTAGATACGTGGGAAGATATTTCAGTGTGGAGAAAGCGATGACTGTTACCTTGTAGCCACAGGCAGACCACACCTCACCAGCAGGAGTTGGGTACACAGTTTTAAGAATAAATAAACACTAAACAAGTTTTCCTTCTTGGAAGAGTAAAGCTCACACACACTCAGTGATTCCATTTACTAATTCTGACATCTCACCACTGCTGGATAACGTTCTGGATATCAGAGGAGGGAGCCAGCTGAATGTAAGGAGAAATGCAGGAAAATAAAGAAAACGCTGATAGTCAAGGCTAACAATTCACGGAAGGTCCCTACTGAATTCATCAAAGAGAGCTGTGTAGGTCCTTTCTAGCAACACCATAACTCTCTACACATTTCTAGCATTTCACCGCCAGAATGGTGGAGGCACCTATCGCTGTCCAAGCCAACATAACCTCGCCACTAAAAACAAGCACAAATAAGCCCCGAGGCAAAAATGACAACCCATCAACCCTCGGGCTGGGAATCGAGGATCTTCCCTTCAAAGAAGCTTTCTACTGGAAACCTCGCGAGCGGAGGGGCGGCGGCAGGAACCAGACCTCCCCGGGCAGGGCCCGAGAGCGGCGGGGCGCTGTTGACAGGAAGGGCCCCACGTGCCGGCGGAGGCCCGGCCCTCGGCCCCGCCCCGCCCGCGGCCCGGGCCTGGCGCGGGGCCTCCGCCGCGGGGGAAGGGAGGGGCCGCACCGCCCCTCGGCGGCCTACTCCGGCTCGGAGCCCGGCGCGGCGGTGCCGAACAAAGCGGGGGCGCTCGGCCCAGCCGCCTCTGGGGCCCCGACAGCGGAGCCTGAGCCGCCCGTCCGCCCACCGGGAGCGAGGCCCGAGCGAGGCCGCGGCGATCGGCCGGAGCGCTTCCCTCCGGGAAAGCCGCCAAGGAAAAGCTGGAGGGAGGTGGAGAGGGTGGGAGGTGGGAGCATCCCGGCCCGCGCGCGCCGCCGTTCCCGTTACCTGGTGCCCGCCCGCGCCGGGCCGGGCCGGAGGCGGTTCCGCGGAGCGGCGGGAGCGGGGCCCGAGCGCGCGCCGCTCTCCGCTGAGGGGAACAACCGCCCCGCCGAGCGACGGTAACGGCCGCGCGCACGGCCCCGCCCTCTCGCCCGCCCGCCAACCGCGCCCATTGGCCGGGACGCGCCGTTCGAATCGCGGGGTGGCCGCGCCCCATTGGCTGCACGAGCGATGGCGCGGTCCACCCTCCCCGCCCCGGGGCGCGCGCCCGGCCCCGCCCCGCTCCTGCGTGAAGGTGGGGGGAAAGGGCTTTGCGCGGCCCCCGCGCCACCTCACCTCACGGGGGTGATGGCCGGAGGGGAGGGGGAACGGGGCGGAAAGGTCGCTGTCGTGGCGATGGGGGCAGGCTCAGATCGCCTGCGCCACCCAGGCACCACCACCCGTGTAAACAAAACCCAGGGTTTTGTTTACGGGGCACTCGCGGCGCCGGAGGCGGCGAGACCGCGAGTACCCCTACACGGTCTGGACAACAACCTGTGTTCCTTCCAGCCCTGCACCTCCAGCACTCAACAATGACAAAATATGCTAAAAATGCAGAAAACAACATCTCCTCCCGCTCAAAAAGTAAAATAGAAAACGGCGAAAAAACGGGGGTGGCGAGGCAGCGAGCGCTCCTACACTGACCGAACAACAGGCTGTGTTCTTCCAGCAAAACAAAACAAAAAACCAAAAAAACAAAAAAAAAACAAAAAACAAAAAAAAAACCAAAAAAAAACAAAAAAAAAAAAGAAAAAGGCAAAACAAAGGCAAAATGTGGTGAAAGGGCGGTGAAAACGCACTGAAAACACACGACTCGCTCAAAAAGAAAAATAAAAACGGGCAAAAAAGCAGAGGAGGCTTTTGAAGCGGTGAGACGACAGGTGCTCGCCCACTGACAGAACAACAGCCTGTGCTCCCTCCAGCCCTGCACCTCAAGAACTCGAGAAAGCCAAAATGTGGTAAAAATAAGGCAATAAAAGTGCAGTAAAAGCCCACGGACTCTCTCCAAAAGGAAAATAAAAAAGAGGCTAAAGAACAGCAGCGTGCGGCACACTTACCCCCGTGCTTCTAGGGCAACTTTCCCAGAAAGGCCATTTGTGTTCCTGGCCAGATTTTGAAATCAGGAAGTCTAAGCAATACATGAGCAGGCAGAAACAGACAGAAACTTTTGTGTTGTGAAAAAGTTAACAAATCGTCCTTAACACTGAGGTTTAGTATCCAAATAAGTTGTTTCCAGTGTTGGGATCTTAAAAGAGGTGAAGCGCTTTAAGAGTGAGATGCAGACATGTTTGTGTCAGCCCAATCTTTATGGACCTCCCAAATTTTCGAAATTTGGCAAACAAGTAGATGCTCTGTCCTAATAAAGCTTCCTAAATGAAAGGAAATTCCCAAAAGACAAGATCACCATTGTCCCGTACAGAAAACTGCCAGAGCCATGCAGACACAGCAAAAATCTCTGATAAAAAAGAACTCTGGAACAACAGCAACATCACCATAAAATAAAAAATGAAAGAAAAAAAACCACCACAGACCAAAAAACCACAGCCAAAATGAACTGATGTAAACAGGCCCCATGGTAGTCATGATCTTAACTTGTCTGAGGCATAATGGTTATTATTTGAGGGAATTTTTTGCTGTTGTTTGTTTGTTTAGCTGTAATTTTTAAATTAAGAGTATGGCAAGATTTTTCTCCTGTGAATGATTGCAAGAAATGGGACTTCCTGGGTGAATTTTTTAAAATACCTGTATTTTACTATTTGTTCTGCTTATCTTATCCTTGATTCTTTTAATTTTTGCAAGCAATTCTTTTTAAATTGCATTTTGTGTCTCCTCTATTTTTTTACCACAGAGGTCCAGTTTAGTTTGTCAAGCATTCGTTGTATTTTGCACTACGTGATGCAGTAAAAGATGTCTGAAGGAGGTTAGAAATTACTCAGTCAAACCAGAGCCACATGTGAGCATACATTTTAATAAATGCAGTCAGAATAAATTTGGGGTTTAGTTGTGTTAAGTAAATCAGCTTTATCTGAGACACATTTGATAATTTATTACACAAAAGAGTGCAAGTAAAGCTTGATTTCTAGCTTCAGATAATGAATTTTTTGTTCCAGCTAAGATTTCTGCTTTATTTACTATTGCAAATTTACAACTATACTGTTAAGAACTCTTTTCAACAGTTCAGTCTAAATTACAGTAGGGATTGCTTGGAATGAGCCTGCTTCGTTTTGTTGGCAGCAGAGACCTACAATTAATATGTTTAAATATGAAAAGTTTCAGTTGAAGCCTCATTTAGAGACTAAACTTGCCTTCAAGAGAAATGGTTTGGGATTGGGATTGTTTACTGTACTTGGATTAGAGACCTCTTGGGCCACTAAGAGCTGTTTATTGCAATTCTGCCAGTGATAATTGGTATACATTTGAGAGATTATTTCAGAAATATTTATGGGACCATCACAGGACAACTATAAAACGGGACAAATGTGAAATCCAGTCAGCATCACCACCACCAAATGATCTGCTGCAAGTTAGGTCTGAAATTTGCCGAGATCTAATAATGCATCTCAATCCCAAAATGTAAAACTAAGAAAATAATTCTCTAGGCTTTCATTTTAATGAGAATCCCAGAATGATCAATGTTGGAAGAGATCTTCAATGTCATCTAGTCCAGCCATCACCCCAGCACCACCATAATCATCTGTAACCCCTAAAAAGTTGCAAAAACATAAAGCTGCCAACACAAGAAGGTTGAGAAACATTCTGATAAATGGCTTTAGCAGAGGCTACAGGGGTGGGTGGGGTAATAAAGTTCTGTTTCCTCTCCTGATTAGGCCTTTGCTTCAGTGGAAGAAAACACCCATAAGACCCATAGTAATGTGGTGGGGTTTATAGCCTGCTAAACAAACCATGTATTCACATCTATTCATATATATGTGTGTGTGTGTATGTTCTATGTGTACATGCCATATATAGAAATTTGTATATATATATATATATGTGTGTGTGTGTATGTATATACATATATATATATATATACACATACACACACACATATATATATATGCTTTCTCGTTCTCCTTTTCTCTAGTATCATATTTGATCAAAGCATCCCAGCCTGTCCAGTGAAAAGATATCTACTTTTTGCAAAAGTGAAGCAAAATTCCTGGCTGGCAGCTATGTTCCTGACATGAAGCCAAGCACTAACCTGCTGCAGCCAAGCTGGTGATGAAGAACACATGCACTGTGTCACATGACAAAGCATAACTGGAAGGGAAGGCAGACTGAATTCTGCATGTGGACAAAACCCTTCTCTTCTCTGCTTCTCCAATGTTGAAAAGCTGATGATCCACTTCTTGAAGGTGTTTGTGCTCAGGCATTTTGGGGATTATTCCATTAGTATATGTAATTTTCTTCCTATTTTTTCAGTGGTAGAATGCTTCTCATTAAAGGAGCAGGAGATTTGGGATTAACCTCTGAATGTTACCTAACTAAATCAATAAAGGTTTTGTTTGCACAGGCCTCAATAAGGCAGGGATTCCACCCCTGAGCACAGAAAAAGTTTCTCATTATTTATTCATTTATGATGTAGCAAATTGGAACTTCAAGCCACCTATAAAGGAGCAGCCTGCTAACAAACAGTGCCACTCTGGGCAAATTAAGTTGAACACTTGCATTCTGGGAGGTTTCGCCAAATGTTTATCTTTAGAAACAGCTTTAAAAAAATACTCAAGGCTATCAGCCATGCTGGGCTCAGCAATAAGAAGAGGGACATACATACATGCAAACTGACTCCAGCTCTCTAAACAGGAGAAGGAGAAAAAAAGCACATTGAAACTTTGATCTCCACAACAGTGCAATGAGTTTCCTTTCTGTATTGTATGTGAATTCATAAATAAAACTCATTTTTGACTGAGGGAAGCTGATGCAATTCTCCAAGAAATTGGTCTTGAGATAAGAGTTTTGTCTACTGTATCTTCTGCTGGGCTGCTTACCTTGCCATTTTTGCAGCACAGCTGTTAAATTACTCCAGCACAAAGCCCTCGGGACAGCTGAGTTTCTGAAGGCTCATGGAAAACACAGACTACAAGATTTCCAAGTATTGGTAAAACAGACCCATTTCTATGTGGCAAAGTTATGTGCTTGAAGGAGTTGTAAATATTTAAACAGTAAATGGCTTTAATTCTCGAGAAATATAGAAAACTTTAAATTTTAAATGGATTATTCTGAATACAAAGAAAAGCCACATTCATCCTCTGGATACTTGCTGACTCACAAGCAGTTTCCCAGAAGTCTTCTGACTTTTAAACCTGTATGCTTAGTCTTCAGAAAGAGGTTACAGAGCAGAGTGACTTCTGCAGGGATCTCCACAGGATGGGAGGGACAGAGCCTACCTTTTCCTGGTTCCTGTGTGACAACCTGCCCTGCATGAGGGGAGAAACTTGGCCTCCATCCTCACTTCTGGCACATGAACAATGTTACATCCCTAAACATGAAGGCACTCTGCTACCTGAGGAAAAAAAAAAAAACAAATGAAACATGTGGCAAACGCAAAACAGACAGAGCCCAAAGGTTTTTGAATTGTCAACAAAAACAAGTATACACGTATATATGTGCATGTATATGTGTATATAATGCACATAAATACATATGTATATAGATAAAGAATGAAAAAAACATTAACTTCCCAGCATTATTTTTGCAACCAATGCATAATTTTTATGCCCATAGCTGGCACTGTGCACAACTCCCTGGAGTAAGAAGAAGCTAACATTTCAAATTTATTTATTTGTAAAACAGCCTAAAGAGGCTGCTGGTCAGGAGTGAACAGGCATTGGAGCCATGGGACACAGCCAGGCAGGGATCAGCAGTGAGGCTGCTGACTGGGCCAGTGGCATCAAGGCATGATAGTGCACCCACCTCCAGTTTGTGTTAAAAATTCACTGCACTATCGGGCAATATTTAAACAAAATAACTAGAGTAAATTTAGACACATATTTCTGACAAATATTTACAACACTGGGATATGTAGAATAGGTGATAATTCTTACCAGAGTACAGACACTAAAGATATGATTTTATTTAACATGGCATTTATATTCTGTCTCTTGTATTTGGTGCTACTGCTGTCCTCCTACCTCATCTTATTCTAGAAGAAAAAAAAATTAATTACTCCAAATATGCAGGCCTTAACCAGAAGTGATAAATTAAGTAATCAGCTCAATGCATCTAGTGAACAATGACCTCACATATTTTGACTTCAGGAGCTGATATCAGTGCATAACTACTCTCAATAAAATTAAATTCTTCTCTGATTAAACCTGCTCAACTAGTCCTGTTTATAATTTTTTTAAACAGTAATTTAAATATTAATTAACTCTTTGAACTTAAACATCTGTCTTTCTAATAGCATGTTAAGATATACATACATGTACTTAATGTATCCACTGTGGTTTATGAAGATGGAGGGTGTAAACTGATTCAGACATGGTGTTTACTTTTTAGGAGAGATTTCTAAAACCAAACTAGCATCTAGTTCAGCATTTCCAGAAGTATTAGTAATAAATGTTAGAGAAGAGCTTCAATATATGTGTGATCCTAGGCATCGTTCATTGCTTAACATTTTAAATCCTTGTTTCAAAAAATATCCACATAGATTTAGTTTTGTTAGAAGCAGTATCAGTAAATCAATCAAGATGCTTCAGGGCAGAATTTGCATGTACAAGCCTACATGTAGTATTACACTCCCACACCCGAGCAGTGTTTCTATATAAGGGAAAAGCGGAAACTTACCTTGGAACATGTAAGGAAGTTAAACTAGAATTTTCCATAGCCTTCTCATTGTAATTGGTTCAGTGCCAGCACAGGGACACTGGTTGGCTTTAGAAATGTTTCTCAAATCCTGGAGCTGTTTCTGTTGGCAATTTGCCAATAGAACCCTCCTGTGTCATCCAGTACTTGAGGATGAGCACAGAGGTGCTTTTTGGGGTGCTGTAGCAAGGTGTCAGGCTTCTCTGACACCTGTGCTCACCTTTTCCTTTTATTTCTGTATTGTTTGTTATTTTGCATTTATTAAAACTTGTTGCTTTACAGACCACACCTGAGTAGCCGTCTAACAATTATTTTAAGCCATTCTGAGAAGTGCAGGACACTCTGAGAGACTTGATCAATCTTCACATAGCTTATTCCATTCTGGCCATGTGCAAGATTTTATCATCTACATCTCCCTCATCTCCCCAAATCTCTCTTACTTTCCTTCCCTACGTTTTACAATCTACCTATGTATATTCTGGCTGTGGCTTTACATGTGGACCATCTACAGCAGAACAACGAATTTGTGTCCAGATCCTTGGTTAAGCACTGAGCATCCAACAGCTGCAACAGAATTGCTGAAAGACACTGTCAGTGTTAAAATCTTCAGTGAGCCAGTAGCTGGAGACAGATAAGCAGCAAAGATAGATACTTCAGTCTTCTCTTTGTTTCTCTCCCCTGATTCTCTCCAGTGTTCCCATTTATCAGGCAGGACGAGCTCAGCTCAAAACATGAATTATGGCAAGCAGAGCCTAATGGCAGACTTCACGTTTAATTAAAGGGGAAAGGATAGTTAGGATGATTCCTAACCTAAACTATACTAAACACTGAATTCATAATGAATTCTGGCACTAGGCACACTGCCAGTTTTCAGACACTTCTATGCTTAATTTTAACTGCAGAACCATCCCTGATATTATTGCAATAGTTGTCTGTTCCCACCATGGATACCTCTGTATCTTTTGGGTGTCACAAACCAATCCGAGGCAGTCAGGCATTCTGGAAAAAAAAAGTGACTTGGATTTTTTTTTTTTAAATATTTCTGTTAGGACCAATTCCCACACAATGTTTGTTTGTTCAGCACACAAAAGGAAACTGCACTTTGCTCTTCAAGAAAGCTGGCAGTGCTGCAGACATCGTTACACTGACCGAGAGTCCCAGTACAGCAATTCAGACGGCTCACAGGATATTTTTCCCAACCTGCACAGAGCTGACCAGTCCACCAGTCTCAGAGAGCTTTGATGAGGTTTTTGAGGCCAAAATGAGACCGCTGTGCACACACTGTATCTGCCGTTTTCACAAGCAGTACGTGGCAGGATGCTGGTTTAACATTCAGCATTAAATACGAAAAGCAAAATCTTGGGTACGTGATACTGAGCTGCATGAAATTGTTTCCCCCTGCCGGGTAGGATGGTCACACTGCTGGAGCAAGCCCTTATTTTGCTCGCCAGAAATGCACCTCAGCGATAACCTGACCTGAGCACACTCCCCTGCACGAAAACAAAGACACTTCCTGCTCCTAAGTACTTTGCATTTATGCCAACAGACAACGTGACTCAATCCCTTTTACTTTTAAATTGTGCTTTCCCTTCAAAATGGCTCTGGCTGACCTGGTCTGGATGGATCCCTCCTGCTACTACAGCCAGGCCTGTGGTGATGCCCAATCCACCTGCTGGAACACCCGCAGGTCTTAACTGTGCATAGCGTTGTGCTGCACCGGAGTTATTCACCGTTTTTCTCACTTGTTGCACGAAAAAAAAGATCTATTGTTGTGTGGCTCAGAGGTTTTTCCTGTGAAGCACTGATGTTACTTGTCTTACACAGCCCTGGTGAAGCACATGGCAGAAAGGCCTCGCGGCGCAAAGGCAATTGGGCAAGGAGGGCTGAAAACCACACCGCAGTCGAAAAGATACCCGGCTCGCTTGGTTACTTCTCTGTTCCCGTCCTCTCTGCTATATATAATGACATTGCTCAGAGCACACTTCCCCCAGTTACAACCTCTGCCGGCATTGCACCAGCCTTTGGTGAAGGTGGTGGCTGCAAAGCCATTTCCTGGACTGGCTGAGTTCAGGCTCCGTGGAGGTGGAGCAGCCACCCCATCTTCACCTGACGCTTTGGCTCTGAGATACTGTGTGAGCTTTCACCTGAAGGAGGGAGAAAAAGATAAAATCCAGGTGGAATTGCAGAGCAGCTCCTGATGGCCAAAAAAGCCAGGGCTGCTTTTGCAGGCTGCAGCAGGCAAGGCCAAACAGAAATCAGCAGATCATCACTGCTCGTCAAGCCTTGCTTCAAAGCTGGTGTTTTACAGCATTTTCAAGTTTGAAGGAGAGTTGTTTAGGGGGTTTTTCTTCTGTGCATAAATCAGCATCACTTGGCTTGAAAATATGTTTTTCAGAAACACCTTAATATTCAGACCACTAAAGCCAGTTTGTAGACAGCTATTGATCCTGCATCTCTCTCAGCTCCCCCTTTCCTCTGCAGCCCTCCCTTCAAAAAGGTCTGTTTCACAAACGCACAAAATCTGGGGAGGCTTCTCCCATTCCTTCAAAGGAAAACCTCAGGGAAAGGCCTTTCTGTACATCCTTTCTTGCCTACATATTTACATTTCAGTGAAGGAACTGTGCAGGTCACCCAAACTGCGAACTTTGCCAGTGACGTTGCTGCTCTGCTGTTCACTTGAAACCCACTTTTGCTTTCAAGTTCAAGATGAAATGCTTTCCTCTTCCTGCACACAGCAGCTAAATGTTCCTTGAGCCTTCTGAGGTGCAGCACATTTCCTTTGCTGGGAGAGGGGAATTTCCTCTTTTCAAAGCATCGAATCCCTTTCCACACCACAGTCTATCCCTGGTTACTGGATACAGCCTCTCAGAAAACGGGAATACGTGAAATACGACTTGTTTGGCCACTTTGTATTTATTCAGTTGCTTTGCTCATTAATTGTACTTGTCTAAACTTTCCTTTCCTTGCAGGGGCATGGATAAGGAGTTAAAATCATCACTTTTAAGACCAAAGGGAGCCCAGTTTCTGCTTTGTTTCCCTCCATGCTCCCCAGGTGTCCACAAGTCAGCTCCAAATATTTCCACTGACTTCCCTTTGCAAAATGAGAGCCCTGCTAGTCTTTAGTGACTTATGCCCGCTCGTCCTCTTTCTTCTGCCTTATTTTTATTAGCATGGTAGAGCTGTTTTGGCTTTCCTGTAGCTTTTCATGTGCAGGCAAACAGACAAAATGTCACAGCTCCCAAGGGGCCTGGGAGAAATGGAGTCATAGGCTGGAGAGAAGTTGTCTATAACTTAATAGTTAAAACAAATCAGAGCTTACTGGCTTATGAAAATGCAATAAACTGTTTATAAATGCATAAGAAACCTGTGACTGCAAATTTACCTCACTACATAGGCTATATATTGCAAATAATCCCCAATATATTACTGCTATAGAATGCATAACTATATAGTTATGCAGAATGATGTTATTTATAATATAAAACCCACATGTGTTATATATATATACATGTGCAGTAGAAACACTTTTAAAATTTTATAATACAAAATTTATGTGGTAAAGACAGCTATGAGGCTTCTCTGAAATTCCTGAAAGTACTTTTTACTTGAAATCTGCTCAACCCTCTTAAAATCTAGTTTATAGTTTCAGCACATTCAATGTGCAAGAAGTTTGCCTGTAAGTATTTTCAGAAGCCATGTGTTTGAGCCTTATTGTTTTGTTTCTCAGACAGGAAAAGTATTGTATCCCTGGCATCCTGAGCAGCTGCTCCAGGGAGGGCAGTTCTGGGATATAATCTTCAGCCATCCTGTCTGTCACAGCAATTTCTCCTAAGCTCCTGCAAATTACCCCATTTGAGAACATGGCACAGTGCAAATGTGAAACAAAACACGATAAGAAAGGGGGTAAAAAAAGGAAGGAAAAAAGGAGGAGAAAGGAAAAAAGGAGGAGAAAGGAAAAAAGGAGGAGAAAGGAAAAAAGGAGGAGAAAGTAAGAAAAGAGAAAGAAAGGGGGGGAAAAGCACTTCAAGCTTCTGATTTTAATCTATTTTGTTTCTTTCATTACTTGTTTGCATATTTCTTCCCACCTCTCATTATCCCATTACAAAGCAGCCAAACTTGCCAAACATCCACGCTAGCAGCACGGGAGCAGAGCTGAACTTTGATGTTATGCTCTGGATACGTGTAGCTTCATGTGAGGAGCAAAACAAACCCTCAGCCATTCCTGCTCCCTAAATTTCATGTTCAGGGTGTGGGTACTGGGCTGCGTGGCACAGCAGGGGCACAGGGAGGGAAGCAGCAGCACTGTGCCCTTCCCAGAGCAGCATTACTGCAGTGACACCACCACCATACAGACCAGTTCCCAACCTAAAGTATTGAGGGGCTCAGATTTGGGGCCATCCCCCACAAGTAGAGATTTTTTATTTGTTTGTTTGTAATGTGAGCTGTTACCTCTCAGTAGAAATAACTTTTAGGTACATTCTCAAAGAAACCACAGACACCAAGATCATGGGAAGCTGCCTTTGGGCTTCACCTTGTGGTCTCAGGAGGTGGTTTCCTGCAGGACCATACAGATGGGGGGAAAACTGGACAAGACAGAGAGGAGGAACTCTATGATGAATTAGACATACTTTGCACAAAGCACAGCTACTTTATTCACAGCTGTTGTACCCTTACAATCTAGTCTATGCAGTCTAATCTAGGCTGTATTTGCTCTCTGGTATATAGGATACAGAACAAAATAATTTTAAAATAGCAGGGGTAAAATTAACCATTCCACAGATCAGTTAGGAAGAATCTGGTTTTGGTAATGAGAATAAGACCTCCACCTAAATTGGTGGAAGCTGGAGTACCATGCTGGTAAGAAACATGGGAGCATTACCCATATCCAACAGGACATTAAGGCTGTGGCTATCCCCTGCCTCTCTGGAATTACTACATTTCCATGTTCCTTTGAAATACACATTTCCATTGCTGTAGTTTGTGTGCGATTGTCACTGAGCAGATCCCAACAGCCCAAGGCTGGCAGCTTGTTTCAGGGATGAACAGCCCACACAATGCTCACAGCATGGAAGGAAAAGGCACCCACGAGTTATCCTGGTTTCTTCCCTCTCCTTCGTTCAAAGCTGCACCTCCCAGCTGTCCCCTGCAGGTTGTTACAGGGTTTTTGGCTCTGAACTGGCACTCGTTGGGTTTAGGGGAAGATCCATCTTCCTGCTGCCACAGCCAGCTCTTTCTCTCCTGTGCTTCCTGAGACCCCTTGGAAAAGCTTTCACAGAGATAGAAGAATGAAGAGCAATTCTTACACCACAGTTTACTTGTCCTGATATCTGGACAACCCCAGGAATTGTTGGGACTTAAAAAAAAACCTAAACAAAAAAACTCCTTTGTTTCACCAGCTTGATAAATTATTTTTTCCAGGAAACAAAATTTCCTCTACATTGTATCTATTGAAATGGCAGCAGCAAATTTGTCTGTAACAGCTTTGGTGGCTGTTGAAACTCTTCAAAGAGCTTTCACTACTAAAGTTTGCAGGATTTTTATCACAGGATAACACCACACAATTCAGACTGCAGAACCAGAACTGGGTGACTTCATGACGTGATTTCTGAACCTGCATCTACTGCCCTCTCAATATAAGTATTTCTTTTATCTCTTCTTTGATGAAGCCATCTGAAAGCCACATCAACTGCAACTTGAGGCAGACAGACAGAGGTAAACCTATTTTTCCATATTCTACCTGAAAAATCAGATTAATTTGTTGTGTACATCTAACCAGCTGATGATACAGCACTGGTATGAGCTGAGAAATGTTGCCCTGTGCCAGTGCTATTAATACACTATTAACTGAAGGATACCTCTCAGTATGAAAATGGCCACACAGTTTGCTCTTTCCAAATGCTCACCTGGGGATCAGAGATGGTCTCTGAGTGCTTTTGTGTCCAACACCAGCACTCTGCAGTAGCCTCCAGGTCTCACGAAGCAGCAGGTTGGCCAAGGCTGTGCAAGTGAGTTCCCTTCATTCTTGGATTCACTCCCCTCATTAAAATCCATCTGAATCAGCAGTTCACATGTGCGTGCACGGAGCCAGCCTGTGAAGATCAGGGCTGTGGGCAGGGTTGGCATCATTAGCAGCCCTCTCTGATGGAGGACCACACAGTGCTGAGAGAGTTCAAGGTAAATTACACTTTTCTCAGCAAAGCCCAGGTTCACAGCAACCTCACACACGAAATCAGGGAGGATAACACTCTCAAAGCACAAGAGACCATTTACCAGACCCTGCCTTGCACCGTGAACATGTGGTTTCTGGCTTGACTGGAATTAGACCAGGAGAAAGCCAAGCAATCAGTGCAGGCTGTGACCTCTCACGCTAGGTGTGTGTTAAACACATCGCAATTAGCATGCTAATTATCTGTGAGGAAAACTGCTGTAAGGCATCCAGCCCTGCCTTCCCTTGGGAAGGGGAGAAAGTACTGGCTAGACACAAAGTATCTCACAGTATTTATCTCTTTTTTGTATTTTCTGTGGAAGTGGAAACCACTGCTTTATAGAGGTAGGACTGAACTTGAGGCTTGAGCTTCTTCATTTTCCTCTGTGTATTCCTCAGTCACTGGCAGATCACCGAGGGCCCACTGGCTGAGAATGGCAGCTCTTCCTTGCAAAGCAGTTTGACCTGGCTGCCACTAAGACATAGCCCGGGGTACAATCCCTGCAGTGCTCTCCCGATGCACCCCTGGGCTCTATTCCAAAGCCAGGAGCCTGTGAGAGAATGTGTGTGTGTGTGGTGTGTTTGGGAGCCAGGGCTTGTGCTGTCTTCCCCAGCACACAGCTGTGACCTCGTTCTGGCCTGCTTTAGATGTTGCTCTTGGGCTTATGCCCCACTTAGCCAAGTAAAACCAAGTCTGATTTATGAGATGTTGGTCTTTAACAGGCTGTAAAACAAACAAACAAACAAAAAACAAACCAAAAAAACCCACCCAAGACCGAGACACTTCTCATCCCTGCTCCTTCTCCCTTCCCACCTTTGTTTATGGGAAATAACTTACAGTATAAAATCTTGCCCTGATGCTTCTTCCATGGTCTGTTCCTTCCCCACCTGTACTTGATGCTGCTTGGAGGCCTCCAAGAGCAAAGCCTGCATTTGCTGTGCCACAACACTGGTGTGTTATTTTCTGTATGGTACTTCTGCAACGTGGTTTTGATGACCTGAAACAGAAATATTTCTCTACCACTTTACAAGGGTAATTTTGGTCTGTGGTGATAAAAGGTACCAGGTTTTATCTGTGATTTCAGCATTGTGAGGTTCACTGTTCATAGACTAATTAATGCACATGTGAAGATGCTGAGCAGCACAGAAAGGATTGATCTTGTCCTTACTGGATCCACCCTCAGCTTCCACATAGTGCTGAAAAGAGGGAAGGGAAAAAGCATGGAAGGCTGCTTTGGCTGGCAAATTGGATGAACTAATTGGGCACACTCTTTCACCAGCAAATAGACCAGCATGCTTTGAACAAGCAGATGAATTTTTATCTGGAGAGAGTCCATGGAAACACCAACCTTGAGCACCCCGAGGGAGCAGATCTCAGCAGAAGCTGCGGGTGCTGCACAAATCAAAAAGCACAGCATAAACACACAAGAACGTGCTCCTTTTGAAAGCCCAGAGGACTCCAAGGGGATCAGCTGTTGTGAAGCCGATGCAAACCCCCCTGGCACCATCGCTGCCCCCGCAGCGTGATCCCGACACGGCCGTGACCTACATCGCTCTCCCCAGCCGCGCTCCAGCTCCCAGCGAGCGCGTTCTGCAGGGTGAGCACGCAGCCCTCGCCTCGCTCAGCACCAGCAGCCCACACAGCATCATTAGCGGGACTGGCAGCCCACAGAGCAGTAATTGCAGGCATTATGAAGCAGCCACGGCCATGACAGGCTCAGAGGGCAGTGCCATAAACAAGGGAACGTATAGATAAGAGCAATAATAGCAGACGGACACTCGGAGGAAGATAAAAAGAGGGTTATTGAAGTGTGCTTCGAAGAGTAGGAAGATCAACCCAGATAGGAGGGAATCAAACGGGCATTTCTTTTAATTCTTATAATGTTATTATTATTCTTATAATCATTCTTTAATTCTTATCATCTATACATTCAGGGCTAGCTCCAATTCAGACTACCAAGAGACACATACGCACCCCACTGCCTCATGTATAGAATTGAGCTAGATCACTTCGGATCTCAGCTGCACCTGAAATATTTTAAGACGTGGATGTTCTGAAAGTTCTGAAAATATTCAGGAGTAAAATTTTCTCTAGAAGGATTTTGTGTTGCCAGGCAAAAATGCAGGAATCATTCTGATCAAACCTTAGACTCAGGGGACAGAATGATGATTTAAATTTTGATTATTGAAATATGTATTTTAAAAGAGATTTTTAAAGCATTGACAGTATTCAGAAAATTAAAAGTTTTAACGTACTGGAAGCTACATATGAAAAAGCAGTAACATCCCTTTAACATTACACCTGTGGCCTCATCAGCTGCACTTGGTGGCAGCTTGTGCATATTTTGATTTTGGGGTGAGATACAGCATTTTATGCTAAACCCCAAAGCCTGCCAGGTTTTATTGTATCCCATTTAGAGTGGGATAGTTCTAGACAAACGTGCAGCAGAGCATCATCAGTCCTAAAAGAGCCTGCCTTAGAAAAAAGGAACAGAGGCTTGTTCCTGTGGTTTTCTGGGTGCAGGTACACCTAGAGTATGGTCATTTACTGCTTGCTTTCCTCCCCTTCCCAAAATAAACAGCACACACTTCGATGTCACGTATTTAAATTCCCGTAATTCCAACAACCAGGGCAGGACCTTCGCAGGAACACGGCCCAAAGCACAGCTAACCTGAGGTACCGGCACCAGCTGTACCGCCAGCATTCCCCATCCATTTCTCCCCCCGGGCTGCGGGAATTCAGAGCCTCTTCCCCAGCACTCGAATTAGCAAGGAGGGCTTTACTATGAACAGCAAAAGAGACGGTGAATATGGAAACTGCGGCGGAGGTTCAGAGAGAGTTCACGGCTGAAGTTTGCAGGAGGGGCCGGGCTCTCAGCGCGGCTCGGCAGGAAATGCGCTCGCCGGGGCCGCTCTGCTGAGCCCCTCCACGCCCCGCACCCGCGGCGAGGCTCTGCAGCGGCGCTCCCAGCTTCATCCGGCCCTTGTTGGCCCCCAGGACAAGCTGGTGGCACCTGACGGGTGTGGAGCAAGCGGCCAGGGGTTTTGCTCGGGTTTTTGTTGGTTTTTTTTGGTGTTGTGGCCCATGACAGCGCTGGCAGCGGCCGTCGCTGAGCCTACGATGGTTTCCTGCGCGCTGCCGCAGCCCCGCTGCTTTCGCTCGCCCTGCAGCGAGGGGCTCTCCAAACAAAAGGAAATTTCAGTAATCTGTCGGGAATCAACCCCCAGATGGCGCGGCAAGAGTTTTTAACAAGGAATAGACTGGATTATTTAGGTCAGCGTTAAGCTGCTTTATACCTTTTGTTCTTCTGTTCCCGAACAGATCCTGTTGTAGTGTTCCCGAAGTGTAATATACTGCATCAGAGCATCGGTCCTGTTGAGTTGCCTTAATGAAAACCCCAGACACTGCTCAGACAAAAAATACTCTCTATTAAAATAGTCTGAGTTGTGCTGGGTTTATATTGTTGCAGCTCTGAAATATAACACCGAAAACAATTTGGTTTGCAGTGCACAATAGGCTTCATAAAGGTCCAGGAGTGCTTTGCTGTGTCATTTCTCTCTTGTTTCGTGCTGTAGAGGATAAATTACATGTACAAATGGCCCTTGAAACTCTGGAGAAAAAAGGTAAATGCTACTGTTATGCAGTACAGTAGTAGGCCCATCTAGGTAATTTAGTGCTTCACCATATAATTACAAAACATAGGTAGATGTCTTCTGTAGAGATCTGAAACGCTGAACCCAAAGAGCATCTGTGCAGCTCTACCATGCCAAGTTAAAATTTTCCCAGGGGAAAAACATACATTTCAGATGATTGCTTTCCCCCTCTTTTTTTGTAATTACTTATTTACTAGTATAACAATTACTTATTATTTAAAATACATTTAATGCCATTTTAGATAAAATATGCAGTTTGAAACCAAACATATAATTTGGGTCTTCAAAGACAGCAGTACCAGACTGCTGCTTTGAATTATACAGTAAAATGAGCTACAAAGATTTTAAAGGTTCTATTACAATTGTTTCTCATTTACCAGTCATTTTACATGTAAAGAGCTGTGTTAACTGAACAGAATGATTCAATTGCATCTTTTTACATCAGCAGTGAGTCCCTTTTGCTTTAAAAGCAGACGCTGTGTTCTTTCACATGATGTGTGAGATTCAGAGGACTCTGTGTCTTTTCTGGTGGGGGCCCTTGGGGGTGAATAAAGCAGAGTTTTTCTTGTTTAGTTCAAATCACTGAGTATTTGTCTCCAAAGTGACTTCTTTCAGCATTTAAAACAAGGTCTGTCCCCAGTGGTGAAGGACAATTCCCCAGGCTTGCACGGTGTTTGGTGGGTTTTCACAGCAGTCTTAATTCGAGTGTGATTTGCATGACATCCGTTCTCTCTTCCACACATCTGCGTCAGCGACTCAAGGTGACCTCAGAGAGGCTGCACACATCTGGATGAGTGCCAGGGAAACCTTTACACAGCTGGAGACGTGCTCAGGACCTTTCAGTCCCTCCTCTCGCTTGCATTGCTCCTGTCCTGGGACATATTCCTTCCTTGGACAGTATCCCAGTGAAGAACTTTGAAATTACCCAGCCTGACTAGGGAAACGTATCTACCATTTTTCATTTGTGACAGACATCAAAGAAAAGTGACTTCAGCTGGGCTGAGATGTTCTAGCACTGACACTAATTCAAGGAAAGCAAATCCTTAAAGTAAACAAGAATCAGTGGGTTTAGTCCATGATATTTAAAGCCAAGAATCGAACTTGTAAAGTGGATTGCAGGGAAATTCCAGCTGGAACAAACCCAGGCCTCATCTAACCTTCATCTCAAAACAAGGTCAGCTGTAAGGTCAGGCCTGCTCACTTCAGAGCTTTAAATGTCCTTGATGTGGCATTTTAAATAGGTCAGCAGAACATTCCTTAGTGCCTGTATAACACCCAGCAGTCCCACCCTGCATCACATCACTGCAAATGCTGCAGTTGTTAACTTTGCCAGCAGATGCCACTGCAGGAAATTCGTTATACATAAAACAGTCAAGAGTAAGACTTTTTGTTACTTGGTACATCACGGTACCTCCCCAGCAGCTTTCCAGAATGGATTAAATCAGAAGTGATTGGAAAAGATGCCTAAACCCTCTATCACTGTCCCCCCTCCCAGGGGACTGAGTTCTCTGGGGTTTGGTGCAGAAACCACAGCACAGCAGAGTGAAGAAAGGCAAAAAGGCTGGACATGACAGACACTGCATTTAATTCCCTCTGGCAGATGCCAGATGGACAATGAGGGTCATGACAGAAACCACGAGGAACAGCCACACTTGGAGCATCCTGCCTACACTTTGTGCTGCCCGAATCCTCGGAGACCCGCTGGTGCTCAGGCAGCCTGAAATATCACAGAACCATGGAATAAGCTGAGTTGGAATGTGTCCACCAGGATCATTGAGTCCAGCTCCTGGTCCTGCACAGAACATCCCAAAAATCCCACCCTGTCTCTCAGCTCCTTCCATAAGGAAGGGACTAGGAAAGAGCTTGGGTTTTTTGTTAGCTTCTTTCTGAAGTTCCACTGCGAACTGTTGGTTCTTGATACAAGAAACCTGGCCAGGCACGGGCAAAATCCAGCAATCAGCAGGCACCAGCAGCCATGTCAGGGGAGGATCAGGCTCTACCTCTGCTGCTTTTCCTGGTGAGGCTCTCAGTCTCTGGACATCCTGACACTGCTCAGAGCAGGAAAGAGCAGTGCTGTTGCCAGTAAACTGTCCAGACAATGCATGTCTGTCCCTGAAAAGGTTGTGGGAGAGTGGTGGAAGAACCCATCTGCTTTTCTTGGCCTACATTCACTGGAGACAGACACTGGGTGACAGGAGAAGCCCAGCTGCTGGAACACTCCTGCTGCTGCCAGCTCAGCAGCCTGAGAAGCCCTGATAATGCTCAAAATGCTGTGTGGGGCTTGGCAGTGGTGCCTGTGTCTTATCCAGGCAGCAGCTGACTCCAGCAGCCAGGCAGGAATCACCACACCCTGGCCTCCCCCAGCTGTAGCAGCACCTTGGCTTTGTTTTTAAATGAAACTCGTGGGTGCAGAGATGGGGTGGGAGATCAGGGGTGGTGGGTCATGTGCTGGAATAAAAGTTGGGTGATGTGGAGGTGGACCTGCAAATTGCAGAGCAATAATTAAGGGCTCACTGCTTCTGGGGAGAGTGGTGGTGAGCACAGGAAGGCAGGAAAACCAACCTTAGAAAGGAGAAACCCATCCTAGAGGGGGGAATAGGAACAAGATGGACCTTAAACAAGGTGTCCACACAGTTCCTGGACATCCTCTGAACTGAGGGAGCTTACCAGCTTCTGAAAGAGGTGGAGAGGGACACAGGAGAGAAGCACTCACCTCCCAGCATAAAATTCTACCCCAGGCTCCTGAATTTTTCCAGAAGGAAATTTCTCCACAAGTGCATCCACAAGAGTCCATTTCTTGTGTAGTGAGCCTCTTTTCTTTGTAATCTCACTGATCTCAAATTAAATGATGAAAACCTCCTTACAACAGCACCCAGACCACCCACTGCACAGCAGTCAGGGAACTGGAACAAATTCCTTGGGATAAAAAAGAGCCCGAAGGCTCTTCTTGAGCAGACAAGGCCCCCTGAGCCTAAGTCTGAGCCATCTCCTTCATCCTCTGGAGATGCTGTTTCTCTCCAGTCTTTGTCTAAGCTGGGCAGTTTAGAGTTGGAGACCTAACCAAGATGGCAAAGCTGAGATGGTGCCAGTCCCTCCTGGAGCTGTAGATTTCCTTTAGGGTTACCCACATGACCCTATAGCTCATGGCTTTTTCCTGTTCCCAAGATGATTTCTTCCAGACACAGGAAAAGAGGATGTCTGCTTTCCCTCAGCACCACTCCTGAGTTACTCCTCCATCTCTCCATGGTCAGAGCAGACTTTTGGGCAGATGAAGATGGCATCTGTTCTGCAGCAAGGTGTAACCCCGCAACACACCCCACTGTGTAGTAGCACCAACACCCACCTAACAAATAGTATTTCCAGGCTCCTGTCAGCAACAACTCTCACTTTACCACCTCCCCAAAGCCTTTTTGCCCTACCAGCTTTAAACTCCACTGGCCATGGGATGGTACCACCTGTACATCTCTATTCTGAACACATGGGCAGGGTTAGGAGCTCACAAGACCATTTCCTGCTAACTTTGATTAACTGTGTGTTTGTGGCACACAAAGATGTTGCCTCATAACAGGAAATAAACCACAGAAACATTTCCTTTTCTTTCTTTCTGTCTTGAAATTTTAGCAGCAGGTTTTGGGGTCAGCCCCTTAGAAATGTAGAAGTGTCACTCTCAGGTTTGTGCTAGAAGGGAAAACGTATATTTTTTACTGGGTGATTATTTGAAAGATGGGTATTTTTGCCCGTCAGAAAATTCTACCTGAATGTAACACCAATAGCTGAGGTCAAGAGACACTCAGTCACTGGAGTAAAATAAAAGAAACAAAAGAATCATTTAATAAAATCCCTTAGAAGAATGAATGCACTTGAGCAAAACCATCATTGACATGCACCAACTGCACATTTGGCAGAACTGAAGCAGCAGATGCAGATTTTCCCTTTATCCCCAGAATTATTGGTGTTTGATGGTGCCCTACCATCACCACTTTTTGTTTTAACAGTTCTTTTGGAACATGACACAGTATCTGTGCATGCTCAATACAAACTTTGGCTCATGGGCAAAGCACACTAAACACAGAGTACGTCTAGCTGTTCACAAACATGAAGTTCTGTCATCTGCATCCTGTTTGCACTTGAAAAAAGTGGACATTGTTAATTGTGGGCTTATGTAAGAGTCCAGATTTATGAATGAAAAGCCCATCATGAATTAAACTGCTTTGCTAAACTAAGAAAATGGATGCTGATGCAAAGAGTGGAAATACCAAAAATTTCTTGTGATATTCCCTATGTAGTTTGCTAGGAATAGTTAACATTTTAAATAGGAGTCCTCACAGAAGCAAAGCTTTGGTTTTGAATGAGAACATAAGGATCAGATCCCCTAATCAAAATCTCTCTATTGCTTTGTGTTCTTGCATGGATTTTCTTTGGACAAAAGTAACAGAAATACGGGTATGGATGGATCATGTAGAGAAACTCCACTCATTTCCACTCTTTTCTATGAAAAGCACACCATAAGACAGAGAGGCTGGGAAGCTACAGTGATGCTAATCATTTCTTGTAAGAAAAAAATAAAAAGAATGACATTTTCCTTATTCCTGTCTTGGTCCAACGCTGTCAGTGATCCTTTTGTGTCTGTATCCCACACAGGCTGCCATCTCAACAATCCCATTACATCCTGAGACCTTGGAAGGATCTTTGATGAGTTTTTCATTTTAAACAGAATCTCGTGTGTTTGGGAACAGAGGTCATACACAGGAGCATTTTCTCCTAATGGGCCCATTGTATTTTTTCCTGAAGTTACTACAGTGTAAACACACACACATTACAATTTATACCTTGGTTCCCACAGACATTATTTTTCTTCTTCATTGGCTCCAGCTATTTTACACCTTTCCCATGACACAGCACAATATTGGGCATTGTATCTGGAGAGGAACCACCCTGCCATTTGCTCCTGCTGCTGCCTTTGCAGAGGGATTTCCCAGCAATAATTTACTTCTCAATACACAATCACCTGAGCAACACTCCAGACTGAGCATTCCTGAGGGGTATTCCATAGGATTTTATTTTAAAGTTGTATCCTTGATACTGAAGTACTTGGGTGTTTGCACTGCTGTGTCCTGAGGCTTGCCAGGTATTTTTCCTGCTTGTCCAACGGCAAAGAGCATTATGCCAAGCAGCACAGTCCACATCACCAGCCTCCTCCCCTCCTCCTCGAAGCTCCAGACAATTTTACCGTTCATTCCAGCATCACTGTTTTTGGATAATGACTGAAAAAGATCCCGTTGTGGAGGGAAGAGAATGAACACACCACTACCACAGGATTGCTAACCAAGGCCCAGTAAATTCCCAGGGAGGAACAGGTCTTCTGGAACCTAAACCTGGTGACTGATAGCCAATAACCCAAACCACCTTGGCCAAGTATGTCACAGTTTAACCTCAGCTGTGAACTAAGAACCACCACAGAGCTGCTTGCTCATTCCTCCCCCCGTGGGACAGGGAGGGGAAGCAGGAAGAAAAAAAAAAAAAGTAAAAACCCCCAAACTCATGGGCTGAGGTGAGAACAGTTTAGTAATCGATAGCACTGCTACTACTAATGGAGAGAGAAATAAACCCCAAGGGAAACAAGTGATGCACAACACAGCTCAGGCTCTGCCAGGAGCTGAGGAAAACCTTCTCAACAGGTGAGTGAGAGGATGCTGAGGGAGAAGATTTAGGAAGCCTCGAGGAAAAACATGAATCCATATCCATGTGCCCAACTTTAAAGATGAATTTAAGCTTTAAAAGACCACAAACAGTCTGGACAGTCACCCCCTGCCTCTTCTGAAGCTGTTTTAAGACTAAAATCCCCTTGTGGAAATTGTTCTCCAGATTGGGAAGGAAACAGTTCCATTAACAGTTCAGTGATGCTTTAGCTGCTCTGAAGGATATTTTCAAGAGGAAGAACTGAAATTAACTGGAAGATGAAATCTATATGCAGTTCACAAAATACAAAAAGACTACTTCTAAGTCACAGTTTGCAATACAGAATGTCAGTCTGGCTGTGAGGCATCTGTGCAGCACTTCAGTGAAGTTTTCCTCTGGGAGCATTAGCTTTGGCAATGACATTGAAAATCCCCTCTGAGATAACTTTGTAATGGCAGCATTTTCATTTTCAGTCTCTTTAAAGCAGACCTGTAGCCATTTCTGAAATTGCAGTGTGGAACCTCTCCTCAAAAAGGCATTTCGCTTACCTGTTGCAAATTTAGTGCTACTGAAACTCAGTAGCAGAGCTCCAAATTCCCTCAAGCCCTCTGCAATGCCAGCTCCAAACAGCACTAGCTGGAGATTCCATCCAGCTCCTTGCTCAAAAAGGAGCCCTTACTTGTCAGTAATTGCCATTTATTTATCCAGCATCTCTACACCTCAGCTATTCCAGCTATTCAGCAGATCACCAGTTTAAAAAAAAAAAAAAAAAAAAAAAAAAAAAAAAAAAAAAAAAAAAAAAAAAAAAAGCAGCCATTTCCTGCAATTCACATTATATTTTATTGCTTAAAATATTTTTCATAGATGCACAGAAAATGCTAGGCACTATTTTTACTAGATTGTAGTAACTACAAGACAATCACATCTGATGTCTGGGAACATTCCAGACTGAAAAAACCCAAACTTGTATTGACTTCAGAGAAGCTGAGACTACTGAGGGCTTGAACATGTGCAATGTTTTTCTACCTGACAGCTGAGAGCATACAGGGAAACCTTCACGATTTGGGTCCAGTAAACAAAGCACAAACCATTTTGCCTTCAGAGTAACAATTAAGGTAAATTTGGTCTTTTTATTGATTTATTTGCTCTAAACGTTGCAGGCTGACACTGAGGAAGAGCGATGACTTCATGGCAATGAAGCTGTCCTTCAGCAGATACATAAAATATAATTATTACACAATGAAAAAGCCCAGATTTCCTGGTGTTGCTCAGGGCTTCAGGGCCAGGCTGTGCTGGATCCTGCAGTGCTCAGCTCCCAAGCTATGCCCCTGCCAGGTTCTGCCTTCAGACCTGAACTCATCTCCCTTTATGCTAGTCAAATATGTAAAAGGCATGATTATGGTTATGTAGTTCACCTCTAATGAAAAAGTAAAGGCATAGAAGTGAAAAGTAATGCAGCAAGAAATTGCAGTAATTTTGAAATGCTCATTCCCTTTTTCCTATTTTCCTCTGGCTTTCCTCACACACAATGCTTGGAAATACACAAAACTCAGATGCTCCAACCAACATAAATTTTTTTGACCATGCTAAGTGTGCCACTATCTTTGAAGCCTTTTGCAATTCTACTCCTTCATTTTCAAGGAAGGAATCTGCATTTTTGGCTGTCAGAATCCCTCTCTTCTGGAGTCCTCTCATTTGCCTACCATTGCTGTGGACTTGTGACTTCCCTACTATTTGCCCTGAAGGTGCAGTACTCCAGTTCAGTCCCAAGCTAACCAATAAATTGCAGTACTGTCACACTATCAGCTTGCAAGTTATTTTGTAAAAGTCCTCAAAAAATGCTCTTATTTTTTATAAAAGAAATTTATTTAAAGAGTACTTGAAAGCTGTCACTGGTATGCAGCGTATTTTGAGATCTGTGTGGGCATGTGACCTTGTGAAGACTTGGTTTAAGTTTGCCACCACAGCTTCCCAAAAGCTCTCCTGACTCCAGAGTAGCTGAGAAGAGCATTTAAATCTCTGAAGGGTTTTGTTTCCCCCCATGGAACAGAAAAAGCAAAGCATATTTTAAGTCCTCACTCAGCAATGCTGTTTCCAAAAATGTCTCACATTGAGCTGCCAGATGAGGGAGATACCCCAATCTCTAGCTTTGTTGAGTATCTCTTATTCATCCCTTCAATAATAGGTTTTAGGGTGAAAACAAAAGAAAAAATGTGACAAGCAGTGGATTTCCCTTCTTTGCTGGACAAAGGCCTCCTGATCACCAGACAAACCTGTGCATCCATGGCTGACTGCACTTTCCCTCTGGGGCCACAGTATTTACTAGGCACTGCACCTCCCATGTCCCTGAACTCCTGGTGTCCAGCAGGACTGAACTCCTCAGCCTCCCACTGCTCCTGGGTGTGGTGGTCACCTCCTCCTCACTTCACTGAGTCATGGAACAGCCGATCTCAGTTTTCTGAGTGCCTAACTCCTACTTCAGGTCACTGTTGTGAGGTGGAACACATGAACTGGCTCCGTGACTGAGATATTCACTCCAACACAGCCAGTAAAATGGAAACTAAGAGCAGGATATAAAAAGGTTCTCACCTTTGAGAATCCAAACACTCTGGCTGTATTTCTGTCATCACTCACTCTGAACATGGGCCAAGATTTTTCACTTACCCCATAAACTCCTTCAGGAACCAACTCCATCAGCACTGGACTCCTTGGACCCCTCTCTGTTTCCTACACTGCAGTGTCAACCTGTAGGACTGAGAGCCAAGCAGAGCTTTTCTCAGCAGTGGAGCAAAGATTACTGAGCACGCTGTTGATGCTCATGTTTGAAGCAGAATTGGCCTGGCACTGGCAGAGAGAAAGATTTCAGCCTAAAAGCCACGGAAAATTCTGTGACAGTGACAGACACCCCTAGATCCAGTCAGGAGGCATTTATGAATGTGTCTGCACCCCCTTTTCCTCAGGGGGGCTTTTGGGGCTGGTTCTGCTGCATCACAGGCCATACTGAGCTGTGTAGGGTCTAACAGGTTTCACAATAACAGGGTTGGGGAAAAAAAAATGTCAAGTAGCGGAAAATTTACCTTCAACAAAGAGATTACTTTTTAGCTTCCTAGCCCTACAGCGATGGGCAAGCAGCCTTCAGACTGCCCAGAAACCCACCCTTGACTATCCCAATTTATGGATTCCATCAGCATCCAGGGCAGGTTTAAAAGCTGTTTGTTTTCAAGCCTCCAGTAGCCCCATCCATCCCAGCAGTATCCTTCCTTGCAGGTAGCCTGAACACTTCCAGAATCTCTTACACTTCTCTTCCTGTACCCACTTCCTCACTACTTTTCTTTTTCCTCTGCCTGTGTCAGCAGGACAATTCCAGAGACTCTGCAAGGAAAAGCAGTTCAGCACACTCACAGCACATCAGCACAGGCAACTTTATTGCTGAGCTGATGTTGGTCAGGGAAGAGCTGGGAACTGAAGTGGCTCCAGCTGGTTGGTGATAAGAAGTTACATTAAAGATGGTAAACATCAGACGATGATAGGAGATCCCTTCCAATTCTGCTGTGCTTGAGCAGCTGAGGGAGAGACCTGCAGCCACAAAGAGAAGTGAAAATGTCACACAAGTGACAGCTCTAAAACAGGCTGAGAAGGGAGGAGAAGGCAGTGCCCATCACTGAGTAACAAATTATGGCAAATTATGCATCTCAGAGAAAACGTCAGCTTGTAGCTGCCACACCAGAGCAGCAGCACAGCCCAGCTGCAGCAGCTGCTCCACATCTTCTCCACTCAACAGTTTATCAGCAGGACATGAGAATAACGCTCGCTAAGATCCAGGACACCAAGCTCTACAACGTAAATGTTAGAAAACACAGTTATATAATGACAGAGTTCAACTGGGATCCAGTCATAAAAGGGAGACAATTTCCAAAGCTCCTTGACTTTCAGCATCACTGTGACAACCAGCTACCTGAGGAAGGCCCTGTGCAATGGAAGATGCTGATCACCAGGTATACTGCACACTGGGCTGTGACTGTAAGGTTTGCCTGAGCCAATCACCCCTCCTCTGCCTTATCTTGGAAAATGACATCAATTCCTATTGCACATGTTTTTAGTTAAGATTATAAACCTAGACTGACTTGAACAGATCTCCTGATGTATCAATTTCTACAGTTTCAGGTGACCATTTCCATGGTGTTAAAATAAATATTAACTCCTGGTAGGCCCTAATATAGGCTGACTTAAAAACATGCTCTTCTGAATGTGCAAATACATGTTGTGACAGTATTGATTTAACATACTACTTCTTTCTCCTTTAAGACTCCCAGATAGTGTGTAAAAGCAGCCTCACTTCCCAAAACCATCCCTTAAGAAAAACAATTTAAGTGATCTTTAGCCTGTTCTTCAAGAACTTTGAACTGGCCCCAGTTTCTCCAAAATCACCGACTTTTCCATTTTTACCTTCTCTCCACCACCTCCTGCCCAGCAACAGTCTACAGAAACCAAGAAAATCTACAGCCTCGAAATTGTTAAGTCTTTGGTAAAAAGCCAGTTTGGAAAGATTTTTCTTGCTTCCCATCTTGTTCACCTACTGAAAACTGAGGGAATCTTATTGATTTTGCAAGCTTTATATGACTAGATGTAGAAGACACTGGTAAGTAATATTCAGCACTGGAACTGAGCCCAATTAAACATTTTCAGAAAAGCCGATGACAATCCCCACTTTGATCAACCACAGACCTTTTAACACACAACTTTAAAAAGTAGCTACCATCCATCTCTTGACACCGATGGACTGAGTTGGTAACACTGTTAGGACATGTAAATCAGGAATGGTTACACTTGGAGCCTAAACACTGCCCCAAGAACAGCAGACCATTTTAGAATCTAGTGATATTTAAAAAACCTCAAACCTTTATAACCCATTAAGGTTGGTGCCAAACCTGGCACTGGGACCAAGGTTTGCCGAACAACAGCAGCAGTGAAGTAGAGCTTCAGGATGTCAAGTCAAGGACATTGGAGCAGCTCTGCTCACTATTCTGCTGTAAGACAAATTGAGCAAAACTGTCCTTAGTGCACAGAAACCTCTAATGATCTGCCACGGTAGGTTTGCTTTATTACAGTATGGAAAGTAAGTCATAAGCATGAAAGCAGCAGGAGAAGAAATCAGACTGACTGCAATTATTTCCCCCCCAGTCTTTCCTTCTCCCTCCCATGTTCTCCGTGGACACAGAGACCAAAGTGTATATATACCATGTGTAAATCACATCATACATTTGAAATTAACTTTAATTTATGTACAGCAGTTACCATTCATGAATGTACACAGTCCCTGCAGTTACATTCTTTATAAGGTTAAGTCTTCACTGTTCTCTACTGGATCTTCTGATGGAGAAACAGAAAGGAGGGATTGAATCAAGGAGTAAGGAATGATCACAGTCATTAAAAATTTGGGGACTTTGAGTAGTAAATCTCAGAGAGTCTTCTATGAGGTTCCAGAAAGAAACGGTGGCAACGTGTATATATTGCAATTTTATTTCATTCGCTCAAACAAAACGTTAGCAAGTAAGAAATTTAAAATGACACAATATGATAAAAATAGCAGAGAATGAACTGAGAAACTAAAAAGAAAGTAAACCTAAATGCATGAAAAGTCAACATTCATTAGTGAACAGCTTCAGTCTTTGATTGACACTTGATAACTTTAAAACAACGAACTGGAAATCATCATGACTGTCTGAAGAGATTTCAGCACCAGCACTAAGGGTTTTACATTCAGTTGGTTTGCGGTTGACTCGGTAGCCACTTGTCTATAGTGCAGGTTTATCACAGGTCAGATCACAGTGTTGAGGAAAGCAACGCCCTCCTGGCATTAGGAAGGATCCCTTAAACTGCCCTCAGCTTAAGACATCCATTGTACAAAAGCACAGAACCACCACAATATGGTTTTTAAAGAACTTAGTCACCGGTAAGCAAAGTAATCGTAGCTTCTGCAGTTCATTTTCAATACTGAAATCTCTGGAAATGGTGCAACTGTCAGTAGGTCAGGAAATGTCTACAGTAATCTTTAATTCAATCCAATTTTCTGGAAAGAACCAGTTCTGCAGGTTGAGATTACAGAAAGTATGTATGTAGAAGCAGCACAAAAAGACAACAACTGTTCCTTTTTCTTTTAAACAGAAATCATGTTAATTGTAGACCAAGGCACAAAACGTTTAGTGCATAAGCCAGTTCCTTGCACAATCTAGAAGTTCAGCCTTTAATTTTGGACCACTTATAGCCATCCATGCTATTCCACTATGTAACTCCTGAACCCTCCCAGAAACGAATCAAATGTGATTTCTGACAAGGGTAAACATCCTTACTGCTCAAAAAGTCTGTATAAAACAAAAAGCTACATCAACAAAGATGAAAATGCCTCCTCTTGTTTTGAGATAAAACAGTACTTGACAAGCTTTCTATGGATTTTTTTCTTTTTAATGCCTTCAATAAATGCATGCAGGACAGTGATGTTGTTTCTCCTCTTTATTAAAAAAAAAAAAAAAAATGGAGTTAGGCAGTATTTCCACTGTCGTCTTCCCTTAGAATCTGAACCTATAAGATCAGGCAACTTTTGAATGGGAGAAAAATTTCCTATTGAAGCCTTTCTGAAGCTGTTAAATGCTGTTTTGCTTTGGTGTTCAGCACTCTAGACAGTCTGTTATTGAAAGCATCTGTGCCACAAATGGAGCTGCCTGTACTTGTAAGCAAA
The DNA here is from genome assembly GCA_013398615.1 of Brachypodius melanocephalos. Taxonomy (NCBI): domain Eukaryota; kingdom Metazoa; phylum Chordata; class Aves; order Passeriformes; family Pycnonotidae; genus Brachypodius; species Brachypodius melanocephalos. Next base: position 4,699,241 of record VZSR01001479.1, on the reverse strand, counting down.
TCTCTCCACAAGTTGTAAGTAAACTTTTCCTCTGGATCTGAACAGATCCCAAAGCAAATACAGCTTGGAAAAATGGACAGTGCAAAGGAAAAGGGAAGATTTTGATCCATATTCTTTGTCCAAAGCACTACAGAGCCAATTTGCAGAATTTCAATTCCACTTAACTTTACCACATTAAAAAACGAAACAAAACAAAATTTAAAATTTACATTCCTAAGATTGAGAACCCTGGGAAAGAGAGGTTATCACCTCCCTTAAAAATGATTCTCAAATTGTTGAGCAAAACCAGTGGCATATCATTGCTGGTTTTTTTCAGGGTTTGTGATGTGTGGAGCTGTGGGGGTTTTTTGTTGGTTTTGAGTTTCTTTGGAAAGGAGGGTGGCAGATGAATTAGGAGGAGAAGGGGCCATTTACTGTGACCTGATCATTCTCAGGTAACTTCTGCTGTTCTGTTTCATTAAACAACCAAAAAAAAAGGAGTCTCAGAAAAGAGTGAAGCAGAGGGTCATGGTGAAAAGGTGAAGGACAACGCACTTACACAGGGGCATCCTCAGCAAGTCAGATGCCTACAATGTTTTTTCTCTCACCGAGAAACAAGTTTGGTTCACGTGGGAGTTTCAGAACCATTACTGGAAGTTATTACTGAATTTCAAATAGAAAACTGAAAAAAGATACAAAAGGATCAAGTACCTGGTTCCATTAACATGGTTACTGATAAAAGTCATGTTTTCCTCATTATTACACATGCATGTAAGATGAAGAAAAAGTGTAGAAAGTAATAAAAATGTGTCACCTTCCCCCTCCCTCTTCCCACATCTTTCTGGGCATAAATTAAGCCTTACAAATGAAAAGGCTACTCTGTGACATGCAATTTTTCTTTTAATTAAAAAGCTGGCTGTGTTGTGTTACATTACAAAATGTCCACATGCATAAATCTAAAAAAAGCCCCAAAATCTACTGTAAATCTACAACATACTAATGATTTACATTTGACTGCTGATTCGCTTTATGTCGAAGTCTTAGATTTGGTAAAGCATCGTAACAATGTAGGAAGGCATCTACATCTTTAAACTCTGGACTGTATTTGTTTTTTGTTTTTTTTTAAATTTTCCTAGAAAATTGCATGAAGGCTAACTAGAGAGGCTTCCTATTATAAAATTCCAAAATCTTGATATGCCATCACCATCTAGGTCATCCTTACTTACAAATATTGCCCTTTAAAAGCACGCTTCTCTAATTTTTCCTTGTCTTGTGAACTGAACCTCTACACATCTGATCTCTTAAATTACTCATGGAAATATCAGATATGATAGGAAGACAAACCTGAGATACATTTGAAGTACAACAGTATAACTTGCTAACTCCTTCATTAACAAAGAAAACCTCTCTTGAAAAGCCTTCCCAAGCTTTTCCCTGTTTTTTTGTCTTAACAACAAATTCTGAAACATGTGCAATTTTACCTTGACATGAGTAGACTTCAAAGCACTGTGATCTTGTCTGATAGATGTAGGAATTTCTGCATAATCATTACAGTAACTTTAAGAGTCTTTTCCACCTTGCTGTAAAGGTCAGAAAAAAGCTGCAAACTAGGAGGGGAATAGCATTATCACCAGAGTGATGTGTCTGAAGCTTTTCAGAATAGGTTGTTTCTCCCTCCTTCCAAGTGTCTGTCTGTCTGTCTCCGTTTTCTTCTAACAGCTCACAAAACGTAGTCAGTTTTTTTATCAAGTTAAAGAGTCACATCAGCTTAGTACGAGTCTTTCTATGCAGTATTGGACTTGCTGAGTTCCTGCCTGATAGCTGCAGAGAGAGAGACAGAGTCAGCAAATCAGAAAGTCAGGGCAGGAAGCTGGAACACACACCTGACCCCTCAAAGCAGGCTCACCCTGCTCTCACAACATGAATAACCAACAGCTAAGGCAGCCAGCCCCATATGGCTTCAGACAAGTGGCATTATCAACCAGGCACTACCTTTTTTCTTCCTGTAAAATTTATGTTAACATCTTAATTTTTAGTTCCCACCTCCACCAAGGTAGTAAATCATACACATACACAGAGTTTTATTTAATTCCTGACAGGTGGACCTTTAAGATTATTCTTTCTTAACGATTTTCCTTAAGCACAGCAGACTACATAGGAAAATAGCTTCTGTTAAAATAAAAATGAAAACTGTGAGAATTCTATTCTTTGACTCTTACATTACAGATCAAAGAGGTAACTGAAAGCACAATTTTCCTCTGAATATTACTAGTTTTGAAATACGTACCTCAGCAGCTCTGGATTATTTAAAAATAACCCACCTACGACCACATGATAACCTGCCACTAAGGATAACTTCAAATCACTCAGATACAGCATCACTTCAACCACTCTTAAAAGACACACTGGTGTCAATGTTCTACTGAAACAAAACCCCCAGGAGACAAATCACTGGAGCACATCAGCTGGAACAGGTCTGGCACCAGTGGTTTGCCACCAGATGAAGAACGAAGCTACTTGTACCAATTAAAAAAAAACATCACTCTCAGGCTACCAACACATTTTATTTCCATTTTAAAGCACCTGCAGCTACTCTAAAACTGAGCAGAAGCAGTGAACAGAGCAATACTTACCATCAATGAGTTCTTCCTTTAATTTTGTTAACTCCTTCCTCATTTCATCTAAAATGTCCTAAAATGTGTCAGAGCATAAATAACAAGATTAGCAAACAGATTCATTTTGCTACGTGTAAATTTCTATGGGGAGAAATCCAGAATTCTCCCACTACAATCCTCCCCATTAATCCTTGACCCTTCTGACAAGCATAACCCCTCCCTCAGCTTCCAAATTAATCCTCAAAAACCTAAGGCATTCCTAGAACATTATTAGTGCAGGTACAATGCAGGAAAAACAGTCCCTAGAAGTGCAACAAATTAATTCCTGTAGAATTTATGAGAGGAGAAGGGATAAGAATGAGAAAGCATTGCTACAGGTGAAATGTGATGTGGAATACAAAGGAACTCACTTAACACCACAAGCCAAGGAAGTATTCCAAGCAGGGGGGAGGCGGGCACAGGAAATAAATTTTTTAAAAAGGTAATCAAGGTATCAAGGTCCCAGTCCCAGTGGAGTATGATGGAATAAAGGCAACAGAGTGAAGTGCTGTCCCTGCTTGCTGTTTTTTCCATCCTTTCCTCTCAGCTCCTCCTGAACCACTCACTAGACCAGAAGCCACTCTAGAACTACCTGTTGAGGCAGGATCCAATCCAGAACTAACCAGAACCGATCCATAACCCAACCTAAAGCCACCCACTATGTGGGAACATGGTATAGAAGCAACTGAAAGTTGCTACCAAAGTAAAAGTGGCTCTAGAATTACCCACCCAGCAGCAGCCTGCACCAGAATCTCCCTCTCCACTTGGGGATGGACCCATGGATCCAAAGACCACTTGGAGATCCTTCACCTCCAACTCCACAATTCCCACAGGATTCCTCTGCTCTTGAACTGGAGAGCTACACAAAAGACAGCATCCCTGGATGCTCTTCTACCATCAAACTTGTGACCAGGGCTGCTCACATCTGATACTAAAACATGGTGATACTTTTTCTGCTAGAGTTGCCCCAAGGGCTTGTTGCTTGTTTGGGTATAGAAAAGAGAAGGAAAGGCTCTCCAGGCAAACTGATCTCCCAGTTCCATCTAAAATGTCAACAAAGCAATAATTTTTTGAGAAGCTAACAGGGCTGTCTAAGCCACCATCCTACAGCTCCAGCTCCTAAGAATACTGACACATGCTTGGGCAAAAAGAAGACTAATAATTACTAAATCATTAACTTTGGAACTGGCTAATAAAACAGTTAAAAGTAGATACTGGACAGCTGCAAGTCCTTATATCCAACTTACACAGCAATCTTTTTTAAAGCATTATACACATACCTGCTTCAATCTGTCATAATCTAGACCTTCTGACTGTACTCCGTTGGCACTGGGCTGTCCCGTTGGTGTAGATTTTGGTCTGCAGCACAAAACCACAAAACCCATGAGTTACTGGTTGCTCATTATTATAGCATACATAGAACTCCCCCATCAAAATTGCTGACATTTATCTAACAAAAACATTGTAAAAAATCAGAATAGAAAAAAAAAAGTTGGGAGTGGGAGGCTGGGAAAAATCAAGCAGACCCAAAATACCACACAGAATAGAAAGCAACACCCAAGAATGTTTTCCACACACTGGAAATATTAATTACCATAAGAGTTATTAGTTCAAAACAGTAACTTTCAAAGCAGCAGACAGATTTCACTGTCAGTGGTTTCTGGTTTCTTCATAATGGGCATGAAAAGCTGAATGCCTTCAAATGTCAAGTACTTTCCTTTTTCAATTGTTTGCTCATTCAAGAGAGGCTCTCCCAAGGAAGCACTCCCACCAACTAATGACTGCATGTTGTTGCTGACTGTATGAATGCTGAGCAATCACCCTGAGGGATTTTCAACAGTTGACAGACCCAAGCAATGTTATCCAACTCCTCTGTAATCCAAATTACTCCATCAGTTGCTTTATAAAGCTACTGAAAGCAAATACTATAACGGCAGCAAGATTTATCAGATGATACTTGACAGGAAGTTCTGATGTTTTGGACTATGTCATGTCTGATGTTTGCTTATGAAATACTCTTTTAGACATCAAAAACTTGCTCACCCAGATCACCTTGCATTTTTAACACAGATTCCAAAAGAAGGGGGTTTCCTGCCTTCCCACTTCTCTTTCCTGATCCTCTCTTTCATTCAAGGGGTAACTCAAGACTCATGGACTTACTAGAGCTATGAGCAGAGAACGAGCCTGGATGGTCACAGCAGGAATACCAAAAGAGTTCTCCAAAGAGGGAGGAATGTTCTGCTGTTCTTAAATACATTTTACATCTTGGCTAGCATATTCCCTCCCTTACCTATAAAACTTCAAACCAAAAAGACGTCGTTAACAAAATTCCTGACAATTCATCTCCAGAGGTTTCCCTGATGTTTAGAATTATCGCAGTATGCTGACTTTAAGGAAGGGCAGAGTGTAAAGTAGACGAAGCTGGATCCTATTTCATTGCCCTTCTATGTGGCATCTCTGAACAAAACAGCCTGGCCTACACTCAGTGTGTCCCTGCAGAATTTCTACATAGGAGGAATTCATTTAGCACTGCATTTTTTCTGCATTTGTTACATGAGGGTGCAGACTGATTTACTGCAATGAAGGTGGATAGGAACAACAACAAAAAACCCCCACTTTATTTCCTAGTTTGTTTTATAAAATCACTATCTTGAGCTTTCATGCATCTTCCCTTACAAGACAGAACTTTATCCATAAGGAAATTACCCTGTTACACTGGTTTTGTTCAGTAAGAGCTGAATGAACCTCACACTAGATTGTCTTGTTGACTTTTACAACTTGACAGGACTATTTTCTGACTTGTTAGCTGAAGAAGAACACTCAAAATGTGACTCCCGACATAAAAGGGTGCACACACCAAAATTGGTTTGATTCTTATTTTTCCCTTGGGATCACAAACCTCGATTGTCACAGCTATAAAGATTTAAGTCCACACAGTTTAAATCTAAGTTCCCAGAGAGAAATTACTAATTACTATTGCTTGAAACACAACAAAATTAAACCCACAATCCAACCCAGTAAGACAGAAGATGAAATATTGAATAACGTGATAGTGAAAGAAGCTGGAAAATAGAATTCACCTTGCAGCCACCAGAGAACCTACTGTGTGCACTAATGCTATGAAGGGAAACCACAGGTCAGGATCTTTTAGAAAACTTTTACATGTTACAGTCCTTAGTTCAGTATGGAAGAATTCCTTTCTCAAAAACATTCATCTGCTGAGATCTTTGGCAACTGCTGTCTCATCAAGTATCTGGTATTTAAAGAGTTACTTGCAGGTTACATCTGAAATTGTGAGCCCTGACTTAACTCCAGACAGAGCAGCTGAGTTTTTTAGATCGTTCATACATAATTTCTGATCATTTCCATTGACTATAGCTCTGCTCCCATACACTATGGCATGACAGCATTTATCCAACGTGACTGAAAAAAAAGCCTCTTTAACGCAGCTCCTAGCAATTGGTAACAGGCATCTGGTGCTTCCCTTAATGGAAAAACCCAACCAACATGTAATATTGGCTTTAATATTTTATTTAATTACTTATGAGTTTAATGTATTAATAAGATGACTTCAAAGAAAAGCTCTACACAAACTGACTGTTTCTTTTTCTTTAGAACAAAAAGTGGATTTTACCCACTGTATCTATCTACTGCTGCTATCTGTTAAAAAGCTCCACAGGAAAGCTTCTTTATGAGTGCTGCCCCTCAATCTTGACAATGTGTTTGTTCCCTTTTTGCTTTCCAAAATGCAAGACATTCTTAATTCAAATACTGAAATACCCTAACTAGCAAAAGAGGTAATTTCTAATCTCAGGAAAATCTAGCTGTGGTCCTCCCCAAATTATGCTATTTCTTTTCCTTTTTCAGCCTGAATGCAGTTGTCATTTAGGAAAACAGTAACTATTGAAATTCGGTGAATAAAATCTTCCCAGCCCTTCGATCTCAATGTGGCTAAAGAGCTCTCCCGTGTGGTTTTCCATAGCATTGCCTAAGAGGACAGTGAGGCAACCCTGACAGCCCCTAATACACCTCCAATCAAGCATGCAAAGGAAAGATTTTATTCATGCCAACATGCAGATACACCACCCAAGATAAGTAGCTAAAAGGGGAACTTTTCATACAAAAAGATTAAGTAATCACCACAACGAATGCCCTTGTGAAAAATAAAGCTGGAATTTGACTCAGTAATTCTGAGGGCCTCTGTAACACATTTACCTCTGGAAAGCTCTCCAAACCTGAAGGGTTTCAATGTCAGTACTTTATGACCACTAGAGAGTAAAACTTAGATCTCCAGCAAAAAATATACATGGTATTAACTAGCTTGTGAATATGTTCCAAATAGAAACATTAATTTATATTTTAAAAGTTTTTAATCAAGAAGCAGATGTAAAAACACACCTAGAAAATTAATTCCTGTTCCTCTGTATCTAAAGTTACAGTTTTGAAAACCTGCTTGTTAAAACACTGCAAATGTTCCACTAAATCCTGGCATTTTCAACAGGAATTTGTACCTTTTCAGGTGGAGACTGCCAGAAAATCAGTATTTTATATTAATTCATACCTGGTCCTTAAGCCATCTCAATTTGCCTTTGGCACCATCTGCTTTTAATCAGTCCAAAAGTGGGCTCAACTGGACAAACAAAATGTGGAGAAGGAATCTGGTGGAACATGTGGTGATTACCAACCCATGTAGAAAAAGCCCAACCCTGCACTGGTCAAAGGGGTTATTAGGAAGTCTCAAATCCCAACAGGATGATACCTGTTTAATGAATCATAGAACCTGTTTTCAGAAGCAAGCAGATTTTTCCATGGAGATTCCCGTCTATTAGAGGGAGAAACACTACCTTTAAAAGCTATAATAGGTCTTAATTTTGTTCAGTTTTAGCACCTTAAACACCATGGGGTTTCAGTAGATTCAAGAGTTCTACTTGAATGTTTCAGGAAATATTAAAAGCTGTTTGCTACAAAAAGAAAAGGCCTGATTTTAGACAGGACACTAACTTCTTTTGAAATACTTACAACATTCATTCTGAACAACTGCATCATCTATCTCTGTGGAAGCTCTGAAGAGGAAAACTTTGCTGACTTGGCAGTTTCTGAAGTGTGCTTTGCTTAATCCCTGTAAGTCACTCACATCCTCCCTGCAGAGGTCAGGAGAAGGCTCTCCAGCCCTACCAGATGAAAAAAATCCCCTTCTGGCAAACACAGTATCAGTATTTCAGACAGCAGCTCCCCTTGACTAACTCACTCAAACAAAGCTAGTTTAACAAGCTAACTGCTGAGACTTGGCAAATGTAGAGAATTAAGAAAAATACAAGGATATTCATGAGAAACTTTTCCTAACACCTTCTCTTTCTACGAAATTTTCCTTATCCTGGCAGAGCAAACCATCAACACTGACTAGAAAACTGTATCAGCAGGCCTAAAGTATGTGCTATGGCACCTTCCAGCATGTTATGACAGCACTGGAAAAGAATATTGATGTTAAATAAACAGAGAATTCTTATTTTGGAAATACTTTTAGAGTATATACCCAGGTAAGCTCACATCAAATTAAATTCTATCTACATTTTCCACTGGATGAATGAAGACAAAAGCTTGATGGAGAGAGTGCCCCAATACATCTGAGAGAAATCTCAAAAATCCTCTGTATTCCTCTAGGTCAGAAAACATTTTAAACAGACCTCAGCAACCTCTGAATTTCACCAGCTGGAAAAAAGAACAGTGAAACTGGATGCTTGTAACAGTTTACAAAAACCTACTGCTGTAGGGGCAGGTAGAATCAAGACTTCAGAACATTCCAGACTCCCCAAAAGAGTCTGATATTGAAAGTTGCCCTACTTATTAATCCCTTTACCCTATGGATAAACAGTTTGAGCAAAGTATCTACAGCCAAAGGGCTGGGTCAGCAAAGGTCTTGCAAAATATGAACTCTAAGACACTCTTTAAGATTCTTTACACCCATTATTTCTGTGACAAGTTCCCCCTCAATGCCACATTTTGTAGCAGATGAAGGTATCAGCACAAGAGACCTTGGTTAAAGCAGGTCAGAGCTACTGGGGATGAGGGAGAAGAGGGCAGGGGAAGGCGAGGCCAAAGGTGATGCAGTATTTTGTTACACTGACAGTGTAGCAGAAAGAACATCACCACCAGTGGCACCTGCTTCTTGACAAAAAACAAAGCAAGCAACCAGAACCAAGGCTGCAGACATCAAACTCCTGGATTTATTCTAAAAGACAGGCAGAGATACTGAGAGTGTTTAGTGTCGCATTTTAGAACTGAAGACCTCAAGGGCAACCTCAACTACAAGTGAGACCACCCAGAGAACAATTGTTTTTTATACTCTGATCACCCAATCTTCTATAGCTGATTCCAACAGCCAAATGTTAAGAAGAATTTAAGTGATTTCAAACACAGCATTCTTAAGCTGAACATGTTCTTTTGTTTTCTCTCAAGAAATTCTGGTAACTTCCTCAAGATTATCAAGGGTCAGGACCCTTTAACCTCCGTGTACACAATACATAAGAATTCTAAATGAACCACAAGCCTTCTTCTTGAAGTAAACAACAATTAAATATACCTCAAAAAATTGCTAAAGCAGCCATTTCACTTACTGAAAACACCTACAAAAACACTCCCTGCCTACCAAAGTTCCTGGCTGATGCATTGAAGGATGTAAACTATTTCTACACTTCTTTAGGATGGACTTTCTTAGATTGGTATGAGAGCTACTGAAAATTGTCACAGAATCAAATCTTATCAAGATGGCTTAAATATCCACATAGGCATTCTATAAATAGCAGAGAACTAGAAAGAGCTCCTTTTATCTAGATTTACTATTGAATATGTGAACTGCAGCACTGAATTTGGTTTCACCTTGTAGGAAATTTCAGACTTCAAAATAAAGAACTGAACATTGCTGTAGGCAAATATACACCTTATTAATTCAGGTTATACACCAGCAATTGTTAAAGAAACTTTTAAAAGTACTACTTTTGATTTTACTGTCAAAAATTTCACTTATTAGCATTCTCCAAAAGTAACTCTTCATTCCTACTTAAAACTGCTAAAAGCAGTTTCACGGCAGCAATTTTAAACCCATACGTTTTGCTTTTAACAGTATCAAGATGATCTTTACTGTTCTAGTCCAGTATCTTTAGCAGCATGTGCAACAAGAATAAATGTAAGGAAAAGACAGCTGGTACAAAAGGAGAGTACCTGGAAATAACAGGTGACTTGCTTCCATTCACTGTATTTGTCCTTTCCCAAGGCTTTCTTGTTAGTTCTGGAAAACAGAGTGAGGAGATTAAAAACTGTCTTTTTCTCTTCACTGTGTAATTTATGTGAGCAAACTTCAAGCACCTGGCAACTCAAGTCAGCTGCTTGGTGTTTTCACTACATTGCTTTAGCTCTTTCATATTAAGCTACCCCCTGTTGTATTCATGTGTGAATGAATCAAGTGAGAGCATCTTAAAGTCTCACTGGTCTCCCAGACACTGTAAATGCCATTTGATTCTTCATCCAGCTGGGAGGAGGTCTGCCTATACTTGATGTATTGGATTGCTTCAGTTGTGAAACATGGAATTCTGTAACCAGTCAGCTTCAAATACTTGAGGAAGATGTTTTTAAGCTAAAGGAGTTTTCCTAAACTGTTAATGATATAAAATTAATTCAGTGCCAGTTTCAGCAATGTGCCAGCAGATATTACCTGACACAACTAGAATATCCTTCAGCAACAAGAAAGAAGGTGGTTTGTTCCTTACAATCTGCACAAGTTAAAACAGCCTTTCTGTAGTGTGGATTGTTATTACTTGCTATCATTACTTACTCAGGACTTCAGTGTGCCACTGATCTTATCAGTCTTCATTTCAGATTTGGAGTTTGTTTGATCTGCTCCCTTTCTTTCATATTGCTTAGCTCTGCTAAGCTGGGCAAGCAGAGAGGCAAAAAAGCCCTTTCAGAGTCTCATATTGACCAGAAAATTCCCTGGGATGCAGCTGGATACTGAGAAAATTTAAATGGCAGAATTCTGTCAGCACAGTCTGTAACTCAGCCAAGTACAGGCTACTTATGCCAGTAATAAGCCTTGAACTTAATTTTATACACCAGTCTTCAGGACTTGTCCTGCCATAGGAGTTATTTTAGCAGGATTTTGGCTGTATCTGCAAAACTGAGAAACTTCTGCTATGGCTGCAGTTTGCTCGAGGATGCCAAGCATTCCTCTTAAAACACTTTAAAGACATGTTCCAGTGATGAGGCTCAGCATTACCAGACCATCTCACAGCAAGAAACAAAGAAAATTTCTCAACTGGAAGAGAATGGTCAAATTCTGAATGCATTTGACATTTTTAACAGGTTTGATGAGGCTTCTTTTCATCACCAATTAAAGGAACTACTTCCACTGGTTTTAATTTCCTTTTTTTTTTTGGGCCTATATTATCAAAAGCAGTCATTTTCCTAAGGCTAAAGTCCTTTCTGCTTAACAGAATGTATTTAACAGAATGTGTTTAACAGGATGAAGCAGACTCTCTTAAAAGAAGAGGAAAAAAAAAGGAGGGTGTGTGAAAAACTTGATTTGTGTGATGTCATTTATTTCCTTGCAGTCTGGCTTCTCTAGATGAGTGCCTGTATCTCAATACTAAGTCTGCCAGTTATTTCCATCTGGACACAGAACTCCTAGCACTCCTTTTTATTCTCCAGTCAGGTGTCACCTGGGTTTTGTTCACACTACAGCAGTGGTTTGCAATATTAAGGCCTGCACATCATCAAGTGGTTGAATTATCTAGAGAAGTGTACACATGGGCAAGCAATCAGCAGAGGAAGCTGGAACAGACTGAATGCTGGTATATTCATTATCCAGTTACTTCCCCTCTGCTTCCACTGCTTTTTGGGATGACAAACTGCAGGGTTAAATGGCACAGCCCCCCTTCTTTTTGCAGGTATCTACTCAGAGGTGGCCAGGGAAACCTAGGGTACAACAAGGTACTGCTAGAGGACACGAAAAGAAAGTCTTGAGTGTCTCCTGAGAGACAATAATTTACAATATGAATACATATGCATGCTGACAATACCTCTTGGCCAACTGCAGAATGTGTAAGTTTTCCTTACTGACTGCAGCAGAAGTGTTGGCTATGCAGCTCCAAACACTGCCTCTGCAGCAGAGGGATCATGGGCAAACAACTTCAACATTCTGCACTTACATTCTTTATTCACTTATGCTCTTTTTATCCATCATCTTCTGAACCAGGACCCATTCAACAGCAAAACCCCAGGCTGTAATCATGGAAGAAAAGGCAGGCTCCAAAATTCAGCAGAGCTGACTGAGATTTGTCACTAGATTTTAGCACTACAGAGTCCCAGAGTTCACAAACCTGAGCTTACTTACCAGGTGTGCTTGTTGAAGAAACCTTAGAAGATGAAGACTCGGATTCTTCCTGATTAAAAGGGAGAAGAGAGGGAATAGGGAAAAAGGAGGAAGGGAGAAAAAAAAATCTTTATAATCTGTTAGATTCAACAGAGTCCATCTCAACTGTTTAAATATTTCATTTTTTATATACATATTTTAAATGGTTCTGATCGACTATATATAGAAAATGAGCAAGCACTTCACAACGTAGTAGTTGTATGTGTGTGTATTTATACAGTAATGTATAAATAACCTCTTGTACACCACTGGAATCTCTCTGATAATCCTTGTATTGAGTAATGTGAATTAGATAAAACTTCTCAACTCACAGCTTTATCTTCTTTCTGCTCTGGTTCTGTTGATCCCTTTTCAGCAATTCTTCTCCTGTAAGCAGAGACAGAAGTTACCAAGCTCATCATGGCTTTAAGATGGAAGAATGTTGTTTACCGCAATTAAAGACTTACACAGCGTCATGAAAATTAGTGTTTTAAGAAGTACCTTCAAAGGCAAAGCCCTCCTGCCAAAGCAACTGTGCAATTTGAAGTCTGTATGCCTTCCTCTGCTGCTGCACAAAGGCTTACACAGAAGTACTGGATTACACTCAAATAAAAATGGCTATTCATGAAACATGATCAACTTCCCAAAGTCACCACGAGCTGCTGTCTATCTGATCCTCAGCCAGCTGCAAGCAGGCACCCCAAATCCCACCTGTGTGATAACTAAGCAGCTGGAGCAGAACAGGAACAGCTCCTCACCTCCTGGCCAGCAGGGCGCTCATTTCTTCCATCAACCCACTGCCTCCCAAGGGAAGGGGTCCATTTCCACGGCCACCATCTGTTTTGGATGAAGCAGAGCCTCCTCCTGCTCCACTCGAACTGGAGGAGTCTTCACCCTTCAGAGTGCACAAAAAGACAGCAGATATGCCAACAGAATGAGAGCTGACTTCATGAAACCAGCAAAGTTGTGCAAGAAAGACACAACTGCATAAAGAATGGAATGGGTTGGCAGCACATCCTGCAATGCTTTTTTCTTAACGAATTAAGCCTACCCCAAATGTCTTGACACTGCTCTTAACCTCGAACAAAGGTTAGAACCAGGCACAGTAATTGGAAAAAGAAACCAGAGTTATATTTACCCGTGAGACTTTCCTAAGTTTGGCTCCAGCAAGTGCAGCTGCTAGTCCAGTTAAAGGGCGACTATCCTCGGACACGAATCCCGCTGAAAAGCCAGAGGCTGGGAGCGGGGGAGCAGGAGGTGGCAGGGGAACGGGAGGAGCTTGGCTGGGCAGTGGAGGAGGCGGCGGTGGTGGCGGCGGAGGCCCCGAAGGTGGGAGTGGAGGAGGTGGTGGAGGGCCAGGAGGAGGTGGGGCTGCTACTGAAGACTGAGCTGGGCCAGGGGGCAGGGGAGGTGGAGGAGGAGGTGCAGGAGGTCCTTGGACAGCACCTAGCGTCAGAGAGAAAACAAACAGAAGACATTAAGGACTTAGAAAACAAAGGTCTTACTTCCATTGAAATGGAGGTTCTTTTGCTCTGTGTATGAGACATTAAAACTGGTAAGATACCAGGCAAGAAAACACTGAATTTCAGCAGGAGAGAAGCATTCTTATTCAATGTACTAAAAATATTACACAGTATGCTGTGAGAGATCAGACAGTTCCGGAGACATCTACATGAGACCCCTCCAGTCAGGTTCTGTGCTGCAATCAAGAACAACTTTACACCAGGAAACAGGCAGAGAGTCGAGTCAGGCATGAGCATCGTAGCAGGAGGAACAACAGGGTGTGCTCACATGGTGCTAAACAGTATCTCATTGCATTAACAGGCACTAACACATCACCCAAACATCTGAACCCCTGAACTGTTCCAGTGCCAATGCTAATTTCTAAGCTGTATGTAAATCTTTCCTTTAAAATAATTCCAGCAATCAACTTTTATAATTTAATACAAACACTAATTAGTGAGTTAGAATGCTGACATATTTCAAGCCGATGGGAAGAAGCTCTTCTGTTTTTTATCTATCTTTCTTTTACTTCTTTAAATTCACATTGTTAGCCAAATACAAAGTGTACTTTGAAAAAAAGAATATTCTGATGATCACTGTATTATTATTATTATTATAGGAAGAGTTTAAGAAATTTTGACTTCGACAACAGCTCCACACCTCCACAGATGCAACCTCTGTCTTACCCAAACTGCCATAAGGCAGCAAAAATGCAGCACAACTACCTTAATCTCTAAAGGCAGGAATTTCACATACAAGTCTTCCTGGTTTCCTACTGTGCTAACCACTGCATAAATTTAAAAGCCTGTTAAACCCTCTTGTCATCACTCGCTGTCCAAGTACACACTTTTATTCCATACTAGAAGTGAGGCCATTCACTCTTATTTCCACTCCATCCCAAAGCAGCTCAAGCCTTCATTTCAGATAGAACGATATAAACAGGCTCCATTCTGCATGGCTTGTACCAGGCTGCTCATCCCCCAGGAGCCCCTCTGCTCACACCTTTAGAGCTACTGCAGAGTCCTGTACAAAGACCTACATCTATTAAATCAACCTAAATCTGTTAAATGAATATAAAAGCAAGATTCAGGTTAACAAAGACATGTATTACCATGTAAAATCCATTTCTGTCATATTAGTGAAGTGCTCATTAAGGCTGTCACCTGCTTAATCAAACTTTTGTCCAAAGTTGTCTTAGCTACACTGGTAAAGTACTGCAGAAAGACCTGTCTATATCTAAATACACACATGTGCACACAGCCATGTATCAAAATACAACCACTATCCAGAAAGAAATACTGTAGGTGTCACACAGTACTTCCTAAATTTGAATTATTCCTCACTGAAGCTCATTTCCATGTCCAAAGCCACATATATGCTCTTCTGTGTTGGCTGCCATTAGGAGGCTAATGATCCTGCCTGGTAACACCGCTTTCCAAATAAACCATCAGTGCAGGGTTTACCAAGCAAGAATTTGACAAACGCTGTTCTCAACAGGCGAGTTCTTATGAAATTACAATTTCACTCGTGACAGGCCACAGAACATCGGCTCCTAGGCACAGAGCTTTTCCATTTCCCTTACCCCAGTTTTCCAAAGGGCGTTTGGCTGCGGCATTAGGATCACCGCAGCCTTGGAAGCACCGTGTTAACTCCTGGGGCCCTGAGGGGCTCTGACACCCTGGGGCTCCGCCCTGCTTAGCGCATTAGTAGCAATAACAGAAAGCCTTACCCTGCGGGGTCGGAGGTTCAACCGGCTGAGAGGCTGCCTGCAAGACTGGCTCAGAAGCAGAGGAGTCTCCCAGCACAGAGTTTAGAGAGTTCTCAACAGAGGCAGGGGTAGCTGCAGAGGGAGAAGGGAGAACACTAGGCTTGGATGAGGGAGTCGAGGCATTCGGGGAGTTGGGAGAAGGAGAAGCTTGAGGTCCAGAGAGTGACAGAGGCGGAAAGGAAGGCAGTGGGGGGGGAGGAGGCGGCGGAGGCGGCGTTGGACCTGAGGTAGAAGGTGAAGGAACCGGATAAGCCAGGTTTTCAGGAAGCCCGTTAGGAGCCGTGGGAGACGTGGACATTTGAGTCACCGGATTGGAAGCCGACACTGGGAGGACAGGTCTCGGGCCAGTGGCTTTGCCTGGTGGGCTGCTTATCATGACTGGAGGAGACGGGGGCAGGGGGGCGAAACTGGGCGCGGACCAGGCCACGGGCTTGGTGCTGGGAGGCAAAGTCGCCGCGGCACTGACGGGAGAGGGGGGCCGAGAACTTTTGTTCAGCGGACGAGGAACCGTAGCGTAATGGGGGAGAACGGGGTGGAAAGCTGAGCCTAAGGATGTAGCAAAACGTGATGCAGAGTGCCTTAGAGGCGGTGTAGGGGGAGTGGAAGTCGGTGGTGCAGAAGTCACTACAGCGTACTCCGGTGTGGCCTCTGCCATTGGTGCTGAGACTGCTTTTGCATATGATGGAGGAGGTGCTGAAGGAGGCTGGCAACTGGAGTATTCAGGAAGTGGAGTGCTATACGGGGAGTTGTCGAAAGATGGAGCTGGACAGAAGATGGAAAGCAGCAGCAAAGGCAGGATAAAAAAAGGAGAAAGAGAAAAAGGGAGCTAATGAAGCAACAAAACCAGCATTCGAACAAAATGTAAAAATGTAGACTACAGTTAGTACCAGAGGATTAGGCACAAGTGAAAATACTGTTAGGAAAGTTTTACATCTTATCAACAGCTGCTCTTAAATTTTACCAACTCTTTTTGTGCCAACATTTGAATTTACAAGTACTTTGTAGAGAAAGTTTTCTCAAATCCCATCTGTGAGATGGATTAGATATAGGGTTGTGCAATCAGTCTTTTACCAGCTTTTATCTTCTCGTTTGGTTGCAAACTGCAAGCAAATGTAGTGATCTTAACATTTGTTTCAGCTCCACTAATAAAACTCTTACCATAGGCAGCAAGTGTCATCTCTCTATTCCCCAGAAAAAGCTCCATAGCAAATACTGAAAGTACTGGGAGTAAAACTACCAATAAAATCCCCTGCTCTAAAATGACTTACACAGTATTCCTTGACTTTCACCATGAGCTGACTTATGTAAATTGAGTTTGAGACTGAAGAACAACCAAGCACTTGACTAATGTTCCATTCTATTACCAAAATGAGAAAGCTTTCAGTTATCACTGGATACATTTCCACAGGGAGTGCATTATCTTATCTACAAGTACATACAATACATTTCACTGAAATGTTACTACAATGATAGATTAAGCAAGACTTCAGACTGAAAAGCATTTCTCACACTGTTACTTTGCCTTATATAGGAACACACTTTCTATGTTAACACACTCAACCTGACACCTTTTAGGGGGTTTTTTCCAACTTATGTAATGACAATACATTTGTTGAATAGAGCAAACAATGATAAGGTATTTAGAAAGTTTAACTCATCACACTTTAACCAATGTTGGAGGTGCCCAAAATGATTCAAATTCTTCCATGCAATCAGAGAGTGTGGCAACGGAGTGGGCAAACAGCGCAAATAAATTTGTTTCAGAATAAATGGAAAATTATGACAGGAAAGTCAAAGCTCTTGGACTTCTTGCCATAAAAAAAGGGAAGGAATTCCACCAAAACGAAGCCTGAAATACTGACTGTTGCTACACAGCTGTACTCACTGCCATTTGTTGGTTCTCTCACACTTTGTCACCCAAACACATAAAGAGCAGTGTGGTGGTAGAACACGCTCGGGTTTTGAAATTCTTACCAGCATTTGAAATTCTTCTCTCTCTTTCCCATTCCAACTGTTCCCTTTCCAACTGTTCTTGCCGTTCTCTTTCTTGCCTCTCCCGTTCAAGCCGTTCAAGTCTCTCCCGGTCCTGCCTCTCCTTCTCTTGTCTCTCCCTTTCTAGGCGCTCTTGCCGCTCCCTTTCTTGCCGTTCTCTCTCCAGTTGCTCCTGCTCTAGGCGCTCTCTTTCCAGTCTTTCCCTTTCTAGCCTCTCTCTCTCCAGCCTCTCCCGTTCCATTCGTTCACGATCCAGCCTCTCCCGTTCCAGCTCCTTCTGCCTCTGTTGCTCTTGCAACTGTCTACAATCGTGAGAAAAGGAAAGAGACTGAGCTGCAAAGCGAAAACCAAAAACATCAAGCAACTGTTAAAAGGACAAGGAGATAAACTAATCAACAATCTTGGCTGCAGCGAGAACAAAAGCACAGCATTTGTACCTACGTGGAAGTCTTAATTCTAACATGCTGTTTTTCTGAGCTGGATAATAGTTTTATTATGTTTACAGTAAAAAAGAATCACATATCCAATTTCCTCTTAACTAATTGAACGTTCTGAGAGACAGCCTTCAACAGGTAAGAATAGAAAGTTGATGCTGCTAATTTACTAACTGATACAATCTTCCCAGTTTGGGATATGGAGTTACATTTGTTCTTTGTATGGTATTTTATACTCAAAGCAGTGAATAGAAGTACAGTGAAATAGCAGTAACACAAATACTCATTAAAAAAACCCCACCCCCAAATAAATGATGGTTTTGGGGTTAACTAGTGAGGTAGAATTTATCCACATTTTACAGAAGCATCCAAATGCACACATGTCCATCCCCACTTGCATAGTAACACACAGATGAACTGGCAACAACATGAGAACACCCTGAAGGCACAGGAAGACTGGACACAGTAAAAAAAAAATCCAGGGTGCAGCGGCCAAGGAAACGCTGCAGGGAGCTGGCAGGGTTTCCAGCTCATGAGCATCTTCGCAAAGCAAAGCAGAGAGGGGGAAGACATGAAGACGAGGAAAACAAGTATAAGCCAGGCAGTGGAAACATCCTAAGGGTAAGAAGAAACCTTGCAAAATTCTCTGCCAATGCTGCTGGCTTGGCTGAAAGGACTTTGCCAAAAAACAGTGGGAAAAGCTATACCACCTTTCTGATCCTTTCTTCCCAACTGGTTTTACATTTTCTGTAGGGATTTTTAAGGCTTTTTTAAAGATATATCTTCCTAGTTGGTTAAAATAGAGCACTTTCATTTTCAAAGCTTTTTCATCTCTTGGGGATAACTCACTGCTAAAACAAAAATTAGGCACATCTTCCTCCCAGCTGTAGCCAGTATGTTGCTGTCAGTACATAACACTGAAAATGTTGCTAGTTGTTGTTCTCCATTTGAATTCTTGAATTGTTTATTTCAAAAACAAAACAAAAAAAAAAAGAAAATCTTGTCTATAAAGTACAGAGACATTTTTTCTGCCAAGTTTCAGACACAAACTGATGACAGCTTCTCAACAAATATAAAGCACAGCCAGCTCTTAACTATAAAGCAGAAACCTGAATTTTGACACCTCAAGCTACCAGATGTGTGTTTTCTATACTATGCCACTGGGCAATTTAATTTGAATAGTCATTGGCAATACTATATATTCTATACATATATATATGTGTAGAGCCGTAAGGACTGAATTCTGAACTTCAGCTGTTTCACTCCTTTTCATGCCCAGAAAATACCAGTGTAACTGCAAACTCCAGCCCATGTACACTATTGTTACTGAAGTCCATTTGATTTTCAGACCAATGTTTTTCCTACACAAACAAACAAAAAAAAAATTTAAGTATTGAAATTTCATAATTTCTATATCCAAATAAGTTCCAGTTATGCACAACAAAAGGACATTTTTCACTACTTAACTCATTACTCATTAGAAGCAGTTCTCCTTTACCATTTCTGCTCCTTCACCATTTCTTCCCTCAGCCATATAACAAAGCTGTAAGAGCAGTCACTATGAAATCAGAGCTGCAACTCAGCTTGTTAAATGATTGATTTTTAGCCTCTTAAGTCCACTAAAAAGTCTGGTGATTGACCCATACATATTTGGAACCAGTACAGGATTTCCATAAATGTTAAGAGAATATAATAGAAACCAAATAAACTTAAACTCCAAGAGGTATTAAAAATATTTTTGACATTACACTTCTGCCTGTTCTGTACAAAACTAATTTGACTATGTGCTCTTTTTTCCCCTCAGATAAAACCTATTATTAGAAGAAAACAGGGTTTTCATCAAGGCTAACTTTAGCTTAGTCATGTTAAAATTCTTTTTTTTTTGTAAAGGAGAGGTGGATGCACATGTTTGTATCTAAAAGGCTGTTCAGAGCAGAAGACAACAATGACAGACTCCAAAGCAGCTTTGTTTATTTTCGTCATTCCTTTGCATTCATTTGTCAGAACTGAGCATATTCTACCTAGAAATGTACACTCTGTTCATCCTAAACCTAAAATGTAGACATGGCATTTGGGATCATAAACATTGCACGTTATATTTAGTTTATAATACTGGAAGGCATCAATTCCCTGGGTTTA
Organism: Brachypodius melanocephalos; assembly: GCA_013398615.1. Lineage (NCBI taxonomy): Eukaryota > Metazoa > Chordata > Aves > Passeriformes > Pycnonotidae > Brachypodius > Brachypodius melanocephalos. Next base: position 4,679,369 of record VZSR01001479.1, on the reverse strand, counting down.
ACAACACATCAAGCAACTGCCAGAAAATTTCTTTTGCTTAAGTTCTTCATTTCTTTACAGAAATAGAAGCTCAATATAGGTCACTCCTCACACAAGGGCAGCATTGCCAAAGCTGTTTTGCAATAAGCCATACCAAGAGCTCTGCCATTTCAAACTTCCATAAGCAACCTGGAAAAGAAACACTTCGTTGCAAAGCTCAATAATGTTTAGTTATCTAGGGTAGCAAGGATGATGGCTGATTATGGAAGAATTGCTGATGGATCTTCTAATTCCAACTAACTTGGGAATAAAATTGGCAAATAAAGCTCAACTGAAGTGAAGCAGGGCAGAGAGGGAAATATCTGCTAAATTAATTTACAAAATGCTGGACTTTGAGTTGCCTATGTACTCGGGAGTGAGACATTAGGGTTACAACAGGCAGCTCTACAACAACATCAATTCATTGATGGGTCTGTTCAAAAACATCAACCAGATGATTCACATCAAAAAAAGCAGTACAGAAATAGCACCATCCAGCTCACAATCCCTGCATCCTCACTCCCACCTCAAAACAGGGAGAACAGCAGAACTGAAAAGATTCAAAGAGCAGCAACACTGAGATCAAATACACCCAACACCTTCCATTTAAAAGTAATTTTAAAAGCTGGAATTCTACATTCTGGGAAAGACAGCTGGAGCTCTACAAAATCCTGAGTGATGACACCCCTTCACAAGAGCTGGGAGGAAAGATTTGATGCAAATAATGAAAGCAAAGCTCAAAAGAAAAGAGCACCTCTGTACATCAGGCAGATGAGCTACGGAAGTCCTTGCCGGAGTGATCCAAAGAAAGAGTAGGAAAAAGCCCACAGGAAGAAAAAAAAAAAAAAACAACAAAAAACCAAAAAAACCCAACCACCCACCATGTGACATAATTTAGAAATTGCATCATCCACAAGAAGCTGTTGAACTAAGGGATGCCCAGAGGATGGGAGAGCAGCAGAGGGAAGTATTCCAGGTGCTCAGCCTGGCCCAGGAGGGTTTGTGTCATAACAAAATGCATCTAAGTGTTTCAACTTAGTCTGAAGCAAAAACGATTTCAGCTGGCAATGAACACTATCAAATTATATTGCTAAGAAAGATCTAGATGAAAGATCAGTGAGATCTAGATTTCTTTCTAGATGAAAGATCAATGAGATAACCACTTTTATTCACAAAGAACCTGAAAAACAAAGAACTCATTATTCAGTAAATATTGACTGACGCAGTATTTAACCTTTATTGGTTTTTTGGTTTTTTTTAAAAGAATCCTCATTTTCCATTTCTTCAGAAAATAAAAGAAATACACTCAGAATTTTTTTGCCAGGAACAAAGTTAAGCACTTTGCTTACAATACAAATGCTCTACCAAGAGAGGGCAGCAAAATACCTTGCAAGCATATCTTGTACATATGAGATTAAGTACACCATTGTTGAGAATAATTTCTCATTATGTGTCACTGAAGCATCCCTTTGTCGACAAAGGAAAAAAAAAAGAAGCCAAAAATAAGAAGCAAACAAAAGAAACCCCAAAAAACAACCCATCCAAAAAACCCCACACCTCACAACATTTCTACTGTCATTTTAACAATTTTAATAAACCTTTTGAATAGCAAACCAAAAGGTGCACAGGTCAGAAGATCAGTATGCCAGTAATGCAATCAAGTTGCTTTAACACAACTTAGTAATCAAGGAAGAATTCCATAAACTACACCCTAGATATTAGCAAGTATTACAGTTGTAGCTTAAAAAGATTAAAACCACATTTGATTATTTAAAAAAATAAAGCATTAAATCCCTCTGGTTTTGTTTAGCTAGCATTAGATAGCATAATTTTATTTTAAAATTTTGTCAGAGATCAAAATTGTATTAGAAAAAAGCATTAGTAGATTAAGGAGAGTCATCACACATCAATTAAAGTACGACTGAATGTCAAGACTGGCAGTTTGAAAACCCTGGGAAAGCAATACCTGAAAATCCTTCAGTCTTAGAAGGCACATTTGGCCACCAGGACAACCTTTGAAAAAGCTAAAGAGGTACTCAGAATACCCCAGAAATCTGTCTTACAGTGAAATGCTCATGATGCAAAAACAATGTGATTACTTTAACTATTTTAGAAGTGTGACTTATTAAATCTAAGAGCTAATTTACATTAAATAGCTGAGCCTGCTGTAAAACTGTATGTGTCAGTCACACACAAGGTACTGTTACTCATGTTTAGATTCAGAGTCAACTTCAGAACCTCAAAATAGCTGCTAGCTTTATCACAGGGACTATTCATGACACTTTGTGGATTTTAATTAGCTTCAGGTAAAATGCATTTTGGGAAATGTCACTTTGGGGTGTTTTGGGGGAGGGTCTTGTTTTTTGTTGGGTTGGTTTTTTTTTTTTCTGTGCTGTTGTTTTTAAATTAGCTTAATTTAATACTGCATCAGCTTTTAAAATTATTTCCCCTCTTGCCCTTATACTTTTGTCCAGTTAAGGAGATACTGGGAGATACTGTCTGAGGATAAAGAAAGAATCATATTTACAATACTAACTTGTGACTTAATATGAGCATTAATCCTGCAGTTCTTTGGGCAGCCAAGCAGCAGGAGCATGACTACATTCTTGAAATAACACATGGAGAAAAAAAAATGCAATGAGCACAATTAAGCATCCCCACACTGTTGCATCCCCACTGAAAAAAAAATCCCCCCACATTCTGTGATGGTGAAAGTGTTTAGAATTTCTCCTACACAACAACTGCAAAACAGAATTGCAGTTAATTTACTTACCCAGGTACACACTAACCCTTCCTGGCTCATTCTTGATCATAAGAAGGAATAACAATTAAGAAGTCCTGCTGTCTCAGCTTCTGTTATTATATGAAATGAGCCAGCACCACATGCACACTGAGATCACTTTCCATTTAGCAAGTAACACCACTTCATTCAAAACCCAGTGTGTGTGATGGGTAACTAGGAAGCTATCTCAAATTTATACTATCCATTATTTTTTGATCTGTATTGGGGAGGGGGAACAGGTGGATTTTCAAACTTCTGTTCCTGAAGGTGAATGACTCCAAGATCCTCTGATCCTTTTGCTGAAGACCTCAGCATAGTCAACCAAAAGAATGGAGTCCTCAGTTAATTCTCTTAAAATACGGCCATTACCATACATGATGAAGAGAAGACAAAGATCTCAACTAGATTAAGAAACTTCAGTGTTTACTCGTAAAACAATATCCTGTTTCAGAGCAGATTTAATAGCTAGAGGGAAACTATCCTTTTCTGGGACACTTATCACATCCAAGCCTCCATATCTTTGTCACCTGCAGCAGAGCTACTGTATTTGTGGAAAGATTCCCTCCAGCAGAGCAAGGATGCCTTGAAATATGAAGAAAACTCCCATTGTGTCAAAACCCAGAGCTTCTGTCACAAGGGTAGCAAGAGAAAAAAAAAAGATGAGTAACGAATCCAGAGCTGAAACAGTTTGAAAAGGCAAAGAGCTGCCTGCTCTGGCAGGTCACCTTGCATCCTCAAGTGGAAGTTGTGCTGTACATTCACATAAATCTTCAGGATTCTAACACTAGCTTGCTTTGCTCTTGGCTGTGAGATCAAGCCATTACATTTTTTCCTAAAAAGATGATAGGAAACTGCACTGAGCAGCCCATATATCAACCTGAATAACAGAGTTCAGCCACGAACCTGGAAGGCTTCTTGTCACAAAGCCAGATACATTAAAAACAGAGGTATTTCCATGAACAGTACAAAGGCATCTTTGTATCACATCCAAATTCAGTAGGCACGGGGCTGACAGACATTTCAAGATGAACAAAAACTTGTTTGAAGCATTTAATTTTAAAACTCACTGTAGAAAACAAAGATCCAAGACAAAGCCTGCAGAAAACAAAGTATCTTGAGGAACAGACCTGATTGAAGTAATTGCTGCATTGAATGAAGAGGTCAGCTGAAGGCAGATAATAAATAATATTTGACAGCTGTTAGTTGCCATTTATGAACACACCAATTTCATATTTCATTCTTTATTGGCAGAAAAACTGTGTGTCAAATCAGGGCATCAAATCACTCAGAAAGATCAATATGAATACTATCACTGTTTTGTCTGCTTAAAGATATAAAAACAAGGCAAATGGGGGAGGAAAAAAACCCCACTAATGTGTGCATATGTGTTTCAATACGTGTATTGAAAGAAGACACTAAAAACCATCACTTGAGTCATTAAAAAAAAAACATAGACTTAAAAACCATACAACTGAAGGGAGATTTTTTGTGTCCCACATGGTATTTTTTAGCTTGTTTTGAAAAATAGTTTCTTGCCTGTGCTATTACTTTTTCTAAAACTACAAGGTGTGGCAGAAGAGAGACACAAGGATGACACCCAGAAGGCAGCATGAAAGTTCCCAGACTATTGCTGGCTTCAAATATTGCAGTAATATTCTGCACTTATTGTTCTGAAAGTTACCATTAAGACATTCAGTATAAGAAACCAAACATGGTTCTAAGAAAGTACTCAACAGCATATACATCTTTCTGTGCTTCACTAGGGGTTTTTCTAAGTTTTAAAGACAAGAAATCTAGGAATAACTACTATGCTAAAGTTCTAAAAGTAAATGTATCACATCAGCTACAATTAAAGCTGGGCTCATCAATCCAAACCAACTGAGTTGTTCAACCTGGAGTCTCAGTGTGCCCAGGCTTTTGGGGCTGCCCTGAGCTCCTCAAACCCTGCCTCCAACCGTGGAGCAACAAACAAGACAGCAATGTTTTGAGTTTTATTCTCAAAGGCTGTTAGCCCCAGCATGTGGGCACAGATAGCATTATCTAATCCAACAGTCACTACTTACTAGAATACATCTCACATGATGGTTCTCCTCCTCCCACCAGTGAGTCACTGCAACAAACAGAGCAGCTGGCTGCAGACAGGCTACACAATGTCTGGCTGAGCCACAGGCACCAGCACCAGATGCAGGCTGACCTCAGCTCCATCTGAAGCACGCTGTCCTCTACACAACTGCAGTTACCTTGTGACCACCAGGAACTGCATGTGCTCCCTGGACATCAATAGAAGTAGATACAGACACGGCCAACCTACTTTATCCCTGTTGAAACTATTAACAGGAAAAAGAAGTGCTTTGACATGTTATTCTGAACATAGCTCCTAGCTTGATTTTTAATAGTTTAATCCTCTGATCATCTTCTGCACAAGTTCAGGAAAGCCTGTCTGTTATGGCCTTTCAAGTTTGCAGGAACTTATCTGAATAATCAAAATGGAGCACCAGCATTAAGCTTGCTCTTCCATCTTAAATATTTATTCACCACTCCAAAATTCAGCATTTACCATAGGGCTCACTCTCCTGTATGGTCATGTAAACCTACTGAACACGTATCTCAGTGCCTACACCTTACGTACCATGGAATGAACACACATCACCCCCCAAATTTCGTAATTCATGTACAAGGAGAAAATACATCCACATCTTGGAAATTTGCAATCTGTATTGACATCAAACACAGGCAGCCTCCACAGAGACTGAGAATCTGCATAAAAAAAAAGTAGAGGGATACACCAATAACATAAGCTCAGCAGAAGTGATCAATATTTAACCTCTTTGCATCTTCCTAAGCAATCTCAGCTGCATAAACTTCACTTCACACTATCTAAACTAAACTGCTCTAAAACTGTCACCAAGTCAGCTTTATTTTCTGTCAAGTGCCTCACAGTCAGGACAGCTCTACCTGAGCACAATGCAGATGGTGTCAGAGAGACCCAGACAAGACTCAGTCACTTGGTACAATGAGCAAGAAACATGGACTCAGAAGATCTGCCAAGTCTGACTGTTACAGGGCAGAGGTTTGTGAAGTGAGTTTATGTCTGTGCTCTGGAACTGACAATTCCTGCCACTCTGAACAGTGCTGTGGACCTTTGGCTCTTCAAGGAGCAGTGAGAGGTGAGACTGTTTCAAATTATGCTTTGTTTTGTTTTTTGAATTCGTACCAAACCCTTTACACAATGCAAAATGATAAAGGCATGTAATTGACTATATGTATCATGATTTTGAAACACTGCACAAATCTAGGTCCTTACAGCTATTTCCAGTGTTCAGGCAGCTTTCTTTTAATCAGTCCATTTATTTTACCATTGCATGTAACACTTCCAATGTCCACTTGATTTTCCCTGCACACTAATGTGGTCTACAGGTTGGTGGTTCTCCCCGCTGAAAACAGGACACCTATTATGAACTTCACTATATTCTGATCATCAAAATCTGCAATATCATCCAACTCCTGTTCTCCTTCATTCTCACGTATCTGAACTCACATCAGCAACAAGGACTTGCTTTGTGTAGCAAAATACCAAACCAAATTTGATTGTTACAGGTCCCATTAGTGCACTGATGCCTGTTCTTGTGCTCCTCACACTTCCACAGCAATCCTCCTCTCTTCCACATCAACTAGGAATTTCCCTCTTCATATTTGTCAAATGCTTTACCAAAGCCCATGAACAGCCTTTCTGCTTTTGCAAAGAAAATACTGTCTGGGTCTAGTTTACTGCCCTATGTTTTATCTGTTACCAAAGTCAAATTAACAGGTTTCCATTTCCTTGATCAAAAGGGATTTAAGGTTTAAGAAGAAGCTTTTATGTTATAGGCTAAAAATGCATTAGCTGGAAGTAACAAGAGCTAGGTTTTATCAGTCAAGCAAAAACTAGTAGCCAGCCACCATGATAAAGACATGAAGAGACAAATAGAAACCTGAAATGTATTAGATAGAAGAATGCTAATAGACCAAGGGATCTATTAATGCTCTTGCATCAAACCTCATTAAGCCTAATTTTCCTCATCTCCATCTTTTCAAAACATTATCTCAAACTAACAGAACATGAACTTCCCTGGCAGAAGCTAGATCAACGTAAAGACACCTGTACTCATGGAATTTTAAAAAAAAGAAGAATCTCAGCAGTAGAAAAACCTATTTTCATTGCTGACTCCCTATCAGTAGTGTATTCCTGGTGAGTACAACTGGAATACAACTTCATAAAAGGGAACCACCATAACAAAAGATCTTGAAAAATGTCGAACAGCTTCTAACTCCAATTTCATGTTCTGCACCAAACAGAAAAAATCTCCACAGAACTGAAAGATTTCATAGCAATTCTATCAATGCCATCAGAATAGTGCTTAATGGAAGAGTGATCTTCTCAGTCTTCTGAACAGATCAATGCTACCAGCATGTACAATTGTACTGTAACCACACAGCACCCACTACACCTTTCCATAAAGCCAGGTAAGTCTCTGAAAACATTACTACAAATGGAAAGAAAATGAGATAGGCTTTAATTTTTTTTTTTAAAAAGGAAAAAAGCTCCTTTTGATTTCATCTAAACCATATCTATGCACAGTTACAAACAATACAATCATATGAGTGGATTCTACTGACCTCTCAAACCCTAAACTAAAAAGCCAATAACTCCACCTTATGTGTATCTCACGTTAGAGCTGTGAGCTCAGTTATAATCTAATCAATCCATATGCCTTTTAAAGAAATCCTACTTCCTTGAAAGAAGCTGTTGGATAAATGGCACAATTTCAGAAGCAAAGGAAAACTGAAAGCTGCACATCTGGCCACTAACTAGGGAAAAGTTACAGGCTGTGGGAAATCAGTAGAAACAAAGCTACCAGGGACACAGCCATGGGCAAATTTTCATTCCTCTAAACTAAAATAGCTACAATGATACTGAATTGCAGGATGCAAGCTTTTCTCTCTCAGCATTTCTATGTATGTTTTCAAAACACCTCAAGAGTATGTAAAAATTACTAATTTACACGGGGGGAAATATTTTACTGTAGTTAAAAATAAGATTAGCAAAATTCAGAAAAAATGGGTTTAATCTGTAAAATAAAAATCTTGCCTTTTAGTCTCTCAGTAAATAACTGCTACATTTGACAGTCTCTGAACTTGCACTAAAACTAAGAATCCTTCCACAGGATGTCACGAAAACCACACCATATCAATACTAAATTCTAGCACAGGCACACCCTGCATTTTCTTTAACACTAGCATCACAAACCAAACTAAACCTATAAACAAATAAAGAATTTAATAATTACAACCCCCCCTCCAATATTCTACTGTTGCGTTTTGCAAACTTGTAACATTTTTGAGTACTTACGAAAGAATTCGGTCAAGTTTTGGTCCATGATGTCCCTGAAGGACGGTAGGGGGCTTGTACACCCTCATCATTCCTTAATATCTGTACAGTTCCTCTGTTCCTGGAGCTCCTGGTCTCTTTATTTATGAAGCTGTGACCATTTTGAAGTTATTTATAAACATTAACTCATTAAATTCCCAAGTGTCATATTAGATACCAACTCAGTGACTCATATTCCTGACGACGTATTTACCAGGGCTGGGAGAGAAGGTAAATTTACACACACGAGTAGCACACACAGGCATGCCATGAACTAATCTTGTATTTTAAAATGGTCTTTGGCATTAGGTAAGTCTGAAGTTATTAACAAATACGTGTGTCAACTGAAGCTGGCTCATTATCAATCAGTGGATTTCATGAACACTGCCTGGCCACCACTCTGCCAAAATGAAAAACAACCCACAGAACAAAACATCCCTTCAGTTTTGAGGATCAAAAATGGAAGCTGGAGTGTTTTAAAGCTTGCTATTACTGTACTTAAGGAAAATGACAGCTAGCTTCAAGTACTCCCTGAGAGGGAAAGCATCCACCATGTGTTAAGGTTTCTTAAAAGACAGTAACAAAGTTATCAATTCACCAGAAAAAAATTACTTCATTACACCTTATGTGTAATCCTGGCCTCATAAAAACCTCCGTTTCAGATGCCACATCTGGTCCTAGCAGCCTTAGAAACTGTACCACTGCACAGTAAGCAATACAAATATTCAAGTGAGAAGTTCTGCAGCAAAATAAACAAAGTAGTACTTAAGCACTTTTACTCAAAATGTAAGGGCATCTAAATCCTTTCTAAAATACAGAAATATCTTTGAACCAAAATAATGTACCTCTGCTGGCAATGAACTAATTTCACTCTTCACTTCCCAATTTTCCCATGATTCCTGAACACTGGTTATGAAAGCAAAGGAAAATATCAGACCTGTTGAAGAGCCTTTTTATTATGCCACTCTCCACTGGTCAGTCCTTTGGCAAAGTATTTCTGAAGAAATGTTTCTATTTCCGCCTAGGAAAACCCTGAGGCTCCAAGCCACATAATCTAACTTTGAAATTAGTCCTTCTCTGAGCAGAGGATGGGACTAGATCTCCACAGGGTCTCTTTTTCAACTTTAATTTTCATGCAAGCAGATATTTTTCTCCAGCTTAGAATAATTTAAAAAACATTTTCTGCACTTAACATGGGAGTCAGTTACACACTACTAAATCCAGTCACACCTAAGAGGAGGGATAAGAGAGCAGAACTCAAAGACAACTATTACCAAGCCACATTTTAAAGCAAACCCCCACCCAACAGACACACATTCCAGAAGCCATAGACTTGGCAAAGCCTTTCTCCTGATCCATCACAAACCCCATGTTCCTTCCCACGCAGTAACATTTATTCCCATTTCTTGCATTCCCTGTAGTCTTACTGCTCCCCACAGGATTTGAGTCTGCCCACACTGCCTTTACCCTTTACTGAGATTGGAAATGTCACTTGCAGATATGTCAGAAGTAATATACACTTAAACCTTTTCTTCCCAACTATTTACTACTCTCTACATTATGATAGTAACTCTTGCTCTTACAGCCTGAAAGCTGCAAGACAGTTACTACAGAAGAGAAGTTCTAGCTGAGAGTTAATTGAACTTTATTGTAACCCTGTAGTTACAGGAGTAACGAGACTGAAGAAGCATTTGTGAAATGTTTTAACAAAATTACACACTCTTCTTAAGCTTAATGACACAACAGCAATAGTCTTTCCACGGACAATCTGTCTAGCAGCATGAGTAGACAGACGCTCATTCCAGTGCTCCATCCTTGTTTCAGGGAAAAATAAAACAAATCCAGAACCAGACTTCAAAGAGGACATTGCATTCAATGGAAACAAGCACAGCATACTGATCAAAAAAGCCAAGCCATAAGAATGCCATCTGATAGGATGTCCTTCACATACCAAGAATTTCAAGAGACTTTCAGAGATCTTAATATAGGGCAGCACTTTTTTCTGAAGAGATGCCGATCTACAATGCTTCTCTCCAAAGTATTTCAGCATTATAAATTTCAGATAATGCAGCCTTCTAAAGGAACAGACAGCAAATAAAAATACTAAAAGCCACTAATGTAGGACAGAAAAAAATATCAAAAGAAAAAAGGCTTTTAAAAGTCTGTCAAAAGGAGTGACATAAAAGACTTTTATCATGACAGCAAACTTGCACATAAACACATCAAACAGACAAATTTGTAATGAGCTTCTTGCTATTTGTTTTTAAACAAGGTAACTTTCAGATTAAGTGATTCCTGCCCAGATTTAAGAACACACAGAAGAGACAGACAAGTATGACCAATTTTGATGTCAACCCTTTGTTCAGTATATACAGCTTGTTTATCAAATGAATTATTCCTAAATTAGCAATCTGGTTCTGCTCATCTTTTCATAAACAAGCTAAATGCTGAATAGCAAAATAGAAAAACTTGAGTGCTAATTAGACCCAACATGTTTAAGCATTCTTCCAGTTACCACAAAAAGCTATTAGGTGCATTTACACCATCAGTCTGGACCACCTCCCATTTATTCAAGGCTCCTGTTCCTGTATCTGTCCTAATGCATGTGACCTAAATCATTCCCAGCATCCCTTCAGGAAGGGAACAGCTAATCTCCTGGGAGTATTTTGATGGTAAAATAATCCAGGATTGCACCACAGGCAGTGTGCTTAGGACAGCCCAAGGTCTTACTGTTTTCACTTAGCCCAGTGTGACAGCACTGTCCTACAAGACTTTGCCCTCTCATACAGCCATAACCCAGACACTCACCCTACAGCACCACCCCATACTGCCATGAAAGAAAAGTGGGAATATGGCAACCACAGATTTGTAAAAATTTGGGCACTTCATCAATAATGATTATTAAAATGAATGGGAACAAAACCTGGATGTTTGAAATGCTACGGGTCTGAAAAAATATCCCACAGGGATAGAAATTGAATGGAAAAGCTTAGCTTGGAGGAAGCACCAACTGGTCAGGGGAAAAGAGACCAGTCACTGAGGGCAGCACAGATATAACCAGCTCTGCTCCAGTTGAAAAATTAAACTGCTAAAGGCTCCATTAATTTACACACTAAAAGCAGAAAGCTATGTTTTTTTGCTGAAGAATAGAGTGTAAAGGCAAACAAGATTTCCAATAGAATGTCCTGATCTAGTCCATCCACATTCAGGACAAAAATCCTGTCATTCATGATGACTCAATTCCCTGCTTCTAAAACTTCCTTCCTCACTTGCTGGTTCTTTCAGTGTCAAAACCTGAACACACAACAGTCACTGGAAAATTAATTAGCCTGGTTGAAAATGACAACAGTGAAATCTCCCAAGGCTTCCTCTCTGATCTTCAACTCTTTCCTGGCATGCCAATTCCAATTGCATAGTTTGAATGGGTGGAGAGCAAGAACAAGAGATCCAGGGACAAAGTTTTCACAGAGCAGCACTAATGAAAACTGTGCGCATACAAATGCTGTTCTCATGCAGGACCGCAATTTGAAGTCCTTGACATTAATTTTTTCCTCATTAGGAGTTATCACTTCCTGAACTGAACAGCTGTTCACTTTTAATACCATACCTTCTCTGGATTTCCATTTCTTCTTGTGATGGACCATTTTGTACTTGAGAGGGAAGCTGTGAATTCTGTCGAGGCAATGTAGGACCTAAGAGCAAAGACATATCATAAATTAATGGTTTGAATTTTTACCATGCAAAAAAAGCACAAAATCAAGAAAAAAGGCCAGCCATCACACAACATTTTAAAAACTGCTCACTTCCGCTTTTTAAGCCAAACAAGCTCAACAACATAATGCAGCAAATAAAAACTGCAACTTCACACATGTACAATGTTACCTCACGCATCTGCAGAATGAATTTATTTCAGATGGATGGAAAGGTCTCACAGAAATACAAAACAAACTTTCTATATGATGGCACTTGACAAAAGCTTTGAAAAGCACTCCAAGACTGAAATTTTCTTAAAACAATGAGCAAGTACTCCTGAAGGAGCAGGAAAGGCTCAAAAAATTAAAACACTCACCTAAATAGAACACTGGAAAAGGGGGAGAAAACAGAAAAAGGAAAAAAAAAAAACAAAAGAACAGGAGAAAAATCATCAGAACTGTATCAACCACATTGAGAGAAGGAAGATAAAGCATGTTTCTACAGGACACACCAAAATTTACTCAGATTTCAGGTTATCAACTAGGATCAAAGGCCTTTTTTGCATAGGTAAGTATTGTGTCCAAGGGAATATAATTAATGTGCAAGCTGTGAATTCTGCTAAGTACAAGAGATGCAAAAGGGAAGGTCATGTAAAATCATCTTCAGCCTTTACTGATGTGAAATTCTGAACCATACAACTTTCAAATAATTGTCTGTGTGAGATCTGTATTCTAGAAACAAAAAAGCTTTACCATTTTAATCACAAATGTAATTACAACATAAAATTGTGTAAAAAGAAGTGAAGAATGACCAAGTGTGGAATGGAATACAGGAGACCATGAATACATTGCTGCTGTCAGGCAGTAATCCAGGAAATTATTTAGACTATAGCTATGCTCAAGATTGTGAAATTTATAAGAAACAAGAATTAAAATCAATTAAAACATCCAGTTTTGAAAACGTCCAAGAGCAAAGCAGTAATTTCTCAATGATATTCCACCAAACTAGTTAGAGTTATGGAGTTGTAATGAGATCTTCCCCATCTCAAATATCAAAATGCAAAATTTTTTCCCCTATGAACTTGTGAAAGCCACCCAAACCCATAAAAAGACCATATGTGATAAACTGACACATCAAGAACAGGCAATTTGCCTGTGACTCAGCAAACAAGTGCCTTGTTTAAAAGCCCTACAAAAAGGTTCATTTCTTCAGAATGCCACAGTATTGTGTCCACTGTGATCTTTAATCATAATTATAGAAGTGTAAACTAAGTAAGTACCCTACAATTACAAAAAAGTAATGGAATTTAATTGTGGAGGGAAAAAGTAGGCAGTGTACTACAGACATGGTGTCTTCCTTAGTTATTGTTTCAGCAAGCATTAGTCCCTTATTCCTGATGGCTTGATGTTGTTTGGGATGCACTATTTTTGCTTCAGGTATCGCCAAGAGACATCCACAGGTATAAAACCTATAGTATTTTAAATGCAAAACACTTAACTGCAATGCTAAATTAATAATTAAATTATCACTAAGTAGAAACATCTGCCACATGGCTCATCTGAAAAACTTTTCTGCTTTAAAACCTCCGGAAGACCTCCGGAGACCCACGTCCTCCTCTCCTCTCCTGTCCTGTCCCCTGTGTGACAGGTGGAAAGCTCTAATGCCCATGAAGCCATGACTGCAGCTCCCAAGCAGCTGGGCTATTTGCTGCCTGCACCAGGCTGCAGCCTTTCATGGACGTTTACAAGTAGACGCAATCCAGTTAAAGGTGCTATAAACACCACCACTGCTGCTTGCCATGCCCAACAGAACGCTTGGAGTAAGTCAAGGCTCACAGCTTGGGCTGCAAACTGCAAGCAACACTTTAAGTATCAGATACGTGATGAAATTCCCATCCTATTCCTCAGAATGAAACATGCTGACCTAAAAATTAGTAACAAAGAACAAAAATAAAAATAATTGGTCACCATGTGTCCATACACCAACCAGAATGATGTACTGAAAATGCAGTAGAAATGAAAAGTTCAAGCTTCCACCAGTTTAATCTTCAAGAGTATTTAATAAGTTTTTTGGAAGAAGGTATTATCATGCTGCAGCAGCTGGATGCAGACCACCACTTTCCAACCTTTCTACCTTAGTCCTTCTGTAGCCAACACCTCCGAAAGCAAACACCAAGCTTCACCCACACTGGCTATTCCAACATGCCTAGCTATGAGAAAACCTGCTCTGGTAGCCTCAAACTTTGTTCCAGAGCACTGTCCTTCAGAAAACCACGTTATCCATCAATTCTGCACAAGGCAAATATGAGCAAGGCAAGTCAGCTTTAACTTGGCCAGCCCGCTCCAGTGATGGGCTGCTTTCACAGCTATGCACACAGGAGACAGAACAAAGTCACCTGCTGGCAATTTACCTGTGTGTTCCAGTACTTCTTATACATTTTTGCCACAAGGAAATGCAACCTGAGTACACCAAAGGCTTTCAAGAAAGGAAAGTTCAGCTCCTAAGTCATCAGTCCTGTTTTCTCATGGAATTTCCCTCTGCAGCCACCCTGCTGATGAACATCAGAAAGTTAAAGGTACATGCCAGGTGGAAAAGTATGTTTTATCCTAGAAGGTTTATTACAGCAAGCCAAGATTACCACTTCATTGCTAAAATACAACTGGCTTGGGTAGCAGGACAATAAAATAAATAAACAGGAACTAGCTAATAAAAACCTCTCTCAGAGGCTTTTGAACACTTCAAGATACTTCAGAAACAACAACCCCCATGAGAAATACTCATATACTGCCTGGAAAAGAACTCTGATCCTCCTACAGGATCATTTTATCTTCAGAAGCCAATACAAGCCAAGTGAGAGATGGGGCTGAATGGTCTATTCATTCTGAGCTTTAAAGAAAACCTAACATCTTTCTTTTTCTAAAAAAGCACAGATGGTGCACTCTGCAGCGCATTCTGACAGACAGAGGATATAATTTCATACTAATTTGTTCAGCAGCCATTCCAGTTTCAGTGCTTTCTGTTTTTTAGCTTATTCTCACCTTTGCATCACCCTTCATCTACAACAGTTCAGGCAACTGTGTGGTGAGAGATGGACTGGGAATCTAACACATTAAAAATCCCCCAAAAAAACCTGCATTAAGCATTTCCACCAGCTAGAGGACAGCCAGACCTGGTTCTCCATGCAGTCACACAGACAATTATGGTGGCATCAACACCAGACTGCTCAGGACTGCTTGAACCAAACCAAGCATCCCCAACATCACCCTTTTAAACCACAACCAGAGTTATAGTTTATCCAACTCCTAAATTTTTCATCCCTAATTGACTGGTTACCTTGTATCTCTATTCAAAAGCCAAACCAATTCCAATTGCACAACCCTCTGAAAGCATAACTGGCAAGCTGGGAAAGGAAACACATGGTTTGTCCTCCCTCAATGCCTTTTGTTCCTCATGCTTCACTCTGATTTCAGTTACCTTGTCTGTTTTGGAGTGTCACACCACACCCTACCCCACTTCTTTTAATGCCAGCTGCATTGTACATTATCAGTGTTGACACTGGCTGACATTGAAAACATCACGATCCTACAGCCCTAAAAACCCCCCAATCATCAGCTCCTCAAGACTGGCACAACACATGTCCTGCAAAGTTACACACTGAGCTACAGTGTGTGCTTTCATTTGGCTGGACAGGCTTACTTGGGAGCTGGAAACATAAGGATGGATGAAATGAGGTTTGCAGGGGACCAGTGGCAACCAGATCACGTGAAATCTTCCTCAGAACCCCACATGCCCTAATTCAAGAAGGCAAAAACACACAGAAAACCTCACACCTGCAATTACTGTACCTCAGAGTACAGCAGTAAAAGACAAGCCCTAATTTTTGAATAAATCTAGTAAAGCTGGTCAACTATCACAATTAGAATTTTAGTTTGAGATGAAGATCTCCATTTTCTCCCCAGAGAAACAGTTCATATAAACAATTCAGTAACTGAGAACTTCCACTCTCTCACTTCTCAGTATGCCAAAACTAAGCAGTGTTCCATTTGTACAGTCTGATATCCAAATCAAAGTATGACTTCTCTTTTACAAATCTTTTCAAAGACTGAAAGTGGATGGCAAATTTATTTATACATCTGTATGATATAAACATAAGTGAGCTGGCTAATTACAATCTTTAGAAAATATTTTCTTTAAGGACAGTTTGAATACTCCTACTAAGCAAAGCCCACACCCCGGGCAAGAGTTCAAAGCTACAGCCAAAAAGATGTATTTTTGTTAGGGTATATAAGAACTTACCAAAAAAAGTGTTTTACTAAATGGTTAAAGGTTTTCTGAATGAATGGAAAGCAGGCTTTTCAGAGATCTGTGCAGGAAGCAATAAGAACAACAACTATGGTGAAGCATCCCTCTCATGTGTTTCCAGCTCCTTCTCCCATTCAGAGCCTGTCCTGCCCTAGGCCATGCCAGAACAAAGTCTGGGTTGATTTGCTAGCCAGCCTTCAGCAGAACCAAAACCACATCACTCCTCGAGCCCTGGACATGTTATGGGTTTATATGCAAGACTATGATGGCGAAAAATGACGGCATTAACTGGTGACAAAATTTTCTCTAGTACCTCTGTTTGGGTGAATCATCTGCCAGCCAAGAGTTTTCTAACACCTAGTTCCTCACTCACGGTTACCTTCAGCTGAGCTAATTCACTCATCACTCCAAATTAAACGCTTTCCACTTTGATCCACAAACTGTTTTAACTTGATCAAGGTAATAAAAGGCAACAAGAATAACAGAACTATTCACTAAAACACACATGAATTCAAGTAGAGGTAAGCTCCTATCAGTGCCAGCAGAACCCCCTATCAGTGCCAGCAGTGCCTTGGAAAGCAGGCATTGATAACCTGGGAGCCAGGCTTGGCTCAGCACCCGTGTGCTGGGGGAGCTCAGCAGCTTCCAGTTCCCCCTGGCATGCTTTCATGCTGGGGGACACAGAGCTTCACCAGCAGGCAACTACAGCTGCTTACTGAAACTACAATACCACAAACCTAAAGGAGCAGGTCCTGAAGTTAAATACATCAATACCATCTACTGTGGGATATTTATAGCTCCCCCTCCACCCTCAGCCATGTCAGAATTTGTTGAAATAGCAATGTTACAGGTGATGACTGTCACTATTTGTGTACAATATCACAGAAATGAGCCTAACCAAGGCATATTTCACAACCACCTTCATGACTTTTATGAAAACACCCTGCTCCCAAAAGGTAGATTTAATCTATCTACAACTTCTACAGGTAATATTTTTTAAGACAACACTATAAACCCTCAACAGTAAAATATGCTGACATTTCTCTATGTTTATTAAACAAAACCTTATCCATAAATTAATGTACCTCTATTTCTATTTGCCATGCAGTTTAGACCAGCTACCAGATTTTAATTAAATTCTTCAGGTTGCTCACCTAAAATCTAATGCTTTCACATGATACACTTCTAATTCTGAAGAACCAAAATAAACCTCTTAGAAACACCATAGGAGCAACCCTTGAAAGTCTGTATAACTCTGAAAACTTAGCAACCCTCCCTTCACTTCCAAACACTATAACTAACACTGATTATGCTTTCAATAACCTTATGTGCAATTACAATGAAGTACTTTGTCCAATAAACAGATAGAACTTCCTCTAGGGTCAACATTTTGGCACCTAAATCAGGATTACCTAATCAGTATTAGCTATTATAAACACGTAGTAACAACCTAAAAAAATTATTTAATCAATCCCACATCTAGAAGGAAGGGAAAAATCTTGCTAGCAAGACCAGAGATATTATCCAACTTTTGACAATACAGGTAATAAAAATACCATCATGTTACTCCTGTTCTGACAGGGAGTGCTGACAGCATGTTCCAGAGGCTTGCTAAGAGTACAGGTACAGTATAATTACTTCACTGCTGTAAAATTTTTCTTCTCTCGAAACAAGTTTTAGCATGACAAGAACCAAAACAGCACAAATAAAAGCATCTGAGATCCCCCTGCAAGCTCCACATACACTTTTCTCATTTCAGTCTGCTCTAGTCTCTCCATATATTGCAGTCAGGCAACCCCAATTTTTGTTTCAGTTTGCATTTCCAAAAGATATTAAATTATTCAGTCTGTGATATGAGTGCATTCCCCTATCAGCAAGCATTTAATTATCTATCTCTGGTGGAAGAAAAAGGACTGCACATCAATATATAGCTGTGAATAAAGATTTGATTTATTTAATAACTGGACAACCTTACTTCAAGTTACTAATCCAAGAGAAATTCAAAAAGCTTGAACTACAGAGGCTTTTTCCTCCCCAAGGTCAGATGAACAAAATAATGAGATCTTGGAAACAAACAAAAGACCCCCCCTCGGTTTCTTCTTCTTCCTCCCCATTTTCCTATGAATTAAACTGTGATCTAAGGCAATACTAGAACAGATTGACTGAAGCCCTTCCTGACCCTGCCTTTATATCCAGAACATTCCAAAATCTTTTCAAGAACCAACATATAACTGCTAGAAATTAGTACAAAAAGCATCACAAATCTTACACCTATGTAATTCTATTGGAAAGAATTAAAATAGACTTATTTACTGTTGTGACATCCTTCCTTCAGCTCTTTTGCCGCTTTCATCTTCTGCAACAAACAACTCCGAGGACCTCAGATGCAAATGACACATCTATAACCCTCACACTTAGTTCCCTATTCTCTCAGCAAAGCTTTCCTGAGGTTGAAGACAGATGCCACACAAAGCAACACCGATTCCAGCTGAACTAGAAGGTGCTTCTTGCAGCAAAACTGAGTATGATACTCCTTTGTTCCTCCCAACACAAGCTTCCCTTATGTGACCTTATTCCTTCAAAGAAATAATCCATTGTCTCACACATCAGAGAATTCTCAGCCATCTAATTTCCCTTCATTGAAGCTTTTCTCTCATTCCAGAGCCACTTTGATTGCAACAATGAGCCCTACTTAATGCAGATATGAAAATTTTCTTTGTAATGCAATGCAAAACCTTTGCAGCGAGCTGTCATCTCCAGACAAGACCCATTACTGAATATCTGAAGACATTGCACACAGCCTTAGAGCCAGAAATCCTCTTCATTTGACCTCTTAAACTCGATGACACGCACTTGTCATTTGAGGAAGGTGTCACTTTTGACCACATCAAACAGCTATTTAATGTAATGAGTAGTATGTCTTCCAAAATCTTCCCAAATGAGCACCAGAAAAAAACCTTGCTTCACTTTTAACGCATTTCTCAGTGTGGGGCAGGAATCTGCAGTATTTAATTCTTTAAAATTCCAAGACAAAATGCAGTCCTGTATTGTCCTTCTCTTCTGGATTTGCAGCTTGCCTACAATCTGCCCAACTAGCCAGCAGGAAAACAGGCTTTGCTAATGCAATCATTCAAACCAGAATGGAGCTAAAACACTTTGACATTTATTTAAATGAACAGAGTTCAACCATTTGAGAAGTCAGGATGTTCATTTGATCAGTCCTATAATTCAGGGGGAGGATAAAATCCTCAATCTGCAGAGCATTTGCAGCAGTTTCACTGATAAGGCAGCCATCGCTTTTGAGTCCTTTGAGACAAACCTGCACTGGTTTTTTAGCAGAAAGCTGCCCCTTGCAGTCAAGCCTTTACTCTTAGCTTCAGAGATTTTCACTCTGCATTCTGAACTCATCAGAAGGACAAAAGCCCATCCCTGTGAGCTCAGCAGTGCCTCGACTCCAGCAGATCCACTAGAGGGAGATCCTAAATTAAACAACCTCCAATTTTGCCAGCAGCCAGCAGAACAGCTGAGGCTGCCAACTAAAAGATCAATGACATTTTTCAAATATATGCAAGAGAAGGAGACCATGATTTAATTTTATTTTAAAAAGAGTGAGCCATACCCAACAGCTGACTTGCAAACCAAAAGGATGTACACAACTTAATCTTTAATATCTCTCAGAAGTCGTTTAGATTTCTGTGAACCCTTGCTTAAAATTTAAAATTCATCTCCAGCTTTATGAATTTCTGAATAGTATGCTCAGCTAACATTAGAACTGCTTTCCTTTTATGAGTAAAATACAACATAAAATAAGCAAGCTAATAAAAGAAATTGCCAAAATGAGAAAGCACAGCAGAAAATAAGGATACTGCAAGAATCTAACTTTAACTGGATGTAATTCTGGAATATAAGGGAAGCTATGTAGAATTTCCTTATTTTATTTGAGTTGGAGGTTCTAGGTTCCATTCTGGATACATTAGGGAACACAGCAACTTATTTAAACTAATAGAGACATGTTGTCATCTTCAAGTACAGATTTTTGAAGCAGTATCATCAAAATACCAACAAGGACTGCATGTGTCAGAAATTTTTAAAAGCCAAGCAGATACACTGAAAGAAACAAAACTAACTATACATCATATATTGATCATCACATATCATTCTAAGTTTATTTTATGACACATACCCTCCCAACACCTTTTCAGAAAGAGTGATATGTTCACAAAAGGGAGTCAGTTGCAATCCATTCCCTAAAAGAGCTAATATTAGAGCCTCAGAGCCAGTGACCTGTCTAAGTAAATATTCATCTGCTTCAGAGATGTGCTGGGAGGAGGGAAAAACCTAACACCAAGGATTCATTATTTCTACATGCACTTTTAGGAAATCATGCCTACAGAGAAACAAAATTCACTGAACTTTGAGCAAGGGGCACAGTTAGTTTGTTTCTAAACTGCAAGCCACTTATCAATCTATATCCATTATTGAAGCAGCATATTCAGAAAGATACTTGATCTTTTTTACTTCTTACACTGATACAGGTCAGAAAAATTAAGTAATATCTAGATCATACATTGACAAACTTCCCAGCTGATAAAACTTAGGAACAATTGTTGACAGTACTCTAACACAGAAACATTATGAACATTTATCTTTAAACATTGTCTGGAAGTGGAGGCTGAGAGTGCAATTCTGTGTGCCTTATTAGGATTTTTTTTTTAAGCATCAGTGCAAAACTGCTCATCTGCTGAAATAACGCTGATAATGTTAAAGTTTGGTTTTATTTCATCTTGATGGAAGCTAGAACACCTATCTGTCTGTGACACAGGTGACAGCTAATCTTAAACCACTACAGCCCTTGGCTGACAGGAGCCAGGGAAGAAAAATTATCTCCTGTGCTCCCCATTAGCCTGTGATGCAGCTAATTAATGCATTTTGACTTGTGTCTGCTGCTACCAAATCAAATTCACATGAAGGAGAAACACAGTGACGATCATGTAATTCCGAAAAAAACTTAAAGGTTACACACAATCACTCTCAAGCATAGTTACAAAGCTTAATTTGGGTCCATCTCAAAACTGTTGAGAACAAACCACAGGACAATGGCACTGTAGTCAGCAACCAGGCTGTGATAAGTCATACACAGTTAGGAAATTTTACAGACATAAAATTTTAGTTTCATCCAAGTCTTTAGAAACTGAAGTGGCATCTCTATTTAATAGAGTCTTTACAAACTGAAGTGGCATCTCTGCTACTGAACAATGTAACAATGCAGCAGACCACAAACATCTTGCACAAAGTAGCAAGAGAAGGAGTCATTAGACAAATTACAAGCCACAAAATGATAAAAGGACACACTATCTAACTAAAAAGGAGCAACGCCATGCCTGCCTATGTCATTTCAACCTCTCTAGCAGCTCAGGTTTAGTGTTACGAGGAGCTGAACTGAATTATGAAGATATGAATATGCATATGTACACACTGAAACACATAACAAATTCTTCAAGTACAGGTAATAATAATTAACAGGGAAATAATTTAAACCCCTCAAACCTGTGGTAATTGCCATCAATCAGGCCTCTTAACCAAAAAACCTACAAAGCAACACTTTACATGTTCTCAAAGGTTGGTTGGGAGACAGGTGATGAACAGTCAGAATGCAGGAGAAGTTTACAACTGAGTAACCCTTAGAGAAAGCAGAACTGAGGGATTCAGAAGAGAAAACACCCAGCTGAGAGGTAGGAGACTGGGAATCACAACTGGGTTGTTTTAACAGGCAAAAAGAAACCTCTTAACTCTAGCTACCTTTGCTATTTCAGCCTCCTATGTTGTGCAACAATGTAAGCACTGCAGAATGTATCATCCACAGCCTAGACAGCTTAGTTTCAAAAGGTGAGGCTTGAAGGGACTACCAGAACAAAAAACAACTTGAGAAATCCACTTTTTTTTGCTGTAGTTGAGACAGCCCTAGTATAGTTAGCTACAGCCTCTCTTCTACACAAGAGAAAGAAAACTGGCACACAAGTACTGTCTCTTGTTACACGGGCAATCTTTAAAATTTAATGAGGACAAAAGAATTCTATTTGGTTACAAGAACACAAAAGACTCTTAGTCTTTTAAAAGAAACTCTCTCTCTCTGTGTCACAGTGTTATACTGATCAATTTGCCGTAGAGCCTGCCTAGAATATGTTACAGATATTAGCAGAAGACTGAAAGCCAGGAATTTTTCCACCACTGTTTTAAAGCCTATGTCACCCTGGTCTTCAAACAAATGAAATTACAGACCTGATGTCTGAAATCGTATGTGCCCATCTGAATGTTAACCCTGGATTCAAGGTCTCTGAGTTAGAAAATTCTGTATGGTACGAACTGCCAGAGAAGATTACCTGAATTCCAGTTTGAAGGAAAAAAAAACCTTCACATTTTTACGATAAACCAGTAATCAGTGAGAAGCAAAAATACCAACACACAATAGGAACCTGGATGTCTCTAGAAATCCTGAAAAGTATCCTCATTACAAGGTACATGCTTCTTGGGCAGGTCTTTTTGTTTTGCTTCCTTAAAAAAAAGGCAAAGCCAGCAGTTTCTGTATCTAATATAGAAACATGAAAATTGATTTACTTGCTAGGAATTGCAATTACAGGGATGCCAGTTGAGTTGAGAAGCACTGTTAAGAAGCAGTAATTAGTTAAACAAAACATCCTAATAATTAAAACACCTAGAAGCTTAACCATGATTAGAAACAAGACTTACAGACTTTTACGTGCAAACATTTGAATTTTTCTGTATTTGAACAATCTTAGAGGAAAAAATAGTGAAGAGACTCTTACCAGCTTCCTGTGAATTTAATACTTCTAAGGCATGCATCATGGCACTTGCGAAGACATTGGCATCTTCTTTGCTGCCAAAATTCAGACCATACACCTGCCTAGCATCACGCCACTGGTGGAAGGTCTGGGTAGCCTGATTGTACTTCAGCCCTTTTGGAATGGCACAATTTATTACCACCTATAATCATTAAAAAAAAAAAAATTACTTATGTTTAAAATTGCTGTTCCGTCATACGTTTCAGCTTTGTGTAGATTTTATTCCTCCACCACATGGTATAATTCACGACCCATAATCTGTGAAACACAATGCTGAAAGCACATAACCATTTCAATTTTAATTCCAGTGCTGTCTGTAATCAGTGATGGGAATACACAAGGGGACTAATGAGATATTTTGTATCAACTTTTGTAGCTGAAGTGTTCTCACTTCAAAAGATGCAGCGATGTTTCCTAACAGCCCTGTAGTAACATCAGCAGCTCTGACTTCCAGCAGCAGACTGCTCCATGTGAAATAGGCGTCTGAAATTCAGAGACTCGTTTTCCCGTGAATTTCACTGGGTATTTGTTAGGTTTCTTTTTTACCCAAGTTATCACCTTCTCCCTGTGGCTGCTGCACCCCCCTTGGCTTGCAGGGATTTCAGCAGCAGTTTACTGGATTTGTACCATGGATCACAGGGTATCATTTTGCAAGATTGTTATGGCTCACAAAAAAGATGATAAATACGAGCTATTAGGGCAACCATTTACTACAAGCCATCCACTAAGAGGATCCTATTGCACTTGGATAACTATATCCTCTCACCTTTTTCTGCTGAATAATGAGAGGGGAAAAAAAAATCTCTCAGAGGGGGTTTGCTCTCAGATGAATGCACAGGGACCATTTATTACTTGGAGTAAGTGTTTAACAACAAATCAGAGAGGAGATTACCAGTCTAGGCTTCAGGTGTGTGGTAAATGACCAAGAGCAGACCAAAAGAATTCTATGAACTGCTGGGAGAGGGGGAAACAAATATAAGAAGCTTTCCTCAAACAAAAGATCAGGTTTTTAACCCCATCCCAAGTATCATATGGCAGAACACTTTTACAGACAGAGTGCTAATTCGCCATTTAATCATGATCCAGTAACTTCATCAAGGATATTAAAATGTAATCCCTGTTATTCCCTTCTCACAGTCTCTTAAAGTGGTAGATGATCAGCATTACCAAATATCAGAAGGTTTTGTGAACAAAATGATCTGGGGAAATGAGACATCATGCATCCAAGTTTTTATGAAATAGGAAGAGCTAAAAGAACTGCTGGTGTCTACACAGGCTGCAGCTCACAGTACAGAGTGGGGGAGAAAAGCTTTCAGGGTGCCACTTTGCCTTAAAAAGAACCAGATGACTTCTGTGTACACCACTAGCCTTTATATATAGATATCTGTAGGAAGGAATGGCAAAAGGACTACTGCCTTGGGGGTATGCAAAGTGCTTAGTTCACAGGGAAAAAGCGATAAAACTTTTGCTACTTCAGTGAAAAAATGTGATTTAGTTTTTTTTATTAGTCCCATAATTTTGCTGAAGACTTAATATTCTAAATTTTCAGATGTTTCCTCACCTGATGATCCTGAATCTTCCTGCCCACTACTCTGAATGTGTTGTTGCCTGTGTGATGATATATGTGAACTCTGCTGAATCCAGTTGATCCACCAGCTGGTACCCATTTCTTATTGGCATCATCGTAGACCATTACAGCAGCTCGTGCTTGGCAGATACTCTGTTCACTGTTAATATACAAAGTGGAGGAGAAAAGAAAATTACTTGTGGCAAAGCATCATCTTTCTGGTTAACTTTATTTTTTTTAACTCGAAATGTTAAAGCAATACTCCTCACAACTTGCTGAAACCTCCACCTTTCTGAATACAAAACCACCAGGATTCTGACATTTTGCTGACACACATTCATTCTGAAAAGCTGTGGTCCAGACAGACAGAGATCAAGAATATTCACTTCTTCTTTTTGCACTTTTTCCCCTTACAGGGTTTTTTCTCCCACCCTCCTTTTTCCTCACCACTAGCCATGAACTTTAATTAAATGCCATAACCATACACGAAGCTTTCTGCAAAGACCCAAGAGCAAAGAATCTGGAGCTGCACTAGCTTCATACAATCTACACTTCTCAGTGGAAATTACTTCTACAGGAGATGAAAATTGGAAGGCCCTTGCACCTTTTAACATATAGAGAAGAAAACAAACACACAGAATAAAGATCAGCACAAAAATTTCACCAGCTCATAAATGAAACACATTTTGGTTTTGTCACATTTTACAATAGTTGACATCCAGATGTAACATTTTCTCCCTGAGAAAAGGTTCTACCCATCACCAAAAGTGCAAATTCATCGGAAGATTGCTATCAGTAGCTAATCCTGATTATGCCAGTCATCTGGAATCTGAGCTACAGCCTGAAGTTAAAAAGGAGCACAACATGAATGTCATCATTATAAGAAACACATGAAATCAGACCATACCAGAAACAGACTATTTATTAGGAGAGGAAAGGGTGATACCATGCAGGTTGTCTTTGCGGGAAATGTCCGGATGCAGACAGGAAATAAAAATAGAAAGGAATGATTTCTTATCAGTAAGTCAGATTCTCTGAACATACCACTCCAGCACATACAACATTATAGAAAGCACACGATGCCTGGATTGCAAGGAATGAGCCTGCCATTGGGGAAACTGAGAAGGCTGAAGAGACATGCATCCTTCATAGGAAAGTAAAGGAGTATTTCTTCAAATTTTATGGAAGAGGGAAAGGATGCCTCCTCCATCCATCTATCTTGGGGGTTTTTGTGGGTTTTACTGGTTGGTTGGTTTGGGAAGGGGTGTGTGTGTTTGTTGGGGTTTCTTCCCAAAGACCATACTGAATTTCCCAGTATCTTATTCACATCTCCCAACACAAGAAAATTCTGAAGTGCATCCAGCTGCTTTTAACTTTCAATACCGAACTTTTGAGAAAACAGAATCAATTTCTAACACACTCTCCGTGGCATTCTAACAATTAGAAAAATGCTCAACATTGGGATGCTTTTCAAGGCTTACGCAGAAGAAAGGATACTGAGATCATGTCCCATGCGCATGGGAGATTCATGATCAAATGAGGAAACAGGTTCCTAATTTTAAAAATGCACATGTTCTAATCCCATCACCTATTCAACAACTATATCAGAATGGGATTATACAACCTCTAATTAGACCACCCTTTTCCTAGTTCAATTTAGGGATATTAAAGTCATAATATACATAACTAAAGTGCTTCTTTTCTAAGCATCATTTATAGTTTAGACTATAAATGTGTGGAAGGACCACATCTGAACCAGGAAGAAAGTTTAAATGCAGAGAAAATAAATTTTGGTACAACTTTTAGGCATTTCACAGTCCCATTAAATATATGCCACTGTGAAATACAGTTCCCTCACTTGAGAAGAGGACAGTGCAAAAACCTACTGGATTTCTTTATTTTTAGATATTTTGGCACACATCCTAAAGTTCAAACCTAGAAACATTCTGTACCGTTCACAAAGTACATGACAAACACTAGTGGTTTTTCTAAAATGCCTGACAGTAAACTTGGAAAACTTCTGAACCCACAATCAATTTTTGCTATATTTCAATTTGGATCAATCATAAGCATGATAAATCATAGGTGACAGGACCTAGATACTGATTTGGAAGCAGAGCCATGTGGTTCACCGAGTTCTTGCCAAAAAGTAACTTCTACTCAGTCATGTGCCAGACAGATTAAAAAAAAAAGATTCTATTAAAAACTGAGACTATGATTCTAAGCTAATATATTCCAATTACAACAAAGGTAGAACCAGAGAGTGACTGAGTAATGGTACAGTGAGCAGGAGACTTAATTAATAAGACAGACCACCAAATTTCAGGTGCTCTTATTCAGCCTAAGTTTGTAAAACTTTTTACATGATTTTATTTGACATACCAAAAAATAAAGGAATAAAGAAGAAAAACCTATTCATTTTAGAACTCTTTGGTATTCAAGTGGCAGTCTTCACAAGTGCAAATAAGATGACCTTGAATTGAATTTCTAGCTTTTCTTTAACAACTGCTAAACTATTTTTAGTTCCACTTCTCGGGCCATGTCTTATAACTGGAAGTATTAACCAAGTCTAGATCTCAAGTACTTCATGCTCCATTTAAAATAAAATCATTTTCATAACAGGGAATTATTCATATAAAAATATGAGATGATTCACAAACTTTTAAAAACGACAATTTCCAGCTGACCTTTTCAATCACTACACAATAAACCTTCTGCCTTCATTTCATATAAATGCTATAACTAGAATTTCAGTGTTTCAGGTCTGTAATGTTCATATTCAGGTATCAATTTGAAGGTGACATACTCCCCTCCTGCCAACAGTTCCCAACACATAGCACCTTGTTTATCAGACTGCAAGAGTAAGATGGAAAAATGAAAGAGAGAAAAGATCCCTATGAGAAAGAAATTAAACCATCACAGGATGCTAGCCTATTTCCAGGGTTCAATAATGATACATCAGTAGGTGAAGGGGAGATTTATTCAATTACTCTCTCTTATTAGTAAGTTCTATAAAGTGATTACAATTCCTTTTGAAGAAAAGCATGGAGGCACAAGCTTTAGTGAAAAGAATCTTTAGTTCTGCTCTTCAATGGCCATTGATAGTTTAGCATCTGAATACAGTATACTGTATATTATAATTAGACACCATGAAGTATTTAAGTATCAACCCCCCCAAAAAAAGAATGCATACTAGAAACCCATTAACTTCATAGGGTTACACCAAATCAAAACCCCACACTGTTGGCTCACAACTATCTCTGATAGGTCTAATGAAAAATAAGGTTTAGGTTTTGTAAGAAAATTCTGACTTTAGCATACACACTGTGACAAGAACATGAACCAGTCTCCTGTACTCTACTAAATATTTAAGAACTCAAACCAGTGCAAAAGAACAAGAGCCAAGTGAGTCAGAATGGTATAATTTATTGTATTTCTTGCTTTTCATGCTTATGACATTTCCCTGCTGTACTTTTATTAGGAAACAGGTTTTCACCCATCTCAGTATTTATACATGAGCTCTTCACAATCCCCAGGGTTGTCTGTAACACGTGTGTCCCTTCCATGACCTGTGCTAGGATTGCTTCTTTCATTCACTGCACCAGAATCACTCTGGTCTGATCACAAATCCAGATTTTTTACACATCACCTTACACTGGTGGCAAATAAACAAATTGTCTCCAGTCATATTGCAACAGAAAAGAAAAAGGGTCTTCATCTCCTTGCCATGTCCTTAGGCCTTCAAAAGCATCCTACTGGGTTTACTTGCCTATCTACAAATTTTCCTCTTCCTGGTGGGGGTGTAATAGTTCCAGAAACCATTAGACTTGGATTAGCCTGCACCTTTTCAATATGTGAGTTGATTAGGGGATGTGGGAGATTGAGCATCTCCAGCTTCACATGCTACTGCCAAAATGCACAGCTGCTTCAAGAACTGATTGCTAAATTATTAGGGCAGTGCATTGGGTAACTACAGTGAAATATTAACAAAGAAAAGCTGAAAAATCCTATGTTCCCAAGTAAACTTACTAAACTTAGTATATGAAACTATTTGCAGAAAACAGAAATGTCATACGAGGGAACATTCATGCAAAAAAGTGCTTACCAAACCTTAGGAGACAAAGTGTACAAAGCTCTCTTCCCAAAATGTAAAGCTTGACAAATAGCTGGATAAATATATGTTAGGAGGAGTTATTCTCCAGACAAAGATGTAAGGCTCTGATTGTTAAAGCCAGCCATTATTCCGGTTGAGTCCACCTACAGCAATACCATATAAAGCCAATGACAGGGTGGCTGGTTTTTATTTGGGGTGGAAGAGTGGGGGGAGGTCTGGCACTCAAAAGGCTCACACAAAAAACCACAGTAGTAATGAATCATAAGTATAAGATTATTCTTATGGGAGAATATACTTTCCTCCTCCAGTGATGAGATCACACAAAAAGCTCAAAACCCATAGCAAACTGAACCCTAGCAGACATCATTCTTTTGCCCAGACGGAATGTGTTCATTCTTTCACATCCCAAGTTCTTAAGCTCAATGCACAGTGACACCAATCCAGTCTGCTGACCTAAGCCTTATTTCTCTTTTTTTTTCCCCTCTCCACAAGAAGTGGATGCTTGGTTTTCCTCTCTCAAGAACTAAAAAGGATAAACATACTTCAAGGATCAAACTCATATGAAACACAGCACAACCACAGCCACAGAAAAGATCATTTAAATATACTAACAAAAGCAAGGAAAAGCTGTGATTGCTCTGATGCTCAACCTTTGGTATTTTTGTCAGGAATGTAACAATGAGGGGTTTGAAAAATTATATCCCATTACCACTGCTTCTGGTGATTCAGGCTTTTTTTCTTTTTCTTCCCTGCTATGTTCTCAATTTACAGAGACATAACAACATGTTCTTAAAATGTGCAGTCTTTGCGGGGCAGAAGGAATGGAAAGAGACACTGATTCATCAAACGCCTGTTTAGGATTTTCAAACCATGTGGCACAAAGCTTGAAAGAAACTCTAAACATTTCCAATTCTAATATCTTAAAAATATACACTTTTGAAAAGCAGCTAAATGCTGGTCCAGATACGAAGTTCTATATCTCAGTGGTGGTGTTTTGCAAGGTGATTTTTCCTGCTTGCTCCTGAACCCCAACTGGCACATCACAGTGAAAATGTGTACTCTCTGTTTTGCTCTTAAAAAGTTAAAACCAACACAAAATCCCACATATACTGTACCACTACTTTCTATTAACTAAAACAGACACTGTAGACAAAATTGCTGTGTAGTCTAAGTTGCTCATCTGGCTTAACAATTAAGCTCTTTTTTAGCATCTTGAAGTTAACACAGAAATGTTTCCTATGTCCTCAAATATGCTCCAGACTGAACTCAATTACATAGCTTAATACTTATTTTTGGGAGTAGGGGAAGGAGCTGGGATTTCTTGACGGGGGTGAAGTGAGTGAGGAGGTGGGAAAAACTTTGGGTTACTTTAGGTTTTAACTCATAATCAGCTGCTTTAATTTTATCCATTTCTTGAATTTCAGCATTTCAGCCAGAAGGACACCTCAGAGGAGGCTGAGTATAACAATTAGCACCTCCTCCTGCCAGCAAGACATCCACACCATCAACAGGACATCATGGAAAAACAAACCATTAGAACTCTGCAGAGGTTAACACAGCAGTTCAGTAAGTTAAGTTTCTCTAACATATCCTCAGCTGAAAAGTAAGAATCTCAATTTTCCCTGCATTACTAAAAGCCAGTTAAATATGCTGCTGGCAAAGGAACATCACATGTTTGGTACAGCAAAAGGAACTAAGCTGTGCTGTGCCACTTGTACCCAACTTCAAATGATGCAGCTTGCCCACTCCAACACTTCAGCCAGTACAGAATTTACTTGCTATGTAGGTTTTAAAATAAGACTCAGTTAGAAGCAGCTGATTAATCTGACCTGTTTCCATGTGGATTCTTCTTCAGCCACTACAACCCCCCATAGGACAAGAGTCCTTGTTGATTCCTTCCAGCAGATCCAACTCAAACAAGAGTGGCTGTTAAAACAGGAGATGAATGTGGAGGGAGAAATCCCAGATTGCTTCACTAACAGCTCTCCTGTACTTGCCTAGAAAACTTTTGATTGATAACTGAGAGATTCATTCATCTCTCCCACTTTTCCGTCTCTGATAACCGAGAGATTCATTCATCTCTCCCACTTTTTCTTCTCATGAATTACTCAGAATACAGATTAGCTGCAACATCAGAAACCAGCAGAAAATCCTGCATGGGAAAGTCCCAACTAGAAATAAAACTAGTACTGCTGAGAAGCAGGGAAAACTGAATCAGTGGGATTAATAGTTGGCAAAGGAAAGGTGCTTTGCTTTTGGCACAGGATTCTGCAACACTCCAGAGTTTTAGCTGGTACACAGTTTGCTGGGGACAAACTTTCTTTGCTCAGTGAGCACCTTCTACCAAAAGAAAATTGGATTTCATCTTATGTATAAAAGCATTTAACATTAATTTGGGAGAAGTCTGCTCTTGGAGCCAGCAAATTCTCATAAATTTCTCATGCTGCTATAAATCTGTTCCTTGATGATTTTGCATTTGTAGCTTGTTCCACAGCAGCAGGTGAATATCAAACAGCTGAAAGAAATCATGGCAGGACATTCAGGCAGAAAGAGAAATATTTAGAACAGCAGGTTGATGTCAAGTGAAAGCCTACTTTTCCCACAGAATTCCCAACTTAAAAACCAAAGAAATTTTCTTTACCCAAACATTTCACATGCCATATTTCATATTTCATGCAATGGACAAAGCAATTTTGTGTTGGCAATTCAATATTGTCTCTAGGTTTGTAACATGCTGGTTCACATAAAAATTCACCTATTCTGTCAAAGGAAATCAGGAATATCTAGGAGAGAATACAAGTCAAGCCAATAAACACTGACACTACAGGGACAAACCTTAAAAAAACCAGAAGTATTAACAGGAATTAAGAACATCAGACTGTAAAACATGGATATTGAATAGCATGAAACAAGTTGTATTAACAATGACTAACTGTATATGCAATAATGTAATGCAGTATTAATAAAATATACATGTGACTAATTTTATCTACCCTTAAATTCATTAATACTCTCTGAAGTCCAACCAAAGATGATATTAAGATACTTCACTTTTCAATTCTCAGTTTAAATAGACTCCGTAATTAACCAGAATCAGATACCAGTTTTTTAAGAGAAACAGACACTAAAATTCTTTCACACACAAAGGTAGGGCTGTTTTTAAGCAATTCCTTCAGCAGACAGAAGGAACGACCATTTGCTGTCTAGTTCGTTCAAAAAGTACAGAATTCTGAACTTTCATCATCCATCTTTCCAAGCTTGAGACAGAGAACATGAATATGCTAAAATTTTATACAGAGATTTGGTCTTTGCCTTGTATGCAAACTTAGTGATAATTTCATGGAAACACTTTATTAGAAGCCTTCAATATTTTAGTGTGGAGGTAAGATTTTCAATGAAACAGCCTGCAAGTGACAAGAGCAACATTTTCCCACTTTCTTCCACTATTTTCTACATCTTTTTATCCCACAGAGAATCATGATTTTTTTTCAATAAATGTTTCCAACAGACATTTTGAAAAAAAAATCAGGACTATACAAAGGCCAACGATTTCATTATAACACATTTACACTGACAGGGGAAATCTTTCTAGCCATTATTTTTATACTGGTAGAATAAAGTCCTGCATTTAGACTCCACAGAACCATGAAATAAGATAATTCAGTTTATGCTTGCTCCATGCACTCATCCATATTCTTGTTTTCTTTTATCCTCTTATACAGGGGTGTTCCCTTAGACATGGCATCTTCGGTAATTTATCCTGATTTTTTCCTGAAAATATTACATTGTTATAATCAAATCCATTTTTCCACTGATTCTTCAAACATATTTCTTCAGGGCATTTACTACTTTTCTTACACTAAAAGGCTGTGCAGAATCCATGCAGCCATTGAAGCAGATTCCATTTCCTCAAAGCAGATTCAATAAAATAGCATCACAAGCCAAAGGTTTGGCCACACTAAAGGCTAATTCTGTTTGAGTACTGATTTTACTCAACCGTAAAAGAGGAGCAGAAGATTCCTACCCTGATCTTTCACCTATCTCAAGACAGATTTTTATCAAAAATCAATTTCTTGGTTTGTCTCTGTTGTCAAAGCTAATAGAAAAAAATCTCTACAGCAAAATCTGGAAATGAACCAATCTGGAAGCACCAGGGTACCCTGTAATTGAACAAAGCCATCAACCATAAAATCGGTATCTTCACCAAATAGGAACAATCATCACAGATTGAAAAGTTCAAAGCTTTTAACCTGAAGGTCTTAAAAGGCTGGGACCAAAAGCTAGCCAGACACATTAGTTCTGTCCTACAAATAGTCTGTTTTTCAAGGGCTTGTTGTTTCCTTTGCTGCAATTCCATGAATCTGAGCCCAACATACTGTGGAAAGCCTTTTTAAACAGGCACGAAAAACAACATCTCCAAGACTGACAGTTGAAAAACCACTTAACATACATACATTTCCTATGTTCTATACATATTTTAACAAAAAGTGACCTTCTTCTGTTATTTCCTAAGCTTTCGACACACGGTGCAAATCAGAGCCTTCAGAGCCCAGATTCCCCAGGCAATCCGAGTTCCCAAACGTGCTGCAACAGAATCCATCGGTACATTACCAGCACCACAGATCGTGTAACTCATTTCACTTTCAGATAAGCAATGCCCAGCTCCTCTTGGAACAGCAAGAGAGCAGTGTTTCTACATTACCTATTCAACACAAGGGCAGCCTCTGATGTAGAGAGCTGTGTAAAGGGAAGGTGGCTAATCTTTGAGTGATACATTCCAGCCCCAGTGTTAACACAGGAATATGTAATTCATGGCTCATTACAAGAAAGATTCAGTACAAGAAGGAGTTGTCTTTCTAAAACTTAATTTCATCTGAAAAAAACAAACAAACAAACAAACAAACAAACAAACAAACAGCCCACCACCATATTTCATTAATTTAACACTTGTTTTTGAATACCAGGTTGACACTGACATGAATGAAAACTACGCCAGGCTGGATGGGGCTCTGAACAACCTGGTCCAGTGGAAAGTGTCCCTGCCCATGGCACAGGGGTTGGAACTGGGTGATCTTTAAGGTCCCTTCCAACACAAGCCTTCTATGGTTTTATGGATCAATCATGAAAATGTGAGCAGCAAAGTATAAGAAAAGGCTACATATAATTGCCTTGGTCTCAAAACCAAGTTTTGTTCCAGCGTTTCCAGGTCTGCATGACTACTGCATTAGAAGGAAATAAAGTTAGGGGCTCCCATTGGATGAACTGGACACAGAGTCCATCAAACTGAGCATGCACCCAACACAGGTGAAGAAGGTACCATGTGGTGACACCATGAGGTCACTCTAACAGCTTCATGGGGTGATCAAGATAAATTCCTGACAGCCTGAAAAAGACAAATGTCATGACCATCCTCCAGCAGAACAAGAACCGAGGTTTGGGGAGCCAGAGGCTCAAAGGGTTGCAGGGAACAGTTTGAGATCTTGCTGGTAAGCTGTTACTGGTGCATTTCTCAGGAGGGTCAATACCAGCCATGATGCTGTTTAACACACTTGTTGATCACCAGGAAAATGGGATGCAATGAAACTGCAGCAAGTCTCTGGATGCATTTCTATAAATTGGGGTAGACTGGTATGCTGGACAGCAGAGCTGCTGTTCAGAGGTTTCTCAGCAGGCTGGAGAACTCAGGTGACAGTAACCTCAAGAAATCTGGAGGCAAGGGCTAAAATTTGCACCTGGGACAAAATAACCTCAACGATTTAGAAAGTGATTATTCCCCTCTATTCAGACTGCATCTGGCACATTGTGCCCAGTTTTGGGCTCCCCAGTGGAAAGAAAGACTTTGACAAATTGGAGCAAATCAAAGAGAAAACCATTAATGGGGGTAGAGGAAAAGATGTATCAGGAGTGGCTTCACAGCTGTGCTTGTTCAGTCTCCAGCTAAGGCAGGAACATAATGGCCACTCTCAACCACTCAACAGGGAATTACAGGGAACAAGAGTCACAATCTTCTCAGAAGTGTACTACAGAAAGGTAAGAGATAATCAGAAAGTGCAGAAAATGAGCTTTTAACCTGGCAAGCAAAAGTTGCACCAAGAAATCAGTGAAATTGTGGGAGAGGCTGCCCAGAGGAGCTGTGGCATCTCCATCCTTTGAGACTTCAAAATTCAATCCAGGCAAGGTGATGGGAGCAGATGAACCCCAAGAACTCTCACCTTGACTAAGACAGTGTGTGGCTCTAGAAGAAATACAATTCTTTGAGAACACCCCATTGAACTGCAAATATGTAAGTACCTTATTTATGACAATTTCTGCCTCAGCACCTCATTTTATTGGAATGCTCTTCCCAAAAATAACAACATGCATTTCACACTTGAAGCTTCAAGCAGCCTCTCCTTCTGTAGCCTTTAAACGAAGATCATAAAGCCTCCTGGTAGTTCTAATATTCAAAGCCTAAAAGTAAGAGGTTTAAATAAACAACACAGTATTTATATCACTCATGTGAACTACCAAATAAATGTCTGAACATTTAATAATAAGCAGTAAGCCTTATTTCTTTCACACTCTCCTCCCAACAAAACACAAGACTGATTCATGAATTTCTGACATCTCTTAACAAGTCTGTACTACAAAATACTTCAAACACAAACAGAGCTCTTGACAATCCTGTCCTCATTTCTGAGGGCACCAGGATAAGGCAAAGTTCTGGGCCTTATTCAAGCAGCTTGAAACGAATGAATTCTTAAGCAACCCAAGACTTGTCATGGTGTAGTAAGCCAACACTGATGTGTAAAAATCACCCCAGTTACAAACTGCTTCCTTGTACAGGAAAATCTAATGAGCATTCTTATGTTGTGCATTCAGTAGAGACATCAAGATAATGTGTAAAACAAAGGAATACTAAATTTCCACTTAAATGCCTCTCTACGGTAGAGCTCTGCTCTCCTCTTTGAGCACAGGTTTTCACACACAAATTTCATAGATCAGGGAGAGGTTACCATCATCAAGTTGACACAATCTGGAAGCATTCTGCTTTCACTTCAAATATGGGTTATTTACATTTGCCATTGAATGCAGTCAAAGTTATCACCTATATTGAAATATGAATTCAATTTTCATGTCAAACTACTGCATTTACCCAGGGAACAGCACATTTTTCTTGCACTCTCCTCTTCCTTGATCCAAATTACTTCTTGGCAAGGCTAAGTCAGTCTTATTTTGAATAACTCTGATTTCTTTTCCACATCATTTTGTCTCTCAGTATCATTTTTTAAACTACTATTTTTTCACTCCTCCTATATATTAATAATATCCTTCCTGAAGTGGCTACTCTGTGTACAGAGCTACTTCAGCAGCTCTTCTTCCAAGCCTGACTGCAAATCAGTTGAGATTTTAACCTCTAACTTGAAGAAATTCCTGATTCCAACTCATACACCACCCCCCAAATTCCTCCCTTCTTCCAGCAATGCTCACTAATACACTTCCCTCAAGGTACTAAGGCTTGTCATTAAAATCTAGCTCCTTAGGTATAATCTCAATTGCATACACTCTTCTATTAAATGCATCTTAAATTAACCTATAATCATTCAAACCTGTGATCAGTTTTTCCTCTGAATATCCTTCATACAGTGCTATTTCACAACTAACAGTAAAAAATTCTGCATTTCCCAAAGTCTGAATCTTGATTTCATCAGTTAATGACTTTGATAATAACAAGGTGGTAAAGGTAATATAATCTAAAAATTCTACCACTATTTATACATTTATTTACAATTAAATCCTTCTTCTGGACCTGGAAGAGGGATTCAGAGGAATCTGTCCTGTCATGTATGTGCTACTGTAATTCTAACAGAAGGGACAGGTTACTTGAACACTGTTACTTGTACAAGCAAAAGGCTTGAAGTGCTCTACTCTTCCTCTCCAGACTAGCAGGCAAAGAACAGCACAAGAAATAGGAAAATCAATGCTAGAATTCATTGCAGAAGTATTTTGAGACTCAGTGACCCACTTTTAACTTTGAACACCAACAGACGACTGCAGTAACTAATTCAATCTAGTTAATAATTAACATTAACATTTGTGCATTCATTACATCTAACATTCTGTCCTAGAAAATTGGATGATCTAGATGCACCACGAAACACTGAGTAGAAGCTGTTTGATTTTCCCACAATGTCAGCTATTTCAAGCATCTCTTGCAATAAAAATTAAGCAGCCAGAGCGCAGCGGCAGTAAGCACACAGCCCTTGAACAGAAGTGTATCAACACAGATGTGTGCTTGAAACACTTCTTTGGAGGGGTTTTACCCATACAGAGCAGCCAGCACCAATGGGCATTTGCACCATCATCTCAATGAGTAAAACAAAAAACTATTTCTCATGTATCTTGCCTCTCTGAAATAGGTCTGAATTAAAATTCTACCAGAATTGTTACAGAGTGAAAAAAGGAACAGCATTCTCACTCCAGAGCAGACACCACCCACAAGGAAGAAATGAATAAATTATGCAAGGTCATAAAAGTTACCATATTGATCAATACCTTCATCATGAATTACACACTGTTTTTTCTTCTAGAAAGCAGCTCTTCTAGCATTTCAAACCTCTTGGCAAAGTAATTATTGCTTCAGACTGCAATACTTTGTTTCCCCCATTTTAGGATGCTTTGCTTGTTAGCTTCTTAAATGTTGTCACTGAGATCTGCCTTCACACCAGAAAAACAGTTCCCAAGTTAAACAGTGAGAAACTGTGTTTGCCTTGCTTCCCTGCTCCCAATTCCTAAGCAGTTCAGCTGTCTCTCCAGTTGTTCTCTTTGCTTTGCAAATGCTCATGTTTAGAGACAAAACCTCGATTTTAAGACTCGAAAGGCAATTCTCTTTCACATCTACTTTAATCTTAAATGTGTGTCCCAGCTGGAAACAGGACAATATGCTAATCTGTTAAACAGTAGTATCTGCAGGAACAGGGACATATCCATGTTCTGTTCCATTAAAATACCACCTACCTCTACCCCCAAGTTTTAGAACAAATTGCATCACATCTACTGGTGATAGCAAAAGGCGATTGTATTTCCCAAGAGTCCTTTCACTTTAAACTTTCCCAGACATGACAAATTACACTTTCAAGTATATCTGCATGAACAAATACAAATAATTATTCAACAAATCCAAAACCTCTGCATGTGAATTTTTATTTGTACTTGGGCACAGGACTTGACTCCCAAACAGACAAAATTTGATTAAAACATCACTCAGAAGAAAAAAGTATACAGATTTTCATATTTTCATATATGATGTTGTACACATAATGCATTATTTTACAAAAAATTCCACTGTGTCAGTCCTTTATACCCAATGGTATTACCAGGTCGGGAAGTCCCTTAAAGTTCTGGTAAAAATATTTTTTTTCCTTTAGGGCAAGGACAAAAGTAGTTACTGGCTTCCTTTGCTAGAAAAACAGGAAAATAAAGTTTTCAAAATAGCGGTTAGATCCAAAAAAACCCTGATCTAGCAAGAGTACATTTATTACATTACTATGAAAACTGGAAGATATGTTTAGACATTTTCTTCTAATATTACTTAGAACTGGATGTCAGCTATTCTATTTCCTCCTTTTCAAGGAGCATAACTGACTACACCTTACCTCAGTATTTAAACTGAAAATACTATTACTTTGTAC
This sequence comes from Brachypodius melanocephalos, assembly GCA_013398615.1. Classification (NCBI taxonomy): domain Eukaryota; kingdom Metazoa; phylum Chordata; class Aves; order Passeriformes; family Pycnonotidae; genus Brachypodius; species Brachypodius melanocephalos. The sequence goes on along the minus strand of VZSR01001479.1, from coordinate 4,640,955 downwards.
TTAATTTTACTGCTTATCTTTTCTTACCCAAGTTTATTCGGTGAATAACTTCAGATAAGGAAGTAATTCTCATTAAACTGAAACTAGAATTTCAATCTAGAAAGTAGGAATACAAACAGCCCAAACAGAACAGCAGCCCTAGTCAGTTAAGGCTTTTATTATGTGGTTTCAAGTATTAAAAATACATCAGAAGAATAAAAAGGTAGAGGCCTATACTAACCCCTATACATTCTAAATGAAGAAAACACTTGCAAACTCCAACTGGGAAAAGCGTATTTAAAAGCAAAGTTATATATTCATTATTTGCACTAATAAATTATTTAGAGGAGAAACTACAACGCAAAGGTGAGCTGAAGAACAATTTTGCTCACACTAGAAAATTAAGACTCCTTATCAGCATATCCATTGTTTAGGTTTGTGCTAGCTGCAAGTGCCAGAAAGCTTTATCTGCACGGGGATTTTCACTGGTTCAGCTAATCCAGCAGTAATTATCGGAAAACGCTATTTTAACGCATAAAGGCAGCACAATCCAGCTGGCATCCCAGGGGCCTCTCCCATTGTACAAGATGGCTGTGCCGGGCTCCAAATGGAACGTGCCTTTCATTACTCCAGATCAACACTCCAACCATTGTATTATCTTCCCTCTCCAGCTCCAGCTTACAAACCACCTTTTGCAGGCCACCTCGCCTTGTTTTAACCAGCATTTTATGATGTTACTGTCTCTGGTACTCATCTCAGTGCTAAGATAACTTGAGCTTCGTGTCAGAGAACATTTGACTGCTATTTACAGCCCTTACTACCAGGCTGGGTTTTTCCAGTGTCACGACACTCTTTTAACAGCTACGCTGGGAGGTTTAACCTTCAAACCACACAGGGAGTGTTCTGCATCTTCCTTCTTCACAGAAGCTTTGGGATCCCTACTCTCTAAGCAGAGCCTTCAGGTCTGTTTGCAAACAAGGACTTTTGAGGCAGTTTGGGTGGGGTTTCTCTGGTTTTGTCTTGTTTGTTTTGGGTTTTTCTGGTGTGTTGATGGGTGGTTTTTTTGTTTTTTAACTCAAGAATTCTTCCATGCTGTAGCACACACATCAATTTGATAACACCAGCTACACACTTAACAAGATTTAGTTCTCTTCAGTTGTTACCTGCCTCACAAAAGCCCTCTTTTAGGCAAATGATACATAAAACAAGGGGATTAACACCAAACAGCATTTTCAGACTAGCTATGCATTCATATTCCAGAATGCATTATGTGATCAGCTGCTAACCTGAGGTAAGCAAACACACTGCACTACCAACCCTAAATAGGTATTTTGCAGAAAGACAGAGAGAAAACAGAAGTTTTATTACCAGCTTTATGCCGTATGTGGTCATATGTTAAAACCACAGCTCAATTAGCTGGTCCCTGATATAGTCTAATCCAGTTTCCATTTCTGCATATCCAATTGTCCAAATTCATTTCTTAAAAAGCAGGCGATCAAATGTAATGATAAAATTTGGTTAATGTAATGTGACACAAAGTCAACAGAACTTAGTTTACACATCTCCTTGCACAAAACAGGTAATGTCCCAGAAAACACTAAAAACCTTTACACAGGCTGCCAAAAATTATATACTTTCAACTTTTTTCCGCTGTGACCTTTTTCCTCCCCTACATCAGCATATTAGTTGTGGGGGTTGTTTTGTTTATAGAGTTTATCTTCAAAAGCAAAAAGGTAAATTGCTCGTTCTCCCTCCTCCCATGTACAAAGAAAAGCATTCACTGCCTCTATGAAGGACCTAAGGGCTGTGAGTCATTTGTTTTGGAAAAAAAGGTCCCAAAGGCTATCAAGCAAGACTGTTGAGATAAAGCCTTTCAAGACTTACATCAGGGTTTCCCAGACACTACGTGTACCAGTAAGTGCAGACTAATCATATTTTGTCAGACTGCACACTACTTCTGAATCCATCTACCAGCATGCCAGCCAGGATAATGTAACCATAAACTATTAGAAGCACATGCTACTCCATGTAAGAGTTCTGCTGCTTCTGCATCCTCATGCAAGTTGCTTCAGAAGGGCTTCGGGGCTTTTTCACAAAACTGAGACAAATGGGAAGCAAAATCAAGCAGGGGGGGATTCGAGGTTCCTACTGTCAGCAATGAGTGAACAAAGCAGAAAGCTGCAGAAAGGCTGTTCCAGGCCAAAGGAGAAAAGAAGCCCCAGCAAACTGGTTAGCTACCCCACCAGCACAATGCTCTGAATTAGCCAAAGTTCTGGTTTGGTTTAGAAACTTTTATTCCAGGCATCTAAGGCTGCCAGCAAGCCAGGCAGTCTAATCAAATCCAGGCCTTGTTAGAAGCAGTAGTTTGGATGTCAGTAGCTGTTTCCCTTATGGTTCTGTGTCAGACCTACAGCAGCATCTGCACTCAAAGCAGGACAGAGGTTATTTAAATCCAGCTATGGCAACACATCTCCCTACACCAGCTGGGACATCAGGCAGCATTTTTAACAGCTAATATCTACTAAATTAAGTGGACACACACGGATGTCCACAGGAGCAAGACTTCTCAAAAAAATAACCCAAAACCAACACAAAAGCACAGGTATTTTGAAGAAAATATTCCAATTAAAAAATACAACAACAAGCACCAGCATGAAGTTTTACCTCTTCCTGCCTAACAATGGTCAGAAAAGTAGCCAACATATTATAAAGGAGCATTCAAAGCAAATTGGGAAGTCTGGGAACAGACCAAATACTATTCACAATTCCTCACAAAACATAGCACACAGTGGGACCCACCATGAGCACCTGTGTTTCCTTCATCTCAACAGCTAAAGAAACAATTAGAAAATCCTTCAAAGGGGTAAAGCAGCACCTTGAAACACCTAAAAATACTGTTGCATCACATGAAGACATTCAGTTTATGGAACAGCCTCATGAAAAAACATGCATGTATTTTATAGAGCCGTATAAGCCCATAGGGAATTCCTTTTTACATTTTTTAAAAAGATAAATAATTGTCCAAAGTACAGATGTATAAAAGAGTTTCTTCACCTCCATTAAGTAACCAGCATTCACAATGTAAGACCTAGTGATATTAACACTGGCTTGGCCAAAACAATCCTAATAGTATCGTTACTGCCAAGAGCAAGGACTTCCTGTTGAGAGGCAAATCCACTGCCAAGTACGAAACCCACGCTCATAAAAACCAAGATTCCCAGTTACCTGTGGAATGTAAGATTTACCACTTTATAACCTTTTCTGTGACAAATCCATTGATGAGTAGCTTGTCATGAAATAGTTTATGTGGGGGAAGGGAGGAAAGCTGTAACTATTAGTGGTCGTTTGGGAACTGTTTGTAATAATCTGGCTCGGGTAATTTGGGCACATACAAGGCTACAGGCAAAGTACCACCTTCCTACCAGGAAGGACAAAAGATCACACAGAAGCGACAGGCACTGCCTTTCATCATTAGCCAACTTATTTAGGGCAGGGGGGAAGCACTGCATGCTAAGTATATAGTATTGTCATCTATCCATATAATGTAAAATCTAAAGCATAAGGAAAGAGTAACTTCAATTAGCTTTCTATAAATACAAGCCCAAAGCAGCACACTTTGGACTACAGCAGACATACAAATTGGGAAAACACTTGGCAAGGCAGAAGTGCATCAGAAAAAGACATGGGAGTGACAAGGTTACAAAATAAAAGAGCAAGCCATTCCACGCCGCGGAAAAAACTTGAGGATGTACCAATAACATCCTCCATAAAAAAGAACAGGAAAATTCCTCTAACATTAACAGCAGTGATATACTAGAACAGACTACATAAAAATATTGTGAAATCTCACGGAAGATTCTGAAAAAAGTTACACATGTCAAGATAAGTTTATTGGCTTTTTTATTCTCAAGCTGCTATTTTTGGAGCATCCCTGTGCACAGGCAGCCCTTGACCTCACAGGCAGCAGAGCACACCTGCAGGCAGTAGGTGCCAGCAGCCCTTTCTGACACCACTGCGGGGAAGGGCAGAACCCCATCACGTGAAACTCCCCCAGGCAGTGATGCAATTCCACAGGTATCCATCACGGGTGAACCCTGTCACAGGAAAAACCAGCACTGGCTCCAAGCAGAACAAGGTCAAGATCCAGCAGCAGAATTACAAAATATATTGCAGCACTTAGGTGCTGTTTTTATGGCTTCCAGAGCAGCAGGAGGCTGTCTCAGAAGGTACAGAGTAAGAATCAATCAGCCAGATCAATCTGGCTCAGATGTTCCAGACCATGGCTCCACTCCCATGTCTGAGAAACACCCAAGGAGCATGCATAACTTTATTAGGATCTGAAGCCACAGCTCAACTAATTTGCAATTACGGCACCAGCTGGTGGCCCCAAGCACCATGCTGTGTCATTTGAGCCTCTCAATGTCTGTGGCAGTAAAAAAAACACACGACGTCTACAGTATCCCAACTTCCTTTAACACTGGAGAGACAAAGTTACATGCAGGAAATCAACTGAGCAAGGATCTAAATACTCGCTTGCGATAGTTAAGGGAATGAGAAGTCTTCCCTGAATTCAGAATATCTCATCAACGTAAGTGAGACACAGCTCAGCAGTGTTCTTACTGTTTTTTCTCACACTTCTCCAAGTGATTTGTATTTTGACTTATCTGCCCAGGATAAACAGTCCCTCAACTGTCTAGAAATGATCCTGGTAAATTATGAGCAGGCATCTGATTAATTCAGAGTCCCAGGATAACAGATTACAGAACAAGCTCTTCATGGCTAGAGCAGAAGGTTCTGCCTCCTTACACGTGCAACTGCCACAAGATACACCAAAGACTCAGCTGACAAACGAACAATCACACCTTCCCACCAAAAAAAGAGGGCAGTACTTGCATAATAATGAGTTTTAGTCCCATATACTTAGGCAGAGACACTAAATTGTCTGTTTTCAAGCTCAAAAAGCAGCAATTGTCCTAAGTATTTCAGACAAGGTATAGGAGACAAATATTCCAAGTTTCAAGTATTACACATGGCAGCACATACAGAAAGAACTTTTTGGGCAAGGGGGAAGAAACAAAACAGAAGTTCTTCATTTATACCATCATAGGAGGCATTGACTATTCTGAGAACCAGAAACCTGGTCCTCATAAATGATGAGGGACTGTGAAAAGTAAGGCTGAATAATCAACATCAAGTGTTATCTGTTTTTATCATTTTTGTAACCCATTAGCCTTTCACAATAACTTTCCTTAAAATGGAACAAAATGAAACCAATTAATCCCTAAATGAATATCCCAATTTAATCTCTAAACAGTCTGGAAACAGACTCCTGGTTGCAGTTCCCAACAATTTTTAATATAGTAAAATCATAATTTTGTTTTTAGTATTACTCTGTGTAAGTTTCAGTGGTTTCAATTATTAAGGTGCCTGATGAAACTCATTCCACTGTGGTTACTCAAATAGTATTTGTTCCAGCTGATAAGAACATGCAAAATTTTTGGTCCAAAAGTCTGGATATTTATCTGCATCTTTTAAAAATTCTGGATTACAAATGGTTTTAAGAAAGTCCTGAGCATGTACAGCTTCTCTTCCCATATTGTGCCCCATCAAATTTGCTATATGGAGCTTCTTCCTTCTGAGGAAAGGCTGAGGGAGCTGGGGTTGTTCTGCCTCGAGAAGAGAGAATGCAGAGGGGATCTCATCAATGTCTGTCAGTATCTGAAGGGAGGGTGCCAAGAAGAAGCATCCAGGCTCTTCTCAGCGACGTCAGGCACTAGGACAAGAGGGAATGAGCAGAAACTGATGCACAGGAAGTTCCACCTGAATATGAGGAAAAACTTTTCCTCTGCAGTGACCAAGCATCACAACAGGTTGTCCAGAGAGGTTGCAAAGTCTTCCTCACTAGGGACATACAAGAACCATCTGGACACAATCCTGTGCCATGTGTGCTCTGGGATGACCCTGCTTGAGCAGGGAGGTTGGACCAGATGACCCAGTTTGGTCCCTTCTGACCTGACCCATGCTGTGAACACATTCTGTGGCACCCAAGTCGTTCTAGAAACCCAAGGATGTCAGGCACCACAAACATCTGTAAGTGCCTGGTAATTCCAACTATGGCAATTTGTTTGTGTCTGTTCACCACCTCCAGACATGCATTAGCTTCTCAGATGCTGCAGTCCACATTTAAGCCTAATTTAACTTCAGTTATCAACCACTTCAGAGGTTTATCCTCCAGCTGCTACTACTTCTGCCAGAGCATTAAGTGACAACAAATGCCCAAGCTGTCAATCTTACCAATGTCCCTGAGAAACCTGGTATCATTTGCCCTGTGTAATTCTAGTGTCTGGATAAATTCTAACACCTTGGGACAACTCTGATAATTACATTCAAACAACTGGCCACTGAAGGCTGAACAACTATTAAATCACTCTTCCTAAAAAAAGAGCTTGAGAATTTTGAGCTTGTGGTATTTGGTGTTGGTTCTGAAATCAGCTTTTGCTCTCCAAAGGTCCAGCCCCTGTGAGTGGTCTTTCATGCTAGGTGCATAAATACGTATAAAGGATGAAGAGGAGATGTTGAACCTTCTCTTCTGCTTTTTGTAACAGATTGGTCTGAATCTGTCTGCAAAAAAACAGAGAAGAAAATCGTGTAGCAAAGTTTGCATAGATGTACTCTGTGCTAGAATTAGGTCGGTGCTATCTATGCTCCCCTTTCATACATGAAGTAACATTTTTAGAAATACTGGCTAATGGAAACTTAGAGTTAAAACTTGCACACATCAGCAAATTTGTATTTTTGAAAGTTTTGACTTCAGCATATATGGAGAGGTTATATTTTTAACAAACTGAATTTTAAAAAAACCTGTCAGACGGTACACAAGGTCTGTTTGCAGAATGACTGCACAAATTCCTGCTCTGTGCATGCCATTTGACTCAAAGTGCAATCCCAAAGACAACAGGTCCCTGTTTTTCACATACCAATTGTTGGCTTGAATCAGTGAATTCATTGTCTGAGTCTGCATGATCATAGCTGTAATGTAATTTAAATAAAGTTCTCATTCCCCAAACTTTTAGAAATACTTCAAATACCTTCTGACATCATAAGATCGCTTATTATTCAAAAGCAGTCTTCAAACCTGAAAAAGATATAACTTTGGGAAGAAATAAAAACCACCCAAAAAAGCCCCACATGCTTGATTCTGTTGCTGTTTAAAAGAGTTTTCCATCAAGTCCTACACCTTAACAGACTTGCACCTGGTTTCTGAAGATTCTTAAAGACCAGAAGGCAAAGCACTGACTTCTCCCACTGTCCCACATTTCAGGCGGTGCCTGCTGAAACAGTGGCTTATTGCAGAACCTGTCGGGGCCTCTCCTGGCAGCCAGGTAAGCACCAGGGTGTGGCACAGCATCCGGGACAAAAAGCTCCCTCCAGATCCTTCTCCAGCTGATAAAGACCCTGCTGGACACTTACAAAGGAGGACTGCAATACACCAGCCCTTCCTCTGCAGACAAAGGCATAGCATCGAATTAATACATCCTGTAGTATTAAGTATTGTATTCTAAGTTTAATTTACTTGATGCAGCCTAGATTTAACTCACCCAAAATCTTTATGCTTACATTTAACTAACAATCCTGTGCCATCACTTCCATTTTCATTGGGAAAAAAAAAAAATCTTTCTTCTTGCTTAACACTTTTCAGTTCCTTTGCTGTACATGGTGTAGAATCCCAACAGCAAAAAATGCTGTTCTTTGCAAAATTTATGCTGCAATGACAGCCAGAATTGTGTCTACCCTTCATCAATATTCAGTTCTGGGTATTCCAGTGATAAAACTTAAACCAAGTGATTCAGTTATAATAGCAAGTGCCTCTAGACAGCATTTCATTATCAATTTGCTATCACTACAATTTGAGTAGGAATCCAAATTTATTGCAGTATTTTTGGATTTTAATCTAGGTTATAGTATTATCCACCAATAAAAGGAATTAGTTATGTTTAAAACACCTAAGTACACTCTGATTTTTTGCAGCTAGCCATCAGCAATAATACTGCAGAGAAACAAAACAGCTAAATACAAAGCTGGACCTTTTAACTGGATCAGAAAGGTAATGAATTAAGTTCACAACCGCTTTTAGAGGAAACACAAGGCAGAGGTTTTCTGTATTAAAAGAGTTACCCACCTTAAAATGGGAGCTCAGTGTAAGTTATTTGTAAAGGCATCTCACTGTGGTCAGCAAATATCCTCACTAGGTATTACCCTTCTGTAATTCTAAGAGACAAGACAAGTAAGGCCTTTCCTGCATCATTCACTGCTCCATTTTACAATCCAAATTGGCTGAAATTTAAATTATATAACCTCCGCTCCCTTCAATGGGAGCTTTACAACCATAAATAAAGACAGCTTTTGGTCCTGACATGGAAATATAATTGAATTTTGAATTAACTAGAACACAACCACATTTGCTTATACACAACTACATTCTCTCTTTACAGCCAGCATCTAACAGGCAAAAAAAAAAAAAAAGAAAAAAGAAAAAAGAAAAAAAAAGAATTCTGCTGTAACTAAGTGTACCTGTGAAGGTTTTAAACAGCATTTCAGAGTCCCCAGAACAAATCAAGAACTCATCAGTTTCTTGCCTGTATTTCAACATTAGATTGTTAACCTCTTCAATATCCAAAGCCCACAAAATTTCCACCTTTCATCACTGAAGAATTACTCCTACTCCTGTTTAGGACAACCAAGGATATAAGAGAAATCAAGCCCAAAACCTTCATTCGTGTCAGATTAAGACTTAAAACATCCAGAAGTGCCCTGAGAAAATTCCTGGAGTAATCCTAACATTTGAAACACATAACGATACACAAACTATGCCAAACCACAAACGTAAGCAGGAAGAATGCAATGGCCAGCATACAACTTAAAAGAAGAGTAAATTCAAGCATTTCACTAGACTTTAACCATATCACAGATGCTAGGGTTCTTTGCAGCCAATATTATCTCTTACACTGAAAAACTCAAGTGTCAAGCAAAACACTTCAATCAAAGTCACAGTATACAGAGTGCTGCCACCATAACTATCTTCTGAGGTCACCATGCTTCAGTTTTACAACTCTCATATCAAGGAGATAAAGGGAAGGCAGGTTAAAGAGCCAACCGGTACTACTACACCATAAAAATCTACTGACTTTCCTCCTGACGTACAAGGGTCCTGTACATTTAAAGTTTAAGGACTTAGTACTCACATTCCTGCATTACAGGTTCTAAGCTTGCAAACTTAATATTCCTCTGTGTTACAGGGTTTCTATTCAGTTTTTTGTGCTTTGCTCTAAACACAGCTACCTAGGGATAGCTAAAAACAAAAAAAAAAAAGGGGGGGGGGGGGGGGGGGGGGGGCGAAGGGAAAAGAAAAACAAGCAAAACTGACCTGTAATCTGAGCAATGAACCAGGTACAGCAGCAGGACAGTGACCTGATACAAGAGCTGCAGGAAAGCCCTGTTCTTGCACAGTGTAGATCATGCACAGGAGCTGTGCAAGTTTCAGGCTCTTCCCTCCAGCCATAAAAATTACGCAACACGCACTGCCTCTGTGCTAGACACACAAAGAACACTTTTATAGAAATGGTGCCATAAAAATATTACAGACTGCTAGAGCAATCACCAAAGTAACCTGTCAAAAAATTGTCAAAATGTTTAGAAAGATCTTCCCTTACTAGTGCAGACCTTTATTTGCTAAAACGAATAAATTGGAAGGTGCTGTTTGGATACTCTAAACTCTTTCATCTGCATATCCACTTAATCCACACTGAGGAAAACTAACAATGCCCTTTTGGTCTTAGGCTAACACAAGCAACGTGATTGCTCCTCCTTTTCATTTTACTTGTAAAGAAATATATTCACTGTACTGTACTGCATACCATAAACCAGGCTGCTTTACAGAAGCAGAACTCACAGTGACAGGGCAAAGGGAAGCAGTTCCAAGTCTGAACCTCTGATGTGACTTCATGTAAATAAATCCCTACCACCCTAAAGGTTAAAAAGTGACATACAAAGATAGTGAATTTCTGGACTTTGTTGCTACAGGAAGTTATGGAGAGAGATAAGATCAGCAAGCTACAAAGGAATTAGAGGCATTCATGGGTAACAGGTTCTTAAAAAAAATAATGAAAGGAATCTATAGTCATGTTCCAAAACACCTCAAAACAGACAATGGATTCTAGAGCTCTGGCAGAGGGAGAGGAAAAAAGATCCCTAAGGGGCTGCTGGCAATTTCTTCCAAGCAGCCTCTCCTATTGCTACTCTCCAGGATGGGTCTACACTGATCAGTGGTCTGTCCCAGCAGGGCACTTCTCCAATTTTAATGCTACTCTAATATTAAAACCTCTGTAGTTCACACAAAGCCTAACTCCTTCCATAGGTAGAGAATCACAGAACCCTGGTATCTCTCTTGTTTAAATTACACATCCTGTTTTCTTTGTTTTGTTATCAAGGCAGTTAAATCTAAGATAGGAAGCAAAGTCTTTTAGATAAAAAGTCATTTTCTATTGTTTTAAGCAGTGAGAAGGAAGTCCCAGTTTAAATAAAAGGCAACTCTGCCCATGGATCACCACTGGGGAAATGCTGGCAAGCTTGCTTTTTAAATCTAACATTAATTTTAGATGTAACAGCTTTCAAACCTATTTGCGTTATTTTGTAAGTAATCTACTGCTACATCACTTTTGATAGATTTTTATCTAATATTTTGTAACAAACCAATCAACCTAAATCCAGTCCCTACAAGCCCTGTTCTCTGGTTATCAGGTAACACCAGAAAAGCATTGCTCCATGCCCCTCTGAGAGCAGGCTATCAGATGTAAGGAATTCAGAAAGCACAATGCAGAATAAAACTGAATTTGAGACAACAGATCTGTAAGCTCTGTGAAGAAATTGTAAGGAGTTCACTATCCAAATTTTATGGTGAAGAGAAAATAAAAGAGAGAAGAGATGATGATCTCAGCAGCAAAGGAGCACGAGTCCATGTGCCAGTGAGGCTGGTGTGTTTACAGGAGAGATGTGACAATGCTGCCCTCATTACTATCACACACACAGTGTTTAATCTCTGTGGTAAGGAATTATCCAGGAAAAGCGCTTAGACTTCCAAGAGACACTAAACCCAACAGGAAAGCTGAACACAGTGAACTTTACAGGCTTGTAGGGAGACACTGCCTGCAGCCCTCTGAAGAATTTTAAAGCAATCCCAACTACATAAGTTATGATCCCCCACATCTCAGCTCCCACACAGCTACTAAAAGGATGGGAAGTTTGCCAGTCCTATCACCTTTAACTACTCAAGACTGATACAGCAGTGTCAGGCCAGACCTGCTGCAATGTCAAAAGGGAAAAACAACTCCAGCTCTCGCTTCAGCTGGAGAGCTAACAATAGATGCAGTGCATTCCACGGATCAAACAGAGCTGCAAATAATCCCAGCATTTTTGCCATGGTCACACAGAGTACACAGGCTGTCACTGAAGTTAGCCCCAAACTGGGGAAATACTGGGGGAAGTCTTGAGGCTTCTGTGCCCCGCAGCCACTTTTTAAAATGGCTTTTTACACTATATCTCTGAAGACGAGCTAATAGATTCTAAAGTGGTTTGAGCTGACCTAAAGCCTTGCCTAAACCATAGAGCAAGACAGTCTTAAGCCAGGAAACAAAAACTGTCATTTTTAGACAGTAACCTGTTTTGCAAACAAGGCATATAAAAGATTTTTTTAAAATGCAAACTAAATTTAGGATTGATATTTCAGTTGCAGTTTGTCTAATTAGTCTCAATCACAGAAAAAAGTTAAAGATCTCTAGAGGAATAAGATGTTTTTTAAATCGTTTTAATTAACATTAGAAAAATCATTCCATTAACTTCAAAATTTTTAGGCAAAGAATGGCAAAAAAGCAGGTAACAGTTTCAGACAAGAACTCTGGTTCTAATTTCTACAAAGCTTGCAATGAAATACAATTCTATCAAGTGCTAGACATCACTCATCAGCACTTAGCGAAGCTTAGACAAAGCACTGAGCAGGTAAGCCTTCATAACAACATTTATTTTGACCAAGCACAATTAAATTCCAAAATCTTGAGCTAAGTCACAGGTAAAACACAGAAAACAAGGAGGATGGCTATATGCATTACACAAGCTTGTAAAGAACCACTACCAATCAAGTCCTCTTCACCCTATTACACTTTTTGGTAGCAGCTCCATAACTGCTGGGCTATAAGGATGGCCTTGTGGATGTTCTCCTGATCATCCCATCAACAGGTATCTGTAATCCTACAATAATCACCTGGAAAGCATCCTTGGCAGAAAGCTGACAGAAAGACACTCACTGCCAAATGAACATTTGTTTCATTAAGAATACCACTGAGAGAGGTTTAAAATGCAGGTGTCTCTTTCAGGTTCACTTGTGCCTTTGCTGGCCCCATTGCTTAAGATGTGCAGCTGAGAGCAAAAGGCAGCGCTCGTTTTTGAAAGGCACATGATGCTCCTGATAGGAAAAATGGCCACTTACCTCACACCTCTGGATTTTACTTAGAACAGTAAATTAAGCTCTCTCTGCCCAAGGAATTTGCTGGATAAAAGCCTGGGCACTCTCCCCATTCCCATTCCTCTTTTGATCTGTTTTTACATACTGTCTATGAGACATTTTAAGCTTAACATCCAATAGGGAGACAATCAGCATGAAGTTACTCACTTAAGCCTAAAGATACTCAGCAGTGTACAGGAGATTAAAGGACTTCCATGAAAAGACCATAACTACACAGAGTAGCTTGTTGCAACACAAAAGGAAAGCAAAATGCAAAGGTTCTCACGTTTTCAAGCTGTTTTGCAGACACATGTGGTCATACTGTCACTTTTTAATAAAAATTCAAGTAGTTTCAAATAGAAGCAAATAATCCATGATTACCAGTTTAAAAGCTTATCCTCTAAGTGTACCAAGTAGCTACACAGAAAATTAGTATTTGATAACACAGTCTAGCAGTATTTCTAACACTTTCAGACAATTATGAAACACAAATAAGCTGTGCACAAAAGAGACAAATCACCTGTCTCTTCAGGTAATTTTTTTGCTAGGTGCAGAAGCCAGGAGTACTGCTAATTACACCTCAGCAAAACTATCTGCAATGGTAAAAAGCTTCTTCAAGCAGAAATTTATTTTCAAGTAAATAATTTTGTTTTAAAAACTAATTAGACTAATAAACTTTATACTGTAGAAGAACATACTATAAGTCATAAAACATTCTCTAATGCATTAGACTTCCTTAAAGGTTTCTAAACTATACAGATTCCTGTTATGACCATATACCTCATTCTGATGAAAACATGGAATTTCTGCTGAAAGCCAGAGCAAATTTAAGATTCAGTACAGAACTGTGCTACAATCCACTGCAGCAAACAACAGCCTGGGCCAGACTGAAAGGATTTTAATCAGGTGTCTGCAACACACTGGTAGCACGGTTAGGGAACAAAATCTGAAGCACAGTGCAGTTGTGTAACCAGAGCAAGAAGAGTTTATGGTAAAAAGAGGGTTATTCCTGCACAACCAACCTCCTCCCCTCTTTCAGGCTGTCATCAGTAGTTGTAGTCCAACATCTTACCCCATAAACTGGTCCACCCTGCTCAGATCCCAAGAGAGTAATCCTTCACAAAGCGATCCCTGAGCATTACCAGGGGAGCTCACACCATTCCCATTCTTTATGCTTTAGTCTTTCCTCTGCAGTACCATCAGTGATACCAGCAACAGACTGCTCCACACTGCTTTTTACAAAGCTCATTTTCTCAACCGTGCAAAAATTTGCAAGCTTCAACCATGACTGATGACTTTTCTTGTATATTTTGTGTCTGTATTTACTATATACCTTCTCCCCATGAGAAAGCCCTGACTGTCATAGCTATAAGACTCAGTTTTCAGGAGACTGCAGTTGCTTGGCTTACACTGAACAGATAAAATTCCAAGCTGAGAACCTCAGCAACATTTTCCACAAAACTACCATATTTCAGCTGGTGTTCAGCACCTCAGCCCATGGAGGGATGTCAATCAGGTTTGCAGAAGCCCATGGCCCAGTGTTACACCCAAAGCAGATGTGAGGTTTTGAATGGGGAAGGAAGCAGGCTGTCATGCCTATAAAGAACCTATGTTTAACTCCAATCACATGAAAAACACCAGCATAAACTATTAGTTAAAAGCTGCTAAAAAATAACAAATGCATCTTCAATGTCACTTATGAACTAATGATGTCAAATATGTGTAATTCCTTCCAGTTCTTCTGGAGTCCTACACTAATTACCACAGAGGGCAGATGCTGTTGAATGACTTTGTTCTTGACAGCACTCACAGGGCATTTGTGTAAGAGATGTATACACAAAATTACTGTAAGGAGAACAGAAAGGAGATTTGAAAACCTTATTCAGGCACCAGATGCTACTCTTAGATGACATATATCAAGTGCAGCTTTGCAATGCCTGTGCTACAGCAGAATCATAAAGAAATGGAAGAGTATCCTTGCTATCAGAGAGGACAGGAGCCCAGAAGATGATGCAAGCAGGGTAAGAATTCTGACTAATATTGGAATACTGGAAGAGTGACAGAAAAAACAAGTGTAGGTCTACATTTAGATACATTCCACTGAACAGATGCAAATCAGTACATGACAGACTGGACAACAATCAGCCTCAGCTTCCAAATGATGAGGACCAAGCGGAGAGTAACAACTGGCAGGAGGTCTTAAAAACAGACCACAATGAGAGATTAATGAAATTGGTGGGCTAAATCTTGAAAAGACTCAGGAGAAACACAAGGCTTCAGATACACTAAAGGCAGCTTCAGAGAAAAAAGCTGGTCTGTACTGTCCACAGTTAGTGAGTATGGAAGCCTTAACATACAGAAGGAAGATTTAAATGATGTAGTGAGACAAAACCTCCAAGGATAATTCAGAATGGGAAAAAGTTTCCCAATAGAGGTGATACCATCTCAGATTAAAGATACATTTAAACGAGGTGCCCAAACTGCAACATGCAGAGCCTGCAGGAAAAATCTGTCTACCCGGATGGTCTCTGGCATAATTTTTCTCTGGAGCCTCCAAAGATTTAGGCAGAGAACATACACAGTTATTTTGAAAAGCTGTTCCTCGCTGCTCAGAGGGTACCACAACACCTCCTTCCTTAATAACCAGGCCTACATCTGCCACCTAGCCAAAACTCACCAAGTGAACCACCTTATCATTTACTGTAGACCAGGTGCGTTTCCAATTATCTAAAAGGAGTCACTGAAGTGGACTGTCCCAGTCAGGCGAGCATTACCCACCTTTTAGTTGCATGGTAAAGGAGTGATCAACTTAATTCAATCCAAAGCACCTTCAGGGAAAGCCACCAGGCCTAACCTATACAAAATATCAGGACAATGAACAAAGTGTTCCAGTTCTGTCTTAAAAGCAGATGGGTAATTATTGATGGAAGTTAGCTTGGCTGAAGTTAGCAATTCTGATTAAGCACAGTACAAGGAGACCACAGATCCCTGGAGTTCAGGTTCCTCCCTGGCAAGCACACCTTGTTATCATCACAGTTTTGGCTTCTTTCATGTGCATGCTCTACTAACAGAAAAAGAACTACCAAGAGTTACTGATTTTAGGGAGCACATGCAGCTGACAATCTTGCTGTTCCAAATTTATGAGTCTTTCAAATATCATGGCACATTAAGTTTGGCCTATTATTTCAATTTTTAAAGAACATGAAAAATTACACTGTATTCTGGTTAAAAAAATAAACCTCAAAGTTAAAAAAATGTACATGAGTTAAGAACACCTCAAAGTTCTGGTTGCTTATATATGAAGGAAGCAGTGACATGCAGTTGTAAAACCATTAAAAAGTCTTACTTACATACTTACTCCTCTCACCCCTCCCACCTTTTTTCTCAGACTGCCTCTGACTTTGGATAGATGAACTGAGGAGTAAACGAACAGCTAGTAGGTTTCTTCATTATTCAATGTGTAGTGACGTTTTTTGCACATTAATCAAAACTTGTTCTGAATACCAAATTCAGAAGTTATTCACAGTTTAAGCACAGTGTCATAAAATATAGCATTTGAGAGCTTCAAACTTGAGCACAGCTTCTTTCTAAGAAATTAGCAAAAGTTGCCAAGTAAAGGAGAAACAGACGGAAGTTGTTTCCTCCATGGGAGAGCTGAAGCACAACCACTGGTGCATCCAGTCTTCTGATGTTGCTTATTTAAATCAAGGTGATCTGGAGGCCTTTGTCTTCAGTGGCCATTTAAGATTCTCTCTGCTTTGAAGGACGAAGGTAGATGCTGAATAATTTAATGTTTTGACAGACCAGGCCCACAGTCTTAAGTTAGTCAGTAAGAAAACAAGCCAGGACACAGCTAATGAACACCCCTGACAACTCAACCAGCACCAAAGGACAGAAATTCTTTGAAAAATAAGAAGCAGTCAGTGCTTGCAGAAAACACTGAGCTAAGTCCATGAAATCATCTTATCTTCAAGCAATTCCCTACCTCATTCATTAGAGAGTTTCCAACCTCTGCAACAGAGAAAGACAAACTAGAAACAAAACAAAAACCCAAAAGAAAACAACAAAAAAACCCCCAAATAATGACCAAGAACTAGCAGGACAGTGTCACTGCTCACATATCCACAAAGACTGTATTGACTTCATTTCAACAGCCAAACAGAACTTCGGACCACTGGTATCACATCTACAAGATTTGCCCCAACTTAATTTCAATTTGGTGGGAAAGATGATGGATATGAAAAGCTGACTGTTTTGTCACAACCCTATTTATAGCAGCATAGCACCTGAACTTAACTTTTAAATGCTTTTTGTGCTACCAGAGTGTTTCCAGAACATCCACTTTCTACTCTGAGTTCCTTAAAGATTTACCTAAGCAGCCTACCAGCCCACTACTTAAAATTTGCAGCTCAAATTTCCCAACTTCCTGGGTATATTCTAGAACTTCTCCATCTACACACTAAAATAAGTTCATTTCATTAAAGTTAAAGATGAAAACGTTATCTTCACAATTAAATTACATTCTGCCTCCCTTCTCAAGAAGCAGAGACATTTTTACAAATTCCTACTGTTTCCTGTGCCAAAAGATAGAACTGAAACAAGCCATCATAGCACTGAAAGTCACAAGCAGTTTTCTCATTGTTCCCAAACAGTTGTGCAACAGCAGCAGAGATCCCTCTTCCAAAACCAGAAAGCAAAAAGCCCCCAAGCACCCCTATCCATGTATTTAAATCACTTCTGTGATAGAGCTCAGGTCTGATCTCACCAAATGCCATAAGAATTTTTTAGGTTGTATCAAGTTTTCTTTGTGTACACGAACGTTTTTCATTGGGCCTGCTTGAGAACAGGCACACAACTCTCTGGAACTGAGGTCTGAATTAAGCATCAGACTACGAGAAAGGCATTTGTGTTACTAAAGGCTGCCTGCTCAATGATGCTTTATAGATTAGAGACACCCCCTTGGCAAAATAAGCAAGAGAACAGTACTGAGAGGTGTTCTGAATCTTTTCCTAGCTTTACTTCAACTCTTTCTTTTGGTTTCTGCTTTATTAACAAGCCATACATAAGTACATTTACTATAGTATTCTTTTTTAAAAAGATACTTTCAAATCTGCTTCAGATTTAAAGAGATGTTAGACAATTCTAAGAGCAAGAAAGTGACAGTATTTGACCTGCTAATTTAAGTATCTACCTTAATTTCAGCTTAGATTTTGTGAATTGTCTTTTAAAACCCACAGAAAAATTCCAAAAACTGACTAAAATAAAATGGATTATTACATAGTATAAACATCATGCCACCTGAGACACAATGCATATGTTACAAAACCACAGTATTAAAAATCCTCAGCTTTCCAGTTTCTGTATTTCAGACATCTATATTGCTTGACAGGCTTTGAAGCAAAGATCAAATTAACATCATTCTAGATTTCAAATATTACTTTTGCCTTGTTTTCCACTACAGAAGATTAACTAGATTATAAAATAATGCCTTACCAGATGTTGTCAATTGTCCATTACTTAATTACTGGTTCCAGAGCCACAGAGGGTAATTTTCCCAAACACACTCTAAACATTTATTCCAGAATCCATTGAGAGTAAATGTACAGAACTTAGATGCTGAGACTGGTTGGGTTTAGCACTGGGGGGAATGGGGAGGAAGGCAGAGGAGGCATGAACATATTCAAGTTAAATCTAATAATTAAAATTTAACCAGATATTTTGGTTTAAAGATTCCAATAGTGCCATCTGCATTTAACTGTCACTGCATCACACGTACACAGGTTTTCACAATTCACAGCCTAATATTTTTCCCACATAACAATTTTCTCCCTTTTGAAGCGTTAACATGTTGCTTGGCAATGCCATCCCACCTCAGGGAAGATCACCACCACCCCTTTTTGTCTGCTTGGAAGCCTGATGGCGTTGCACAGGTGTCCCATCCATCGGAAAACAAAGAGAGGCTCTGCAAGTGCACTGACGTCACCGCAGCTCCAGCGAGCCCCAGAATAGCAGCTCAAATACATACTTCATACTCCAATGCTACAGGAAGCCAGAACCATACCCTCCTGCTCAAGTATAAAATGAACGGGCTGAGATGTGTGCCGGGAATACCAATTTAATATATCCTGTACTAAGTGACATTCTGTTTGTTGCATAGCAACAGGAATCTACTGCAGAAAAACAATATGGAACTTTTTTTTTTTTTTTAACTTGCCAAGCTACAATTAACCCCAGTCTTCCTGAGAAACAGAACATCCACAGCATAAACATTACCTTTGTCACCAGTCCACCAAAGATGTTATCTCCAGCATTTACTCTGTTCTACCCAAAAATGATTCAGTGCATTTAAGTGGCTGGAAGGTATAGTGCTGCCAAGAGAAAATTCCCTGCTGCAGTGCACAATGGCCAGCAAGATTTTAATTCTATAGTAATGACCAAGAAAAAGTTCTTAGATGCACAAAACTTCCATTCTTAAGCATGAAATGCTTTAGTCATTTTACAATATCTGTCATACTATGCAAAAAAACATTAAGGCATTCAAATTCTGAAAGAAAGGCTATGGCTTTATTTCTAAACGGTTTTGCTTTGCTTTGTTTGGGGAATGGTTTTGCCTTACCAAATATTAAAAATGAGCACCTACCCAAACCACTTTGAATTTAAAATCAGTTTATCTTCAGATTTCATAACAATGCATACACATCTAAACTCTGAACCTCCTCATGTTTTTTGTAAGACAGTAGGAATTGCATAAGATTTCTCCATGTTCCCAGAAGAACAATAAAATTACAGTCACTCAAGTGTTTGGGAAATCGATACATCATCAATTACATAAAAATATATACCAGCAAATTGGAGAGAATCTTCTTTCTTTGCTGGTTCTTTCTTAAACACCCTCCCCATTACCAGACAAGACCAGGGTAATCTCACTGAGAGTTACAACCAAAATACCTGATGAGGGGCCTTTGGGGTGAGTCTACTCCTTACAGCCACCCCAAGCACAGACATACTAAAGGACTGGAAGGTTAGTTCAGTTCAGGAGGAAAAAAATGTGAGATCTCAAATATATGGATTCCAAATCTGTTGAATGCTGAGACTGGTACTACACAAATCACCAAATCTACAAGCATTCCTCACTGTTATATGAGCAATCTTCATATCATGGTTTTCTTTTTATTGTTGGGGCAGGGAGCACTGGAAGAGGAGAGGTTGCTTGCTTTGCATCTGCCCTAGGAAAAGGAGGCATGGAAATTCAAGGCAAGATATCCGGGGTACTCAGAATTGGCTTAACAGTACACTCCTCTATCCTGTGGTAACTGAAGATTTCATCAGGGAAAAAATAAAATCCTGCTATTAAATATTATTAAGCATTAGTCATGTCTAAAGATGAAACCCTTGCAATGCAATCCACTTCTATCTGCATCTTACAGATTTACTATACAAAAGTCACACTAGTGACCAAGACCATGTCTTCACAAAAATAAGAGATGGACTCTTTAAAAAAGAGCATCCAAGCATCCTTTTCCCCTAGCAATTTCCAGCAGTCAGATGCTTCAGAGGAAAATAGTTCTTCATGCTTTACATGGAAACAGTACCATTTGAAAAGTATTTTCACAGGTTTACTTCCTGACATTGCTCTCTGCAATGCAATCTCCACTTTCTTTAGGCAGACAGCATCTTTGTAGAATAATACAAAAACAAATAGCAATTGAAATATGTTCTACAGCTGCCAACCTGTTTTCAAGCATTTAGTGCCTTAATCTCTGAAATAAGAATTACACCAAATAGTGCTATGAGGTCAGACATCAAAAGTATGCGCTTCCTATAAAAAAATAAACCACACAGTAACATTTACCTGTATCTGCAACGTGCCTGCAACAATCCACACAGTACAAAATCTCCACATAGTGTCTCCAAAGAATTGAGCAATCTTCTGCAGAACTCAGTCCCTGGATGTGTGAAATTGCCTGTGTCCTGTTCCCCACCACTGCAGCAGGTAGGTATACCTAATAAAAGGTATTGCCTCTCCTTTTAAAATCTTTGTCATGTTTATAAGCTTAGAGCAACACAGCTACAGCAACACTATCCATAACCTGCAAGACAGCCTTTGTGTTTGTCTTGTTGCCATCCATTCGTGGATTTAGCTATTGTTGGAAACAGTGACAATTACAGGAACATAGACCTGCTCTTTCAGTGACTAAGAAAGGTACACAAAATAAAAGGAATACCCTTTGATTTCAAAGTCACCTTTATAATATGCCAAAGAAGAAGCCTGAAGCCACCCTATTCCTCCAAACTTTATGAACAGACTACTTGAAGATACTGCCAGAACACAAAATCAAGTCCCTGAGTGCAGCAGCCCAGATTTCTTCATCTCACAACTTAGAGGCGAGGTCAGATGTAAGGTGCAGCAGTAATCATTCTAAGGGCAATTCATATATGATGCAGTTAACACAGCTGATCACCAAACTAAAAGCTACTGCACTCATCACACCACACTGTGGAAACCAGAACAATGGTACCGCCACAATCCTTCAGATTGCCGCAAGAGATCTTTAATCCATTTGACTGACTTCTTTTATTCGTTTACTGCTTTGGTCTTCTTCCTCAAGTAAAAGGAGGAACATCTTTTACATCTCAAAGTAAAAATTTTAATCCTAAAGCCACTACTGCATTTCCACTCAGTAGCTAAAAACCCAAGGAAACCATTGAAATGGTACAAAATCTCATTCTCAATTACTCTCCAAAACACATAACACTAAAGAAGCAGCTGAACTAATGGATTCAGCTTGTGCTTAAGTTCGAACACTTACTACTCAAGTGCTTTAATCATTCATCTCCTCATCCTCCTACTCATGATTAGACACAGGTTCCCTGAGAGTTTTCCAAAATGCACCTCTCCTCAGCCTTCTCTTGGTCAGAACAACACCAAACTGGCAAGGTCTTTCATGCCATCCCTCAGCCCTCAAAGAGCAGACTCTAACCACGGGGAAAAAAGCTCTGACTACTAGAGACTACAGACAGATCTACTGTCTCCAGACTCAGCTTCAGACCAGATGGTTCATATCTGACTAGGAAAGCAGTCCTGTGTTCCAAACATGTTTATTTCATATACATACATCTTCCTGCACTATCCTCCTGTTCTACTCACACTAACGTGATTCAACTAAGAAGATCAGTGTATAACAATAAATTAAAATATAATACAATCTCTGACTATATTCAGAGATTTCTATCAAAGCAGAAGTATCCTGAACTAGGAAAAAAGTACCTCTAAACATAATTTAAAAATAATAAATCAGTATTTCTGCTAGAGTAATACATAACCAAAACCAAACCATATCTGTTCTTAAGTAGCATGTTCATATACAAATGTGAAACTTCAGTACTGATCATTTTCCTAGTGCTGTCATTCACTATTTTGATTCATTAGCTCTGCCAAAATTAGGCTCATTTGGATTACGTGTCACTGTTTTGTCAGTCTGGCCACACCATCTATTTCAGACAATAGGTAACTATGTTTATTCTGAAGTTGTAAAGTCCATTTGCCATTATCCACAGTAGCTAATTGCAGATTTCTAAAAATGGGCTTTGCAAATGCATTCCAGAACACAGTACAAGTTTTCTAGGAAAGCTTGACTGTGTACAGTTTTAAATAAAAATCCAGCAATTTTTTTTTAAACAAATCTGTTTTATTAAACTTAGGCTGGGTACTCTTAAAGAGGAGTCAGCATTGTTTAATGGTCAAAGGCTTGCCAAAAGGATCATACACTTTCCTCAAATATCAACAAGAGTTCAACACAGGAGATATAATAAAAGGTGTACACATCACTATGCACTGTTTATAGAAGACTCCAAGCTTTTAACAGAAAGCAAAGGGCAAATGAGATTTTTATAGAACAGGAAGATATAGGGAGAAAACAAGTTTTCAAAATGACTAGCAGTGTACAGTGTTCATTGTAATGCTTTACTGACACAAACAACATACACTAGCTAGAAAAGGAAAATTCCTGCTTGCCTGGAGCCGGAAGCTTGGAACCTGAAAAAAGCCACATAATCAACACAAGTTATTTGAAGAACTAGTGATTTCAGGCAGCAATACTACCAGGTTCAACGCCCAGATTTACTCAGAGCATATGCTTAAGTCACATTTGCAAAGCCAACCAGAAAGCTGAATGGAACCTAAAACTACCAACCTCCTCTTTCCACCAATGCCAGTAAAAATACCACTAATACAGCAGTACTGAAAGTTTTGTTGGAAATACATGAACTGCAACAGAATCTTAAATCATCTTTCCATTTAGTACTTCCATTTTCAACCCCTTATGATAGGAAAAAAAAATGCAACTTCAATGGAAATCTCCACAAAATATAAACTCCTAGCAGACATGAGCACGTATGAAGACATACTGGTCTATACAACTGAAATAGAAAAGTGTTCACCCGTAGCCAGATGGGACCACAATAAAACAATACCTTAGCTACATGCCCTTCAAAGTATTTCAGTTTAAAAGCTGCTTTCACTGTATTTCACCTGCAATAAACTGACAGCAGTCAGTGGCCTAAAAAAAAATTAGGCATTAAACTACATTTTTAGGAAATTGCTTTCGGGATATACATAGAAACTGATTTCCTCTACAAAGAAAGTTTAAATATTTCTCAACTTGCTGTAAAACTGCAACTAATGCATAATACAGGTTTTAGCTACACCAATGATTACTCTTGCTGTATTACTATTCTGCTTAATTCCAGGTTTTAAAAGTGCTTCTGTTTTGAACTAGGTGGCATGTATACCAGAGCAAACAACAACCTCGCCTCACCTTCTGTATGGAATTTGCAGTAAGTATAGATTACTTTGTAATCCAGTTCAGGAAACAGGAATTTCAAATTTGTGAAGAAAAGACAATGTAAGAACAATTTCAAACCAAACCCTTCCAATTGAGTTTGTGCTGCAAATTAGAAGTTTAGAGTTAAGAATTATTTCTGGCAGCACACCAGTCCAGTAAAGCAGCATTTTTGTATCACCCTCTGGAGCACAATCACTTTCCACTTCTCTCTCCCATACTTCATCTGGTGTCAGCACCTTTCTTTACTATAATTTTAAAAAACAGAAAAAGAAAAAACCCACAACACCAACTCACACACTTCACAAAGAAGCAGATCAATTCTGGACTAAACTGAAAGCATTTTTACTATTCTTCTTTTACATAAAACAGCTTTGCCTGGAGAATTTTTAATATATGAAACTAAGAGCAGAATTTTTTTTTTGTCTGAATATTGAGGGTGTTTTCTTTTAATGAGCCTTGCCTAAAGATTACCCACAGAGACAAGAATTGCACTTCAATTCCTCACATTAACTTGTGCATTGATTCCCAAAACATGTGTTTATTACAAGCAGTCCAACTGGAAAGACCAATCCGAAGAAGACTGACACATCATCTCACATCCCACTGAACAGTCCCGTTCTCTCCACCAGGCTGTCACCAGCATTTGGACAGGAGACCAGAAAGATGCCACATCACCTCCCCAGCAGCAGTTCCATAATCCTCCCATAAGTGCCTACAGAACCATAACATTGGGAGCAGCACACACCACCACATAACACCATCAGAGGCTGGTAAGCACAACATTCACTTTCTCTTCTGGAACATTTTTAACATTAGTCATGAAATAGCTACAGTGAAGGAGAGCAGGGGAGAGGTTTAGCAATTAGGAGAACAATTTGTTAGGAGTATCTGAAGTAAAATTCAACATTTTCCTCTACAACCAGTATTGGTATGGCGCAGTTTCAAATCATACTCAGTTACTTATATATGTTTTTATTTCTCATGCTAGAAAATTTCAAAGTTAAAATAAGGTGGTGCGGCTATTTCTAAAAGTGAAAAAAAGTTTCTGTATATTATCAACCAAAAAAAGCTCCATAAAAACCATGTTCTTTTCCAGGTTTGTGAGAACCCATGGGAAGTTAGGGCAGGAGAGGCACAGCAGGGACACACAGTGGCTCCTCACCTGGCAGGTTTAAATACAGGCAGATACAAAAGCAGCTTCACTCCCACATTAATCCCAAGGGAGAGTCTAACAGCCCAAGAACACAAAGTAGTTGTATTGAATTCCCAAAGACAGGCAGGGCAAGGTGGGGTGGGAGAGTGAGGCAGACACCAACAAGTATCACAGCTGATAGTTCAGCAAGGCTGATATGACTTCAGTCTCTGCTACATTTAATTTGAGCTACTACTAGAAGTCAATTTTTTTTTAATCGAATGCAAAAAGCACACATCTTCTGCTCTCTCTCACCACTACAGCACTGTTAAAACCAAAACATGCCTGGATGTTTAAAGAGCTGGCACATGTATTTCTCCACTGCTGAGTGGAGGCAGGCATGAACTGTCAAAAGCAATTCTAGATGAAAGGTCAATGCAAAGAAGGGAATAATATCTGTTTCACAAAACACATTTGCTCTCTCTAGTAATGAAAGCAAATGACTCTATCCAGTGGTTCAATAACCTACTTCTATAATAGTTCCACATGAGCTGCCCTGGCATGGCAAGAAGCAGCCCTCATTACAAAGTATTTCCAATCACATGCCTAAGGCAGCGCCGAGAGACGTCACTTAGGGCAAAGCATCCACTGAAACAGGTGCTGGGAGAAAAATGTTTCTGCTTTTTATGGAAGTGGAGAAAAAGGGCTTTTAGGCTATAGTGGCCCGAAGCAGGATGCCAACTAACTCGCTCTTGTTTTCTGACCTCCAACAGCAAACATGAAACCCTGAATCAGAGTCAAGAAAAAACTTGTACATGCCCTTCCAGAGAGCATTCCTGAATTATACACACTCCCAGACTGTTTCTAATTTTTAGAGGCTGACAACATAATTGCTAAGAGGGTCATAAATAGCTTTGTCTAAAAAAACTATTCTCATTCCTGTACTCTCCATTCATATGGTAAATTTTTAAAGATTTATACTTTTGCTATGAAAATAATTCACTAAATTATCCAGAGGTCTAGCGGGCAAAACAGCTGTCAGACCCCATATCAGGTGGGCAGAAACAGCCTGTCCAAAAATTACTTGCAACTGTCACAAATAAAGTGCAAGCTAAAGACCACACTTCTATCAGACAGATGACTCAGTCCATCTGTTAGTTTACTTAAGAACAAGGAAAGTAACCTGAATTCATGGATCCACCTGAAAAAAAAACCTGCCCACACTACCAATTTTTCTCTTGAGATACAAGCAATTTTAGGAACTGTATTGCTTGCAGTTATGCATACCCAGTCTAATTTAACTGCCTGCTTACGCTTCCAACATTTTGTCAAATATTTCTCAACTAAATTAGGCTTCCTATTTCAAAGACACCATTCAGGCAAGTATTAAAACTAAAGGCACAATTCCAAAGAGTTACCTTAGGTATCCAACAATAACTTAATGTCACCATCAAATTGATGGCCTTGCTGCTGTGCTATTTCACCACCTTAAATAACTGCAGTTGTTGCAGCAGACTGAACTGTACTATTGTCACTAATAATGCTCTTACATACCCACTTTCCTGGAAACCCCAGGAAACACGTGTGGGTTCCTTCAAGAATTCCAAGTCCTAATGAAGGTACACGTTTTGTTACTTCTGCTGTGGGCTTTCACTCAGTAAACAGTGAGCATGGTATTAGTTTTCTTAGCACATCACTTAAAATATAATGAAGGCTTACCAACCCAGGCATAAAATATGCTGACTTCTAAATAATAACATGAAGTGCATTCTGTAGCAACATATTTGAGCAGAAAAGCTGCTGATTGTAAGTAAATAGAAACTTCAGTGTGGCTTAGAGACCACAAATTTAGCTACCTTTTTAGCTTGAAAACACAAGCGAGAATATGACACGATGTCTCAGAAAAGAAAAAATCTATAATAATTTAGCTGTTTGCCTTATCTAAACATGGAATTAAATTCACATATATATGGCCTGCATAGTAGCCCATCATAAATACAAATTATTATACTGGGCTCTGGAAATACTCTAATTTGAAACGTCTTAAAAATACTGTTTCTTTCCCAGTTCTTGGGAACTTGGGTAATGAAACCCAACTAAGCAGTCTGCTTTCTGACCAGCACACTAATGAAAAACAATTCTTTCCCACACAAAGAAATGGATGTAGTAATCCCAAGAGAAGGCTGTACAGTTTCATTTTCAAAACGTCGGTATCTCGTAAAGCTAATTTATTTTTATTGGAGTTAACACTCAAAATGAGCCTGATACAAAGAAGAAAAAAAAAAAAAGGAAGGTAATTCAGTTAACCTTTACTGTAGAATCCCAGCTCTAGCAGCAGAGTTGTGTTTACCAGATCCCGTAATACAGACTTCAACATATGCTACAATAAAAGTCTGTTCACACACTTTCTTCTTGCACAAATACGATGGGAAGTCATGCTACTACAAGAACAGGGGCACCAAACTCTGCTGTTACCTACATGTTCACCACCTCTGCCCCCCACCACATTCCAGTCAGCTGGTGAATGGAGACCTCACTGAATATGCCCAATCTTGGATACCTATTATAATGTAAGTGCTTTCAGGGAACTGTATTAGGGGCAGCACTTTTGTCAGCTAACCAGAGTACAAAGAGAGCAACAGGTGTTCATGGGAATCAGCTGTTTACCTAGGGCAGGAGACACAGATACACACAGCCCTGAATAGGGCTATCCTGAACCAAGTAACTCCATACTTAGGCTAGACCATTTCACTGGGATATTTAATATTCAGAGTTCCTCCGCAACCTAAAACCCCTAACAGATGTTATTCAAATAGCATATCATTTCAATTTGAATACAAAGCAGACTTCTGCAAGAATTAATTCTTGTGTAGTGTCAGTGTTTGTGTCTTACAGAACTGCTGATGATTTTAACATTCAAAGCTCTTCACAACGATGTTTAGTATTATTTGAAGAAAGAAAACCAGTTTGCTTTTTGGTAACTGACCAGCTAATTACCCAGACAAGGTGCAAGACCTTAACACAAAACCATCAGAATTAGCTCAGGGTCATGATGGCCAAAGAATAGCCAAAGCACAGGAAAGTAAATAAGGGGGCTTTCCCCCTCCCCATCTCAGGTCATCTATTTTTTTTTTTTTAATTCTTTGGAGCACCAGCTGCATACCTACCTGCCCAACAGCAATGACAGAATGCAGCTTACTCATTCCAAGAGACCATCAATATTGTGCCAAAAGTATATTTTTAGTATTAGCTGCTAAGATTTAACAGTACCTGCAAACAGAGAAGCTATATATGAAATGCTGGTTGCCTGTCCCATCTATGCTGTCACTCCTCACTTATGAGACCTTGCCTTGACCAGCAAATGCACATTAAAAGTCATTGCCTGAACGAAATACAGCATGAAGATATTGTTTAAACATGTTTCAGAAATATACCATCAACCATAGTCTAAACAAGTCCAAAGAGAGAGTGTGCAGTGAAAGCTTGCCACAGTACTGGAGTTGGCCCAATTAAACAAAACTGAGTGAATTTAATAGTGCCTCTATAGAGAGAAAATACTTCTTTAACCACATCATTTTTTTTTAGCCTGTGTAGTTTAATTGGTACAGCTTGTTGGTTTTTTTTCAGAGGGCTGGAACCAAGCGTTCTGGAAGTCAGCTTCCTTTGAAACACCCCATGACCACTCACCAGAGCGACCCTCCAAATCAAAACTGCATCTCCCCCTTACCAGCTTGATGCTCTGCAGGCACGAGCGGGTAGAAAGTAATACATTCATTCACCCACACTTACTCACTGCTGCAAGTCAACTAATCAAACATCTAAATAAGCAACCTAAGGGTAGGTTCAACCTAGACACTTTCCTGTTGTGCTGGTTAAGAGAAATACTTGTGTTCCCTCCAAGCTGGCACAAGTCCTAGCACACATACAGCTGCATCAGTGAACAGTGAGCACTCTTGCTGCTATAGCTCACTTCCCTCAGCATCACCAGCACAATGCAAGCACTTTTTACCAGCACGAAACCCAAACTTACACGAGGCTTCCAAAGGTATTTATGCCAAGTCTTGCTCGATTAGCAGCATTCATTGTGCTAAAGGCTGTCAAGATAATCAAAAAGAACACCTCTGCTTAAAGGATCTGGATACAAACTGTGGGTTTTGGAAAGTTGTAACTTTTCATTTGCAGGGTATCTGACTTCTACATGAGCAACACGAATAACTGAAAATAAATTATCACAAGACAAAACAAAGCTTAAAATAACGTAGGACATAAATATCTATGGTTAACAAAGAAAACTAGAGGGAAATACAGGAACACAATTCTAAACAAAACAGTAGGGAGATTGTTCCCATGCTTCCCGCTGCAATGCTACCTTTTCCATTGAAGGTGCACTGAAAGAGGGAACCCTCATCGTACAAAATTTTTTTTTAGGATTTTCCTGTAATTTACAGGGAATTCTAACAAGTCATCAGTTTTATGCAGCAGAGGAATTTGCCGACTTTGATCACGCAGATCTTGCCGGACCTCTACTCCAAAGGACCTCACGATTTACAGTCGCGTCTTTAAGACAAAGAAGGTTCATATCCAACTGCAAGGCAGACAATAACTTCCAGGCGAAAAAAAAAAAAAAAGGAAGGCATGAGTAACTCGTTTCCCCAGCTGTCTGAGTGAGGGGCAGGCCTCCAGGGAGCACGGCGTCCCCCAGCAGCCAGACCAGCGCTCGGCCACCGAGCCGCATTTCTCACCGGCTCCTGCACCAATCCAGAAAGGAGATTATGGAAACAGAACAGGCGCTAAAAGCGAGCTGGGGGGAGGATGGCGGGGGGAAGGGGGGGACGGGCCGGGGAGGCACAAAATCGCCTTCAAATGAATGAGCCGGCGGGGAGCGGGAGTTCCCGGCGGGAAGGCAGCAGGCACCCACCTCCCTCCCTGCCGCCCCCAGCCGCGGCCACCTCTGTGTTTACATCCCAAACCTCCAAACGCGACACTTTCCCGGCTGCCGAGAGGGGGATCCCCCCTCCCTCCTTCCCCCCCGGCGCCTCTTTATTGATTACCGAGGGAAAGCCCAGCTGCTGCTGCAATGCAACACGCGCCGGGTAAGGCGGAGGGGAAGGGGGGGAAAAAAATCACCACCGGCAGAGAAAGAAAGGAGACGGGCGCCCGGGGCTCACGCCGTGCCCGGCCCGGGGGAGGCGCCGGAGCGGGGCCGTTCCTCGGCCCGGGCCCCGCCGCCGCCCCCCGACCGCAACTTCGCCGCCGCCGCGGGGGGACGGGGACGGCGGGCCGCCCTTCCCCCGCCGCCACTAACAATGGGCCCTTCCCCCACAGCGGGGCTCCCCTCGGCCCGGCCCCCTCCCCCGCCGCCGGCCGATCCCCCCGGCTCCCATTCCCGTTCCCGGCCCTGCGCCGTCCGAGCCGGGGGCCGCGGAGCATCGCCCCCCACCCCGCGCCCGCCGCCCGCTGCGGAGCCGGCCGCTCACCTCATGGTGCTGCCCGCGGTCGGGGAGCCGCTCCCGCTGCCTCGCTCGCTGCGCTGTCTCCCCCGCCTCGCTCCGCCGCTCGCCGCGTCCCCGCAGAGCGAGACCCCCGGAGAGCGAGACCCCCGCCCGGCAGCGCCGCCCGCCCGCCCGCTCCGCCGCTCCCTCCGCCGCCGGGCCGGGCCAGACCACCGCGGGGAGCCGGGGGTGGGAGGGGACGGGAGAGGTGGGGGAAAGGGGCGGGGAGGAGCGAACCACCGCGCGGGAAGGGCGGGGGGAAAGGAGGCGGAGGAGGAGAACGAGAGCGGGCGGGGGCAGCGCGGGGGCGGCCGGAGACACCGGCGGGGCCGCGGGAGCGGCGGCGGGCGGGGGGCGCGGGAGCAGCGGGCGGGAGGAGGAGGGAGGGAGGAAGGGGCGGGCGGTGGAGGCCGCGCCCACCGTCGCGCTGTGCCCGGGCGGCTCGCTGGGGCTCAGCGGCTCCTGTGCAGGGTGGCGGGGGTGGAGGGACGGGCGGCCGCAGGTGAGGCCGTGGCTCCTCCTCGGGAGAACCGCCCGCCCGCGGCAGCTTCTTCCCCGGCGGCCTCGGGAGTCGCCTCGGAGCAGAGGGGCGGGATGGGTTCCAGAGAGTCGCGTCCCGGCCGGCGGAGGCCGGCGCCTCCCGGCGTGTGAACACCTCCAGCCATCCGCAGACCCTTCCCCCCTTGGCCCCACGCTGCCTGCATCGGGCTCGGCCCGGCCGGGAATCCTTTCCCGGTGCAGCGGCGCCGGTGCGAGAGGGAACGCAGCCCCCGAGCCTCCCTGCCCGAGCCCGGCAGGTACCGACAGGCGACGGCACTGCGAGCAGCGGCCCCGCCGTGCCCCGGGCAGCCAGTGGCCTGGAGTACAGGAATGTTCTGTCTGCAAATTTGGGTGGCCCCGCGCCTGTCTTAAGTGCAGATTTACGTTCTGCTTTCGGTACCCGCAGCGGACCCAGAACACCGTACAAGTAACTTTAACCCAGCTCGTGTTCGGCTCCTTTCTGTGAACTAGCGAGTGAACGAATGCCCGTTCTCTTTCCTCTCGGTTAAGAGAAGTAATGAGCAAGTGTCTTTGCAATTCCCAATGCTGTTAAGCCATCTTGGTGCTTTTGCACCTTCAAATTCATTTTTCCCTAATGAATACTAATGTTTTCTAGGGTCTAGTAGTAAAAATATACATGAGAAACAAATGTGCAAGCATCTTCTTTATAAGTGTCTAGACTTTTAAACATAGAAAGTGAAGAATTTTTAAAATATATATGTATTTCTGATGTAGGTTCCACACATTTAAGGGGATTTTACCATGCATGTCAGCTATTTGACACCACTTCTTCCTTGATTAGTGAGGCAGAGTCACTCACTGTCGAAGGTGTAAGAGATGAACTAATCAATGAAAAAAAAGGGCCAACTGTTAGAAAACACTAACTCGGGAACAAAGGCAGGCTCTGAAACTGAAGCTAATGAAGAATAGTTTAGTAAGAAAACATGTTTTCACTGGCATAGGGATGATGTCAACGAAAATGTTGCAGTAGAGGTGAATCACAAAATGCAGATGAGTAATCAGAAGAAAAGCGACATCGTGATCTTAAAAATTGTGTACCTTTGTCAACAATGTAAAGATAGTCTGAAAAAGGGACCCAATTGCATCTGGTAAATAGGATTACCTTAACTGATTTCAGCAAATGCTGAGGACTCCAATGACTGACAGTGGACCTCAGTTCTTAAAGCATAATGAATTTTCTAAGAGCTGGGCTTCCTATCACCAGAACATCCTCCAAATAAAGGGTTTGGAAAGAAAGCCATTCTGGCAAGTGAAAAGTCTCCTGAAGGCAGCCAAGCAGAAATGTTCAAATCTGTATCTAATATATCTCTGTATGTATAAAGATACATCTAAGATGTATGTCTAATGGGCTTCAGCAGGTACATCAGTAGAAGGAATGGCAGAGACAGTTGGAACAAGAAGGATTTTCTTCAAAGATACCAGTTGTTCTATAACAGAAAAAAATCAGGATCATAATGTGACTGTCCTGATGCAATTGTCTGGTCTTATTCATCAAACCTAAGAGAATTTTGACTGTGACAGGTATATAAAAAAACCCCTGACAGTATGCCTGGGCTCTAGGTCTGCCTGAGAGGGAATGAAAATAGCAAGAAGCTGTTACTCCTGCAAAATAACTATTATTGCTATTTGTGTTATATTACTTGGTGTTCTTAGCCAAATCAGATATGGTCATGGCTGGATTTCTCAAGACCTACTCAGTGATACAATAGAACTTGTAAAAATGCCAGAAGGATCATTTTGCATGCTGGCATCGCAGATGTCACCAAGTGCAAAGTCATTTTGGATGCTAGCTTAGTCAAAAATCCCATTGAATTAATCTGTAACAAAATACTAAATCTGCAGTAACTCATATTAGCAGCTACATGAGAAGGAGGAGAGCCAAAATTATATAGGGCAGAAATCAAATTATAAATGTTGAATGCCTCTTTCTTTCCAGGTCAATTTAGTGAGGTTATTGTCAAGAAATTAAAGTAGTCTAGCAGAAGAATGAGTTAGTGTTGTGTACATGTTTATGGTACTGAATTATGTATTGAGAAATCTGCCCACTCTTGTAGAGGACTGCATGCTCCCAAGCTGTAATAACTTGGTGTGTCCTGTGTCCAAGTCACTTGGTGTGACTCTGCTGTCACCTTTCTTGCTGACAGGATCCTCCAGCAGCACAGCATGGGTTTCAATGCCCTCTGCATCCTCTCCCACTGCTTTCCTTTCTTCTGGCATTGACAAAACCAATGTGGCAGAAAGCCTTCTTAGCTGGTGGTGTCACACTAATAACCCGAGGCTTGTGACAACCCATGAGGAAGAGCCACATAATGGTTCTCCTAATCAGTGTACAAGGATTGTGTTCATGCCCTTCTTCCTCTGGATCCAAGCAGCTCAGAATACCCTAAAACCATTTTGCACTCTCCCCTCTTGCATTTTCCGCTGCTCAGCTGCAGCTGAGAACTGGAATTCAGATGCTTCCAAAAGCCAAGCCAGCTCAGGTTGAGCAGTATGGTGTGCCTCCTCTCCAAACAACCTGCTTAGTGAAGGCTTTCTGAATGCTACAGAAATGGCTCACCCAGGCATAAACCAGAAGAGAATATGTTCCTTTTTCATATCAGCCAAATGCAAGAGGCTTGGCAGGCTACTCCCAAATAAACCCAGCGGATCCCATCGCATCTCATCAGTATGGATCACCCTTGATACAGGGTCATGAGGGTGATGCATGATGTTCTAATGTTCTGGAGACATTCAGGGAATCCAAAAGCTTCAAAAAGCAGAGTAATCCTCTGTCTCACAGTGAGATTTCCCCTGTCTTCTCTGAAACAATCTCCCACTTTCCAGTCTTTGTTTCTTTAGAAAGGAAAAAGTAGCTGAGATCTTCATATGTCTTACAAAAGTAAGATGTATGTCTTCCTGTGTCCTAGGTCAGCAGCTCATATGCAGGATTATTTTGGCCTTCTTCAATGACTGTAAAAACCATAATGCAGGATACAGTCAAAGAAGTTTCTGGAGCAGAGGAAAGTGGTTTTTTTTTCTGGTGATTTTGGCTTTTTAAGTGTTATTGTTCCTTTCACTTAATACATCCAGAGTTTGGTTTTTGAGTACGTAAGAAAAGGTATTTTATTTCATTTGTTTGGATTATTTTCTATACAACTAGTATAGAAAGAAAACACAATTTGCTATATAATAGCAAATTATAATTATATTTGCTATATAATAGCAAGTGAGAGAGTTGCAACAACAAAGCAGGAGCTTTCTCTCCAGCGATAGTGAAGGGCTTTCCAAAAATGGTGGACTGAAAGAAAATAGCTCTAGCAGTGTGCTTCTGGTAGCATTGAAGATTATCAAAACAGAAGTGAATTAAGTAATTGAACATATTATTCTCATCAGTGATTATGTTAATCTAATTTATAAATACATCTTTTGCTCTGGATCAGACACAGAGCTGATGCCTGAACCAATTCTGTGGTGTCATGGTTAGTTGAACAAAATGGAGATCCAACTATTATATAGATAGTTAAAGTATACTGGCTAGCATAATTCTTCCTGTCCTCTTCTTGCTTTCCCTCAACCCCAAGTCATTTTCAATTTCAGGTTGCCATGAGTCAGCTGACTGCTGAAGTGTTGCATAGCAGACCTCTAAAGGAAATGCTTTCAACTAAAAACTCCAGAGTTTTACTTTATTTATGAAATTACACAGTTTTTCCTAACTGCCTACTGGAGAAGGGGGAGTAAACTATCTCTAAAATTCTCTAGGAATGCTAAAATAAACAATTATTGGCATGACTCAGCAGACAACAACAGCAATAGCCAAGAAGGTCTTTTCTTAAAGGAATAATATTTTTATTCCATTGTAAAAAAGGCAAAACAACATCACCAGCAAAGGAAGCAAATCTTTTGCTATCAAACACAGTCCTTCGACTCCTAAAGGTGAAACTCAGTCTTCCTACCAGCATACCCTGCTCCTTGTTATACAAGTAAACAACTCCTAGATGTTCCACCAGGCACCTCCAAAGAGGAATGAAAACAGCAGCTGAAGCTTTCCACTGTGCTTCTTTCCGCCAAGGTTCCTAAAAGTGCCCCCCATGCTGGCAAATAGCACCAGCACATCAAACCACAAGCCTCTGTAGATGTGAGTCGGGAGTATGGTATGTGTCTTTCAGGCTGTTCCCAGTAGACTCAAATATTTAAATGAAAATTCCTTGTATAAAAAGGGATTGTTTTTCCCCCCCTAGGTTTACCAGGAAAAGAATTTGTATTGTGCTGCAGGCTATTCAGTGAGGGTTGAAGTCTCTTTTTGTGTAAGTACTGTCTATCAAGTGTAAATCGATGTGTTGTGTACTTAGTGTAAAAATGCTTTTCTGTCACTCAGATAAACTATGATTGTTGTTTTGACCCTTGTCTTTCATTTACCTCCACTCAGCTGCCTACTTTTGTGGTTTCTGAGATGAAATGTTGATTTAGGACCAGTGCAATTGACCAATCTCCTCTCTTCCTTTCCATCTAATTTTATACTCTTCTCCCCTAATAGTCTTATTTGCCACCACTCTGAATTCTTCTTATGCATTACCAATAAAATGTATTCATTATGTCCTTCTCTCTCCCTTGCCTTAGAACAAATTGTACTCTGCTGCTTTATCTTTTGCTGGAGCAAAGTCCAGGCACAAAGCTGGCCCAGGATTTGGTTAAGATTGTTCTGAGCCATCTTTTCTTACAACTCTAGATGAGTTATTCACTGAGGTCCTCAATCACAGCCAAGGATTTGGGGCATTATTAATTAGTTGTTATTCATAATTGTTAAGTGCCCACAGTGCTCTTGTAGCATAAAAAAGGGTAGGCTTCTTGCCTAGAGGAGCTATGTATGGGATGTCCACACTGCAGTCTCCCATGTTTAAGGCAGCTTTAAAATACTCAGGTATTACTTATCTGGTGCTCAGTGCACTCCACGTAAAAATGCACTGAGCTCTGCAAGCAGCTTCTACAACCCCAGCAGAGGTTTGACTTCACCAGAGCAGGTTCACTGCATGTACCCCTTCACCCTGTCTGAGATTAGGCAGGCAGATGCCAAAGGAAATGGTGTAGCCTTTCAGCTGGAAGCCTGTACTGGATTTCACCAACTTAATGTTACCTTGCACTACCCTGGGGTTATTTTACTCAGACTCCGTTGCAAATATGTTCTGTATTTTGTCCATCTTTCTCCTTTCTCCTCCCTTCTATTTTAGATGAATGACAACACACTTACTATTGCTGGTAAGTTTTCATTCACTACAAAGTTGGAATAACTTACGATGGAAGTACTGTCCCAGTTATAGATGAATGACAACACTTTTACTATAGCTGGTTAGTTTCCATTGACTGCAAAGTCAGGATAACTTGCAGTAAAAATAATGTCCTGATTATAGATTAATTACAACACTTTTGCTATTGTGAGTGAGCACCTGTGGATTGCAAAGCTGTTAGTAACCTACAATACAAATATTGTTCCAAGAAAGGTTGCAGCTTAGTCAGATGATAACCTTTTTAGTCCTTTTTCAGCACTGCAGATTCTGCTTTCTGGCAATAGCTATAGCCAGTTCCATAATTTGGATTTCAAATTTAGTAAGTGATAAATCATGCATGAGACCCAAAATATACAAAGCAGCAGTTGCAAAAATATTCTTCCTCAGTATTTTAGAAAGAACATCACATTTTTTTTTTTTGCCAAAAGAATTAATGTTTCTATAAAAAGATGTGAAGAAATGAGCTCTTAAGAGATTACAAC
Source organism: Brachypodius melanocephalos (assembly GCA_013398615.1). Taxonomy (NCBI): domain Eukaryota; kingdom Metazoa; phylum Chordata; class Aves; order Passeriformes; family Pycnonotidae; genus Brachypodius; species Brachypodius melanocephalos. The sequence goes on along the minus strand of VZSR01001479.1, from coordinate 4,604,651 downwards.
ACCAACACATGCCATTATTATTACTATAACTATTTAGAAATTATTTCAGAATGTAGATATACTCTATAAAATCAATGAGAAGGAATTCCTTGCAACTGGCCCTAAGTCACACTTCCAGGACTAGGGATCTGTATCTTCACCATAATCACTCTCTCTGCTGAGTATTTATTTATTCTGCACTTCCTCTGTTAGTTCAGCTCCTATGTGTCACAAAAACAACCACATAAACAGTGATGGATTTTCTCCAGCTCCTTCCACCCTCAGACAGCACAGAACCACCTCGTACCCTATTTCCTGTGTCACAGGTTTATTTCTAAACAACTCATCCTGAGTGTTTGACACTGACTGGTGTGCTGCAGTCAGGAATTCAGCTACTACGATCAACTGACTGCTTTCCAAGAATACCACTCATTAAAAAGTACTGCCGGAGACTCTACATTCATATCCTTGCTGAATGCTGGGCTTTTTTACTGGCTAATAAGAAAGGATTCATCTTCTGGAGAGTGTAAATAAGTAGAGGTAAGAAAAGACCAATAAAATTTCCCCACCAGACTTTTTCCAGAGTTTTCGAAAAACAACCTTCTACTATCTGGAATACATTTTACTGTCAGATGTGCTTCTTTGTAAAACTTCCCTTGTTTCTTAGGCTTACTGTGTCTAGATAAATTCTAGCTTCCCTGTTTTTTTCTCTTCTAAACAGCTGTAAATTTTATCACAGGCTTTTTCAGACATCAACTATCCCAAAAATATTTACTGCTCTCTGCCAATAAACAAAGTTTTTCATTGTTCGTGTAGCTCAGTTTCTCAAAAGCTTCCACTAACATTTTGTGGTTTCTTTCTAAGCTCCCTCCCATGTCTCTAGTCCTGGGCACAAAACAAATATCTTTATTCAAGATACAAACAACTGCTCTTTGCTTCTGAACACAGAAACAAAAATCATATTTCACAAGACTGTTTCCACTATAGTTGTTGTCAGTCAAAGATTCTGTGGAGTTATAATAAAGGACAGGTAGCACCAACTGGAGACAGAATGATTTGTAACCCAAAGAGATGCCCAAACAAGCATTTCATTTATTTGTCATGACTGGTTGAACATTTCTAACCTTCCAGTTGTGAATAGAGGTTGCTTTGTCCAGGGAAATGACTCCTCTAACAATGATCCATTCATTCTGCTGTGACTACACCAGTGGGTGAAGAGGAAATACCAGCTTTTCAATGCTTTAAATTATTATTATTATTAAAACAACTGTACTAGAGTATTGGCACATCTGCAAAGAAATAAAACCCTTCCATTAGTTACCTGTTCATGGTTTAGAATCATCCTAAACTGGTAGCAACCATAACCATTAGCACCTGATAGGGATGGTCTGTTCATAAAACCATCAGTAATACCTTCCAGGAGCTCCTGGACAAACTCAGAGAGAGTTAGGCTTCAAACAGAAAAAGGAAGCCTACAGAGGGTGGAAGCAGGAACAGGTAGCCTGGGAGGAATATAGACAAAATTGTAGCCAGGGATCAGATTATGGAAGCCAAAACCCTGATGTAATTAAACCTGGCCAGGGACATAAAGGAGTACAAAAAAAGCTTTTACAGGTACATTGGTGATAAAAGAAAAAACAAGGAAAACATGGGCCATCTCCAGAAGGAAATGGAAGGACTGGTTATCCAGCTGGGACATGGACAAAGGTGAGGTCTCAACAATGTTTTTGCCTCCATTTTTACCAGCAGGGCCTCCAGCTACACCCAGCAAGTCACAGAAGGCAAAGGCTGTGACTGGGGGAATGAAGAACCACACAGTGTAAAGGAAGAACAAGTACCAGAGTGTCTAAGGAATGTGAAGATGTACAAACAACTCCATGGAACCTGATGAGATGCATCCGTAGGTCCTGAGGGCACCAGTGGATGAAGTGGCTAAGCCACTATCCATCCCATTTGAGAAATCGTGGCAGTCTGGTGAAGTTGGCAGTTGGTGGATAAGGAATTGGCTGGATGGTCACTCTCCAAGAGCTGTGGTCAGCAACTCAATGTCCAAGTGGAAACCAGTCATCAGTGGTGCTCCTCAGGGGTCAGTTTGGGGACTGATGCTGTCTGACACCTCTGCCAGTGACAGGGACCGTGGATGGAGTGCAGCCTCAGCACATTTTCCAGGGACATGAGCAGAGTGGTGATGAAGGGACCCCACAAGGACCTTTGCAGGCTTGGGCCCATGTGCACATCACGAAGCACAAGGCCAAGTGTAAAGTCCTGCAGCTGGATCTTGGCATCCATCCCTGGAAATGTTCAAGGCCAGTTATGTGGGCCTTTGAGCAACCTGGTGTAGTGGAAGGTGTCCCTGCCTAAGGCAGGGGGTTGGAACCAGATGGTCTTTCAGGTTCCTTCCAACCCAAATCATCCTAGGATTCTGTGATTCTACAAATATGAGCCGATGTGCTGGTAAAAACATGTTCAGATAAAAAATGCTAGGAAGATAAGACACCCATCTCTTTCCACAAGAGGTAACAGATAAGGTGAAAAATGCACAACTGAATGAGAATCTATGCAAGGTTGCAAGCCATACCCTAAAATCCAGCAGCAAGGGCAATCCTTGTGTGCTCCTTTGGAGTAATGGCTGAGAACAAGAGCAGGAAAAGAAATGGGGCTTTAGCAAGAAAGTGGTGAGGTTATAATGCTAAAAAATTGATAAAACCCTGTATGAATTCATCAGCATTTGTCCTGAGAAAAGAACAAGTCATTGATCTACAAAGGCAGGGAATGTATTTTTTAAAAGGAATTACTACGTAATCATGTTTCACAGACCATTATTCTAAACCAAATTCCAAGAAAATATAATACCAAAGTCAGTCTGCCATTGTAGAGGTGGGCTTTGCATTTATCAGTTTAATTTTGGCTTTAAAACCAAAGGAGGCCAATTACTTATTCTGATAAAGCTTCTGTGCATTGCCCTTCCATCTCTTAACTTCATCATGAAAACTCAAAAGGTGTTTTGAAACAGACACATAACAAGATTTATTTGACAAAAACCATCATTAACTTCCCATTCTTCTCCATAATCTGGAACAGATGGAGTGTCCAGAGAACAGCTGAAAGCAGATATGTGCCTCCTATCCCACCAAAGCACAGGGATTCCTGCCTCATAACGACCATGCTTGTGGTAGCTCAGAATAGGCTGGAAGATGCTGCAGGCTTTGCTTGGGAAGGGAAAGGAGTTAGGTAAAGCTCAGAAGATGAACTAGCCCAGGGAATTACAGGGGGATTTCATGCATGAATCAGATCATGTTAGGTCAAAGCATACCACAAGAAGTGATGCCTTCAAACCTGAACAAAATGGGACTAAAAGCATTGCTTTGGAATCCTGGTCTGTGACATGTACAGAGATGTAGGAAAATCTGCCCTAGTAAACAAATTCTGCTTGCATTGGTATATTAACTAAGAAGGAGGTGCTCTTGCCTACACTTACATTCAGATCACTGAGGAAAGCCCAAAGCTGCTGATTTTTTGGGGGAAGATCAGCCTGGTATAGGTTGCAGGAAGGTCTTGGACACAGGAGTCCTGCCTGAGCACAGCTAAATCCATGAGCTTTCTCTACAAAGCTCTTCATTTGTAGCATTTTCAGGCAATTTTTGGAATGGATCTTTTAAGCCACAGAAGTAAGCAGGTTACCCTCATTACCGCTGCATTACAGCCTCACCCAGGACAGCAGTGCTGGTTCAATTGCTACACAAGTATCTGAGCAGGTTCTCTCTGTGTGAGTTAACCTTTAACACAAATCAGCTGAGACTCCGACCCACATAAACTGTGACCTTACAACAGGGCATTTCTTCTTCCCTTCAGTTTCAAACGCAGCAGCTCATCTTTTCATTTACATGAAGATCTTCTACATCAATTATATCTGAATTTTATGCTATAATTAGAGAACCCTTTGCACAAAAAAAAGTGGCTCAAAATGCATTAATTAATTACATTAAATAAGCACACAAGAGACTGCCTTGCATTTCTTGTTCGTCATCTAAGAATTCTGTGAAGCCAGCTGCAATTGACAAAATTGCTCAACTTCATAAGCATTTCTCCCTCAAATTCTTAGAGATTTTGGACATCTTACTGATTTTTGTGAGGGCTCTCAAGCAGCCAAAAATGTGTTTCTCTTCCTATATCCCTCTGTGTGTACCTTTGCTAAATCCTTCACAACAGGTTTTTCTCAAAAGCTGAGAATTTTCCTTAGCCAAGGTTTTACCTACAAAGTTCTGCAGACAGACTCTCCTGAGATGCTGACCTCACTTGTTTAATGATTTCTCTCCAGCTACTGCATTCTTACAGCAACTGCACAAAGGAGAAGAACCAGAGAAAGGCTTGTCCAAGTGTATTCAGGGGACTTAAATGTAACAGCAGAGACAATCCTGTTAATCCACAAGGCAATTAAAAAATTCATCTTAAGCATCCAGGATTTCATCTTCATTGTCTCTTCTCCTGTTATTATGTAAAGAAAATTTTTGTTTAACGTTAAATTCATTATCATGGCTGTGACAGAAGGGTATAGAAACTCTGGAGTAATTGCAGAAGGGTGGTCATAAGTAGGGAAAGACAGAAAGGAATGCTTAGTTGGAAATAGTGATCTTCCATAATTCATCAAAATGCCAAGATTGCTGAGTATTCACTTCAAAAGACAGATTTTTTTTTGTTGCTATTTCACTTTACAATGGATTTGTCCAAATGAGAGTATTATGCAGAATTCTGTTTTACTGGTTTCTGGTGTCTATAGCCCAGTGGAAATAAATGGTGAGGAATCCCCGTGCTCATCAAAAACAGACCATTTGTAAAGCTTACTGGGAATCTTTGTGCAAGAAAAGGGAAGGCTTGGAAGCTATGACCACATGAAACACAAATCATAGTCCATGTCCAGAATACCTGGCTGGCAACACCCAAAAGGCTGGAGAGATGGATCTGCTAATGCTATATAGCATGTTCTCCCTCTGCACTGCCTGTTTAGCTCCTCTGGGATGGAAGGAAAGATAATGGCAGCCCTTGGCTTCATGCCTGTCATTGCCATGACACTACCATACATTCCCTTCAGGATTGTGTATGTCTCCCTTTACCTCTCAACAGCAGCAGCATCAGCAACTCAACAGGAAACGTCTCGAAATAAGCCTTTCATTTGAGGAGTCTGCCAAAATGAAAACACTTTTAGAAAGAGAAAGCTGATCTCATAAACAGAAATAAATCTGAAATTAGCTGAAACCAAAATCACATGGTTTCCCCCCTCCACGCCCCCGCCCAGGTCTCTGGATGTTGGGAACCTTAAGCTCCATTCTGAAACTAAATTAGACTTGCAGTCTGAAAACTGACCTTGGACTCAAACTTTGGTGGAGTGGCTTGAGATGGTATGTTCTCTACTTAGATATAAATGCACACCTTTAGATCCCCTGTACTCACAAGTTTTTTCCTAGAAACAAAATCTTATGATTTTTCATTCGATTAGATTGTGTATTTTAATTAATTCTCTAGTCTTTCTCTGGAAGCTAATCATCAAATAGAAGAGACATCTGCACTATTCTAATTTACTTAAATAGAAATAATGAACGTACAATCTTTGGGTTGATTGGACACCTGGATTATTTCTCACTGAGAAAAATAATACATTTATCCACAAGCAAATTTTGGGAAGAGAGAGTGTGATAATTCCATTTTAAAAGCATTAGGAAAAACACAGGGCTAGAATTACACACATTTACTGAGTAGAGCCTCTACTCCATCCACTGTAAGGGCTTCACTTTGAAAACTGAAGTGAAACAGCAACAATTTATTTCTTTCTGAGATTTCCATAAGAAAAGAGAAGGGAAGATCTGGTCCATGTATTTAGCTATAGACTGCCTAGGAATTCTTCTGAGTAAAATACACCAGGATTTCCAATTGCCACTTTTATTCCCTATTACAGAAAAAATTCCACTGAATTTTTTTTTTCAAGAAACATTGGGTTTACATTTTATTAAAAAGATAAAATTGTTGTTGTACCTAGAAAGCAAGAAGCCTTTCAAAAAAGAGTACCTTGAACTAATTTTTACATAATACAGACCATTTACTTCGCAAAATTAAACTCTTGTACTTGGAATTTCATGTACAAAACACAAACCTTGGGAACAATTCCCGTAAGGACTCATTTAACAGGCTTCATTATGTGGAAAGGGTATAAAGCAACCTAAAACCTAAAATGGCTGCTCGGCATTATATTGTTCTGTGGCTGCAAGCATGATTTACAACTATGCATTTTCTGCTCTTGTTTCTTTAGCTTAGTGCTGAATTATACAGGAACAACTGGATCCTGGCATTCTTCTACTAGTTCAAAATGAAAATTAACCTGTTTGAGGGACACCTTTTTAAACACATTCAGCCAATGAATTCTTAGTAAGGAAATGCTTTATTTGAAGAAAAAAGAACCAAACCCATCTCAGACCTTTCTGTTTTGCTCTTAAAAAAAGAGTAAAGATAGCTGGATATAAAACCAGGCTGAACAGTTCCATGTCAGCTTGTTTGATGCAGTTCAAGTAACTGTGGATAACCAATTCACAATGCTTTGTGTGAACAAATACACAACAAAAAGGCAACCGGTTTGCTTTGGCTTGATTTGAATTTAGATGTGCAGTAAATTTGTCCACTGATGTAGGTATTTGACAACACAAGAAGTCTGCAAAATCACTTTCAGTCTGCCTAACAACATGACTCTTTTTGTCTGCTCAACACTTGTGGTCCATATCTGTCCATATTAAATAATGTACACAAATGCTGCAACAAACGAATCATAAATAATTACTGAGCGTTTTTTTAAATAGATGGTACAAGTCCCTCGGGGCGTTTGCTGTCTACCTCAAAAATGGGCTAAAAAGATGGAAAATTATACACAACACCAAAAATTAGCAGGGGTCTGGCACTGCTCAGTACCAAAGGCTTGAGAGAAGACGTCGGTACGAAGGAAGAGGAGACAGAACTGTGAAGTTTAAAGCCAAGAGCACATTAACACCAAAAAGCCATCTAAGTTTTACTTTCATACTGGGTGTGATCTCAAGACCTGCTGGAGGGAGAATCACCAGGTAGCCAGTCCTTGCTGTATTTCGAGCTCTGTCACAGCTAGACCCGAATGTTTAACATCATGAAACAGATGCATATCTAGGAAGGTGTGACCAATCTGAGAGGTGCTGTTGTGCTTGGTGTTTGCAGGCCTCCAGCTGGGCATGGAGCTTGTCCTTGTGCCTTTCCAAAGTCCCAGCACGTGGCCATTTGTGGCTCCATGGGGCATTTCCAGGGTTTAAGGCAGACTGGTGGAGACGATTGTCCGGGCACTTTGCATCTTCTGACCACAGCCACCAGAATAGCTCTGGAGCTGTCAACCACAGCCTTGGGGAACAGGGAAGGTTCTTCAGCTCCCTCCTTGTATTACAGGCCTGGATTAGGCTGATTTAGCCCTTTTTTATGTTTTGGTGGTTTTTTTTGTTTTTTTTTTTTTTTTTCTGTAAATAAGGCATCAGGATCTGCCAACAACATTCCTCTTATTTTATCTGATCTCATAAGAACTATTTTTAGTAAGAACTGGTTTGCCCTGAAAGAAAGCTATTCTCTAAAAAAAGCTTTGTACACTTAAGACATATGGGACAGGAGGAAGCCTGCATCTAGCATTACTTTTTTCTTTCAGTCACAAGAAAAACCCTGAAATTGCCCTTTTTAGCAAAGAGAAAAGATAAATGGGTTCATTCTGAATCAAAAATAATAGATATGTCTTGTGCCATTCTTGACAACCTTTTCTGAAGTCTCATTAGCTCACAGAACATGTGCACAACTCCTACCTCTAAGAAATTTACACAGGTGTAATTCCACCGAAATAACAGTTGAATCGCTGTAGTAAAATGAGAGATTTTTTTGTTACTTCTCTCACAAAAATTAATTGAAATAGATACTTTACAGCTGTAGCAGCAGCCTGTTCCCCTTTCTGACAAGCTTACAAGCACTGGAGACTTGCTTGGGATCATCATACTCTGTATTTTGGTGCACAGACTTAGTGAATGGCATGCATGTTATGCTTACTAAGCTACTTTGGATAAACATGGAAAAAATCTAGTGGTGCAGTTGTCACAGACCAAAATGGTTTCATGTGCTATGTGATTTGAAGGGAGATTCCTTTGCTGTGTGTCATTTACCTTTTATACATTTCTGCTATGCAGTATTTCATAACCATTCATTCTTTGGATGCCCACACTGACATTGTTATATACATATAGGCATAAAAAAAAGGGGACTGCGAGTTCTTACTTGACGTCACATTATAGTCCACGAACAGCTTTATTGCTCTTTACCATGTTTGGGAACAAAGGCAAAGGGATGACGTGTGTCTCACAGTAGAACAATTTCCTTCTCACACTTGGAAAACAGAGCTCCTCTCTTTTGCATGTGGTTTATGTACACATGCATAGCCTTGGGACATCAGGATCTGAGGAGAAAAACCTCTCGTGTTTCATATGTAAATCAGTGACAGCCTGGTCATGTGCTAAATGATAAATAAGCTGGCATGGTGGAGTCAGCAAAAAACTCCCATGCTTTAATTTTTAACGTCATTTCTCAAGCCGTGATGCTGCAAGTCATAAGGCTTTTTGAGGAGGTGGGGCCCTGCCATGAATTAACTGTTGGCATAACTGATCCAACAGCAAACAGCCTCCCAGATAATGAACTTCTTCGAGAAAAGAGCTGCTTGTGTCTCTCTGGCATTCAGCAGAAGACCATCTCGCTGATTCCTGCCCTTCCTGTCACACCTGGAGTGCACTCATTCTGCCTCAGTCACTGTGAATTCCTTGCATCCATTGACACCATGAGGAGAGAATTATGATATTTAGTATACAACAGGAATTGAAGATAATGTGGGATCTGTTTCATTCTCCTGTCCCCTGTGGCACTCAGAAGCCACCCTGTGATGCCTCTGTGTCTCCATTTCTGCCTTCATGGTGATAATTTCCCCATCCTAGGAAGTCTGAGAGCCTGTAAATGTGTTTAATGTGAACTGAGGTCTTCGGTTGCAATTTTCAAAGCAGATGTAGCTATTTTGTAAAAGAGGTTGTGACATTACAGACAATAAAGATAAGGCTTCCTGTAGCTGAAGTTTTTACACTCTCCATTTAATTCACTGTTTCCTTGCTGAATTACACTATTCCAACATTAACAAGTACTAACGATGACAGCTGAAAGTTACACTGTTGGGCATTGACCTCATCTCAATACTTTGGGATAATTCTGGCCCATGTAACCCAAGCAAAAAATGAAGGACACTATTGCCTTAAAAACATTCACATCCTTTCCTGTAGTAATCCCAGCCCATCCTTACCCTGAAGGAGGGACAGATCATAAACGCTGATTATCAAGAAAGCAACTTTTGCTGCTCCCTTCCCAAGCCTCTCAGTTTGACCAAACCTCTGACAATTGCTTTTCAGCCATTCAGTAAAGAATGGGCAGGCCTGGATTAAACTTGTGTGCTGTGACAGAGAGCAGGGTGGAAATGCAGGGGGAGCAGCCCTTTGACAAGATATTTGGGATGCCTGGAGCACCACAGAGCTTGAACAAGGCAAGGGAACCCAGGATGAGGACTAGTAAGAAGGAGCTCCTGGCAGCTGGAATATGGCAATGGTGGGGACTAAAACCTGAAGCTGAAAGGAGACTGAGAAGCAGGGATGGAGACAAGGAGATGTAAGGCTAAAAGGGCTAAATCGGGAGTGTAAGAGGGAAAAACCAGAGTAACTAGCAGTTGAACACCTCAGAGTTGTGTTAAGAGCTGACACTGTGCCTAGATGGGTTCCTCCCAGAATCTGGAATAGAACTCAAAATTTCTGATTTGCATATTTTTCTATTTTTCCTACTGAGATCTACTGAAAAAAATGGACACCTTTTCTCATTGCAGCCTGCAAGGCTACTGCATGGTGAGAGTTGTCAATGAACCTCTGCTTCAATCTCCAGATCTGGAATTCCTTCCAATAAAACAATTGGAACTGAATGTAGTAACATATGAAAGGAAATCAACTTTCCTTCTTTAAAAAGCTAAGAAATTCTTCGATATGCCTGTGTTTGTGTATATATATATATACACACACACACACATAAAGTAGTGTGAAGGGAATTTGTAATGTCACTGCCTGCAGAAAGCAGGAAGTACAGGAATACAACAATTGGAGCTCAACCATTGCTCATTGGCTCCGAGCACTTCCATTTTTATCCAGTCTATTTCTTACACCTCGTGCAGAGGTTCTACCAAGTCCTCTGGTGCTCCACAGTTACTTCAGCCTTTTATTCTTGGGAAGTGTTTGGGTAGTGGTAGTCCCTAAGTCAAAGATCCAGTCTCTTCATGGACATCTTCACAATCTAAAGAATCTGGACTGTAATTCCATAGCTGGAACTTTTCACTGCAGTGCTCAAATAGAATTCAACCAACCCCCAGCTTATTTCACTGTTCTTCCTACTCTTCCTCCTTTTATTTTTTCTTTGCTTCTTGGGCTTTTATTCTTTTTTTTTCCACACTTTTTTAACAAAAAATGAAAGCATTCTATATTTCTTCATCGCTTTTTCCTTTCCACCTCTTCTGTTTCTGTGCTTCTTTTCCACAATTAGCTCTTTTTTTTTCCTTCCTCATTTTTATTTCCGTCTCCTGTCACAGAGAATGAAGCTTGAGCCTGGATCTTGCATTATCTTAATAATTATTCGAACCTGTATTATGCCTTCAGACCACCACTATAGTCACAAGAGTTAAAACATCTTTATTATAATTTTTTTTTCTATAAAAACTGTTCCTAGGCAGCCTTCCAATTATGATATCAGTCTTGTAACGTTTGCCTGAATTTGCTGACATCCTGAAAGAATGATCTCAAGAGGTGTATTCTCCTGGCTGAAGGGGCCAGCAATGACACACCACAGTCAGTCCTTAGCCTGCCCACAGCTGATTATTTTGGGGGTTGGAATGGTGCAAGCGGAAAGAATGGAGCCCCCCAAGAGGCAAGATCTGGAAACAGCTGGACTAAAGATGTGCAGGAAGGATGAGGGGTTAGGAAAAGAAAATCCAAGGAGAAAAAGGAGGAGCTTAAGAGCCCAGAGGCAGAAGGAGCAGTAGCCTAGAGCAGAGATTTTCCGAGTGTGATGGAGAACAGGAAACTAAGAACTGACTACCTTTTAGTTATAATGTAATTTTAATCCATGGAAAAGCCTCCTGGTAGTATCAGTATGAGAGCCAGTGATAACTGGGGAGATTATAATGAAATACCATAGCCTGCTTTCTTTTCTCCTCAGTTCTGCTCTATCATCTTCCTTATCCATCCCTATTTTCCCTGCCTAGACCTGTCCAGCTCCTACAGCAGTTAACAAGAGCTTTGCCATCAACTCCAGGAAGAGCACAGTAGTGAATTACTGTAAATTGAGGCTAGCCTTGGCAACAGGCTCACAGAAGGGCCAGTTGCGCATCAGGAAGCAGAGGATGTTTCACTGACAGCGTTAATGCATTGTCGAGCAATAAAACTAGTGGTTTCTGGCATATTACGGAGCAACGTGACAAAAAATTGCAGAATCCACAATATTATCCTACCCACAGTTTTCTACTGACCCTAATTACAGTTCTGTTGCTCAAGCTATATAATTTGATTTTCAACAGCACACCAAAAAGGCAGGAGCTCAGCAGTTCCCAGAGCGATTGCACAGTTTGCTGGACAAATGTGTTTTGCTTCTGGTCAGGACTTAGGTGAATAATTAATTAGGAAATTAGATGTCCAAACATGTCTCCAGTAAGTCTACAGAGCAAGAACAGTTAGTTAGGGCTGGCATGCCTGGATGCTGCTCCAAATGTTAAAAGTTGCTGGAGCTCTCTTCTCTAATGGCAGGTGGTAGATCCAGTGGAGGCCACAGTGTTCTTGCACTTTCATTCCAAGTGTAATTTTCATATCTTCAGAGATAACCAAAGGCCTAAGCACCACTGGTGTGGTGGCACTTGGCCCTTGTGCATATGACAACAAAAATATCTGCTGGAAAAGGAAGATGCTATTTTACTCACCATGTGTATCTTGTTTGGACCTTAAAGCATTTTGCCTTTCTCTTATTTCCATACAGGTATATTTTTGTTTATTTTGTCTTTGAAGTCCCTAATCATTCTTTTTGGTCTAATTGCTGTTGACACACAGTTGTTGTACACCACAAGCTGACTCTGCCAGGTGAGCACTGCTGTGGTACAGTCAAGAGCTGCCACCCTCAGCTAACCTGTCCTTCTGAAGGAGGTTTCCATCTGATGCAGCAGGAACATCTTTGCTTTCACCCCTGCAGAGATATCAGGGCAAACCCAGTCAAAAATCCAGTCACAAATTCAGCTAAGGTGGATGTAAGTAGACAATCAGGCTTTCCATGAGGGAACTGAGGTGTGACATGCTCTTTACACCCAAGGTTGCCTGGGTGCAATAACCTCCAGCAAAGCAGCAGGTGGGAAGTCAAAGCAGCCACTTCTGTAACTGCTGCAGCAAAATTCACCAGAGCTCATCTCTCAACATGGAGTAATGTTCTTGGCATTAGTTGGAATCAGGCTTCCTCTGACCGAAGTGAAAAGTAGCAAGAGACATGATTTTAGATTGTTACTGATTTTGTTTTGCTTTCAAAGGCAGCAAGATTAAAATTTGATTTCTAATTATGTGCCCCTTTTTTTTAAGCCACAGCAGCTAGCTAATTCCCATCAGTGCTTTCCCTAAGATCAGAAGGAAAGTTGACACTAAAATATATTTTTTCAATTCCAAGCCAGTCATGTAAGTAGAATGACAAAGATGAATCAGTTCCATGGTGCTCTCATTCTGTGTTTAATAATAAAACCAAAAATTGCTAATGAAATCCCAAATCCTGCAGGGTATTGAAAATTGCAGACTGTTTTCTGAGCTTGCACTCTGACCTCAGCTTATGTTTGTCTGCTGAAGCACAGTAAGCACACATGATATTATAGAGTAAATAAAACATACAATTAAGCCAATACATTCAGGCAGATAAAACTAATGAAAGGTTTAGCTCTTCTCAAAAATAATGCACTCAGGAAAAGACAATCTCTCGAAGCATGTGGAATGTCTTAACATAATACATTTCCATGCTTAGATTTTCAAAACTGCAAAATACTGACATTTATAGATACGTGTCTCAAATGTAAAATAACATTTTTGGAAGGAGCAGACAGTATCTTTTTCTGACACACTGAAGGGGAATAATGTTCATTGTTTATGCATTTGCTCAAGCAGTGGAATTTAACATGGCTAAACTTCACTTCATCAGATGAATATCCATTTAAATTAGCTCAAAATCCAACTCAACACTCATTTTTAGATCACAGTCTTCAGAGGAACTGATTTATCAGGGTGTCTAAATCCAGATGCACTACAAATAAGCCAGGAAAGACAAATAAGCCTCTTGGCATAAAACAAATGAGCCAAGGGGAAAGAGAAATGTGAAAAAGGAACAGCTTAGTAAGAAAAAACCTGCCAGCAGGAAGAATGCACAGTTTCAGATTCCAGACACTACCCCACTTGGCTTTCCTCATGTTCCACCTTTCCTCCAGTCCTTCCTTTTTTATTTTTATTCTTTTTCCTTTTTTTTACCATTGCCTTCTAGACCACCTTCCCTGCTCCCATCCCTTAGCCCTCCAGTTTTGCATTTGCGTTCCTTTTTAAACCACATGTCTTTAACAAACCTTATAAACCATTGGGACTGAATGAGAACAGTTTGGAAGGACCAAAAACCTTTGGGCATGGTCTGAGCAATGGTTGCTGCCTGGGTATGCTTTGAGCTCCCAACAAATACAAGAACAATCACCCCAAGAATAGGATCTTAAAATTAAAGGCAGTTAATAGCAGACACTTATCATCCTTCTGTCAGGTGCATTGGTTTGCTCATTGCGGAGCTGTGAAGACTTTGTAGGAGAGGGAAGTTTATGAAAGAGGAAAAAGTGAAGAAAAATTGAAATGTTTGTATGGTAACAGTCCTGTCAAGAAATAGCGGCCAAGTGTTAGAATAACTACCCTTTAAGAAATTGGGGATTAAAGGTTAAATACTTCTGGCCAGAGACCAGGTCTCCTTAGCTGGGGAACAGCCCAACAGAGAGAAATCCTTCTTCCTGCACAAACTTTCTGTTAATGGTGGCCAATTAACCTGGTACTTGGTTAAAAATTTATCATATTTATCAGGTCTGACTCAGTTCTTATTCATCACTGTTTAAGAACACAATAGTGTCTCATTTTCATCCATGTTCATGTAGTCTGGCTTATATAGAGGTAAATGAACTCAGAGAAGTTAGATCTCTTAGATCATGCAAAAGAAAGAGTTTTATCAGGTAGCTCTGACTGTAAGACAGTGCCACATATATTACCATTATACACTGTATTTCATTTTGCTCCTTTTGTTTCCTATCAGACTCCCTAGAGGCCTTAGTTTGTATTCATTCACTCTCTCAAACGTCTTCCCAGATGCTCAAATCCCACTTCTGTTATTGCAGTTTCTTTTAAATTTGTCTGGATCCCTTGTGCAGAGTCAGGACTTTACTGTTCCTTAGCTCAGCATTCTCCTGGCTGGACTCCAGCTCAGGTAATTATATCCAGGGTTCTCTCAGACTTCTCTCTCCAGCTGCCTTTGGAGAAGTTATTCTTCCTTTTCTTTCCCAAGCTGCTTTATAACACTGTAGATCCTGGGAACTGATGGGATGTGTATTTTGGAGAGGCTGTGCATTATGCATTAGGGGTGAACCAACACCTTCCGCAGCAGGACTGAAAGTACTGACACAGCTTCCTTTCTTTCTCATTTCAATACTATTTTAAGTGGGCAGTTGTCACACCAAGCAGAAGCTGAAGGACAAAAATTTGGTCCAGATGAATCTGTTGTTGCTATTTGGATGTGGAGACTTCACCCTCTAATTTCCTATTCTGAATCTAGCCTGAATTTGTTCAATAGCTGCTCAGTGGCTTATGTCACTTGAGCCGGTTGTCACAAGATGCTCACAAAAATAGATTCCTCACTTATTGGGAGAAATATCAATACAGAGGCTAAAGAGGGAACAAGTAATGCTAGAGGTAATGCTGCTACATCAACCAGGAGACAAATTACAAAGCAAGGAAAACATAGGAAACTTAATTTTGCAATGCCTCTGTTCAATCCAGCAGTTCTCTCTTTCTTATATTTATCCAGTGCTAGGCCAAAGACAGTTCAGAGTATCCTTTCCAATGAAAAGGATTCATACAGAATTACCAGGAGTCTAAAACATGTAAGAGAGAAAAAAATATTTTCCTTCTTAGCTAAGAAGCATGAACCATGAAGTTAGGCAAATTTCAGAAAGGAAAAGAGATATATAGTAAAAAACAAAATAAAGAATCGTAACTTATCTGCTTACTAGACACTGCTCATTTCCTGCAGGATATGGGCATGAGAACTGGCTGCAAGTACTTATGCAAGCTCATGTAACTGCTCACTGCAGTGCAGTTCTTCCAAGGCAAAGAAAAGGATCTTCACACATCAAACAAGTAAACTCTGATCAATTCTCACTCCCTCACCTTGGACGAATTTGAGTTCTAGCTATCAGCAGAATTTTAAACTGTTCCCTAGTCTGGGCAGAACTGCTGCACTCAGAAAAATCTTGGGAAGACAAATGAATCAGGAGAGATCAATCTGTGCTCTCAATAAGCTTAAGAAATGCTTTCCTAATCTAAACTTGAAGGTTTTACTTTCACCATGGGCCATCTCTCAGGGAAGGATCATCAGAGAACAGCCTCATCTATGTGGCCTCACTTGGAATGGAGATTGGACCAAATTACCTCCAGAGGACCCTTCATGCCCACTCTGCACCCACAGGGAAATCCTTCACACCACAGAAATTCCTACCAAGGAAAAGCAATAGAAGAAACCTCCACCAGATGCAAAAGTAATATAGACTACATCCAATATATTTTTATTTTTCCCCCCAGTCTACGAGTTTTAAAAGCTGCCAGGTCCAGCTTTTTTTCATGTTAAAAAATATCATTTATACCCAGTAAGACCATGGCTGAACTTGGATCACTTGTTGAATTAGGTTCTCCAGAGCAGTCACAACCATCACAACCTTCACATGATGATGTCCAGGCAGCTGAGATGGTTTCTGCACTTGAACCAGAAGTGAACAGAGGGGAAGGGAAGGAGCAGGGGTCTGTACAAGTGTACATCTGGAAGTTTAACTTGACCCCACTGCAGAGTTAAGTTAGCACAGCCCCTGTGCAGTTTTGATAGCAGGACTTGGCCAGTGCAAAAATAGCTGGCACCAGGTTCACCTTCCTCCCCCTCTGCTAAACAGCCCTTTCATGCAAAAAGAAATTGACTCCACTGTACTCAGTAACATTTTTATCCTCCCTCCCCTGCAGTTCAGGGGTACGTGAGCAGTCATAAATCCATATTTAAAGTGCTGTTGACTGCTTTAGAACTTGGGCAGTAAAGGAAATAAAGTAAGCACATAAGCATTTAGCCCTTGCACTGTTAAACATGGCATCCAGTGCTGGGGATAACTAAAACCATGGTTGACTAAGAAACTAAATAAAACTGTAAGGCACTACTTTATGATTTATATCACATGGGTTTTTCTGTAATTTTTTGAAGTGGAAACCAGGATTGGGTGCAGGACATGTTTGCACAAGACAACAGGAACAAATGTATTTTAGTACTCTTACTGCAATCAAAGCACTGGGGACAAGGAAAGAGTGAAAGTATACAAATACACTTGTATATACAAAGTATACAAATATGCTTGGGCATTGGGATTTTTATGAAGGAGAAATATTCACTCTATTCTGGTACCCATGTAGAGTGGATGCTGTTGGCTAACATTATACCAAGATGATTGATGATGGTCGCAACACAAATAGAAAATGAGCAATGTAATCTGTATTATTTCATGCTTTTTTATTTTCAAGAGGTGATACAAGAATAAAGCAAATTCTACAACTTCATAAACTTCAGCATCTGTTTCTTTTTTCTGTTTGAAAACATTAAACATCAAGCAGGTTTTAGGACCTGCAAGTAGACAAGTAAAAATTGCTTCCTCATGTCCAACTCAGGATTTTCTTATTAGTCATTATGAGTAAAGATGTCTAATGTAAGAATAGCAACAGTTTAATCATCCACAGAACCCAAATATTTCAAGTACATTGCTAGTATTACCAGGTGAATTTGCATTGAGCAGTGATAGGGATTTTATCAAAGAGAAGCAAAGGAACTGCTTCTCTTGATGGAAGCTATGGATGAAATGTTCAAGAGCGCTGCCCGTCTTATTTGCTGCAGGGCACACTCACCATGGTATAACCCTCACCTTATTTTAGTCCTTCTGTAAGAGCCTCAGTACACTGCTCCTGTAAAAATGTAGTGACAATCTCCTGTTCTCAAAATTCATCAGGACAGCTACGCATTTTCCTAAAGAAAATGTCATCAGAGAAACAAAACGAATGCTTGAACTACTACTTTACCAGGAAGTCCTTTCTGGCTGTATGATTGCAAACGTTTGTAGATGAGTGAAACTGTTTTGAGTCAAATTTAAAAAAGAACGTGGAAATAACCATTAGCAAGCCAGAGGTGTCTGTGAATATCATAGAGGATATATTGAGGGATATTAAGAGAGTGCTGCGATTCAGCTGGGAAAGATCAAAGAGAGCCAGATAACAGCCAGGGGACATCAGAGTACCATGAAAGTTGCTGAGGATGTAGGAAAAACCTGTGTAGTGCTGTGGGACATAAGGGAAGCTGAATAAGATATGTGTGTCAAGAAACATCCCAGGGTGATACAGAAAACCAGAGGACACATCATCATGGCAGAGTTGTCTGAGAAGGCCTCACAGTGGTGTGAGATGCAAGCCTCAGGATGATGAGGAAAACCAGAGAAGGTAGAGAATTGCTGGGGACACAAAAAATAGCTAACACGAGGGAATGTTACTGAATGCAATCACATCTAGAATGGCCACAACTGCTGGGTAGAGCTACAAGGATGTTTAAAATAACAGTCAGAGTGTCCCTGTTTTATGGTGAACAACACATGATGCTGGACATCAGGGACCAAATAAAGATAAATGAAGAAGCAATCAGGAATATGCAAAGGAAAAACACATCATATCATGAAATAGAAATTAAAAAAAAAAAATCATTGCTAGAGAGCATAAGGGAGAACCTGGAAAGTGCTTTCAGAAAAAAGCTCCCCAGCCTTAAGAACCTTCTTGGAGCAGCTGCTGAGCCTGAAGAAGGCTATAGCATGTTAGGGAATGAGCGAACAACCGTAAGGTGCCAGAAACAGTGAAGCAGATTGTGAGCTGAATGACAAATGTGTAAGCTGCTGGTTGCTATAAGGGGCTGCAGTGTCAGGAAATGTTGGAGCCTGCTGTAGGGCTTCTGGAGGCATCCAGGAAGGATGCAAGTGGAAAGAACACTGTACAGGTTGAATAGCATCAAGAAACATCAGAGAAGAACAAGAATACCTTTAAGCCTGCTCAGCAGAGGGATCCAGACTAAGAGAGTGCATTACTGGAGTGGCCACATAGAAATCAAGGCAAGGCTCTGATCTCCCAAGGGCCCAAGACACCAGGAAAAAGCTTGAGAAAGAATGCAGATTGCCAGGGGCACTGAAGAATCCTGCATATAAACTAGGGACAACTGAAAGCTGTGAGATCCTCAGGAAGCACAGGGTAAGGTCAGAGACTGAAACAACTCAGATGTCTGGTTTCACCATTTGACAAATAGAAGAAAGATGTGACCCAAGATAATCCTGCCTGCTTCTCTTTTGGAGAGCAGAACAGAACCCCTTTTAGTACTGTCTTAAAGCAATGAATGCTTCCTGCTGAACAACCATACAAGGCCATGTATGGAAAATAGCTATCTATCCTATGTCATTGTATGTGTTTAAACATTGTATGGGCCTTGGAAACCACACGAGACCGGGAGAGGAAAATAATCTCTCTGGGACAAGGGAAAATCTTAAAGGACTAAGTTGTGCTTAGGTCTGTGTGATGGTGCAGGGAGCCCTTCTGCCCTCCTCAACACAGTTACAAGCAAGTAAATATCCCCAATCTCTATCATGAGTTTATAAAATACTGAGAGAGAGAAAAGCAGTGCGGAAAATATGTTTTATTCATGCATTCATCCAACTCCAGAGCACTGGCCCTAAATAGAGTAACATGGCCAACGTATTTATAATTCACGGTGCCAACTGGCTCTGGAGCAATGCCTTGCTGGAGCCTGGGCAGAGCGAGGCCCTCAGCCCCCATCTGGCAACCCAGTTTTCCAGAGGAGACACTGTTTGAAACCTGCTCCTTGCTGCACATTCCTCCCTAGAGAATGCCAGTCGGCACCAGGACTCGAGCAGCACAGCTCCTCCCTCCCTCCAGCACAGCTCAGCCCCAGGAGAGCCATTCTGCAGCCTGAGTTTGGATGGGGAGGTGCAAGGGGGAAGAAGACAATGAGTTATTTTTCATCAGATCTGCTGTGGAAGGCTGAAAACAGCCAGGTTTCCAACCTCTTTCCTTTGTTTGCCTTAAGTCTCTCAGCTTCTATATCAGGCTCTGGTTCAGCTTCCATTAGCGCTTCCTCATCAACATCGTTAACAATGGTTTCCTCACTGAGGGTATCACTAGGATTATACTTACTGCCAGAATCCTCTGGCACAAAATCACTGTCTGAGTCAGAGCAGAGAAATAATTAACCCTCATGATACTTCTCTGAAGAATGAACAGAATACCTAATAAGATTTATGGGACATCAAACTGATCCTGCTCCTAAGGAGAAAAGCATCCACTCGCTGAAGTTGTCATCGCCACCAAGGAGTGAGGAGGTTCCTGAGTGGACAAGGGAGACATCCTCACCTCACCTTAAGGCAACCTGCACTCCCTTAATTGAGTTAGTTACCTTACATGTCCAAACAGCAAACCACTTGTTTACCACTCTGGCCCTGGATTAGATCATGGTTTCATTGCCTAAAAAAAACTATCAGAGTCAACAGATTCTCAGCTTCTGTGAAACTGGCCAGGCTGGAGGCAAGGAGGGCAAGACCATCTTACCTGAAATTACCAGCATTTCATTTCTAAATGGCCTTCAAATACTCCTGATCATATTCTTGTAATGTAAGATTAGATTTATCATTCAACCTACAATTCCAGAACTGAAATAGAACAGTTAAAAAATTTTCCCCACGTATGGAGAAGAGTGTTGCCCCACAGAAGAGAAATAAGCACCAAAATATATACAAATTTGCAAGATTCTGCTGTTTTCAACTCTAGAGACAAGAGTTTTCCTTCTCTTCAAAAACTAATCAGTCACTTCAGTGGCAGACATTTGCAAGCAAAGCTAATTAACTTTCTAGGTCCAGAAGGATCCCCTCCCAAAAGCTGGTAATACGTCTCAGTGGGGTAGGAGAAGGATAGTACAGTCCTAGCTGGCTGGGAGGGATCTCTGGAGAAGTACATATGATACAGATTTCTGTCTGCAAAAAACACAGTAGTCTGCTAAGATCTGGAAGCCTCAAAATCCTTTCACTTCTGCTGGGAATTTAGTTCAAAGCAGCTGCATGTAAATGTTGCACAGCAAATGCTACACTGGCAAACCTTTCTCATGATTCTTGTTATTAAATGAACAAGAATGAACTATATAGAAGAGGAGCTGGCTTTAGGGCAGCCAGTTTCACCCTGTTTTAAACGAAAAGTAAAAACAACTCTAAGGAGAAAAAAAAAAGAAAGTATTTGAAATATGTATGAGCAACTGCACTGCCCTGCCTCATCTCTTTGTGCTGCATAAAGGGGACACAGATTGGCTGAGTCTTCTATACAGAGAGATCTGGCCAGAGATTCACCAGAAAGCATGCAGCTACCATGCCCAGTTCCTGTCCCTCCCAGCCAGGAGTGGGTAAGAGGCAGGGAGACAAAGCAGGAGGATCAGTAACAGGCTGGGAATTGCCTGAAGGCTCGTCATCTTTCTCCAAGCCCTGAAACAGTGAGTGCAGTGGGTATTTCCTCCTCATTCACATCCCTTGCATAAGTGTTTCTGGTATCTATGTGACCTCTAAACTTCTGCCTCATCTAAAAGAAAGGGGAACTTTGTCAGTAATTCCTGAAGGAGGAAGATCATTTCAACCTTTGACTTACTTACTACTCATTAAAAAAAAAAATGAGATCAGTATAAGTTGCTAATGGAGAGAGAAAAACACCTCAGCACGAATGCAGTGGTTAGGGCACATTGTAAATCTTGTTAGGAGCTATCCCTTCAACATAAAGTTACAACCATGGCATGGAATTTATGCAGATATTCTCCCTGCCCCCACTCCTAAACACCACCTACATCTCC
The DNA here is from genome assembly GCA_013398615.1 of Brachypodius melanocephalos. Taxonomy (NCBI): domain Eukaryota; kingdom Metazoa; phylum Chordata; class Aves; order Passeriformes; family Pycnonotidae; genus Brachypodius; species Brachypodius melanocephalos. The sequence continues at coordinate 4,583,297 of VZSR01001479.1, read as the reverse complement.
TTTCATATTTTCAATCTAATCCAAACCTTATGAAAATACTAACCTTAGAGATTTGAGGTTCAAATTCCTCTGCAGACCCAAGCCAACTAAAGGGCCAGGTAAATCCTTGCAACCTCCATGACAAGTGTCTTAACAGCAGTACTATGTTGGAAGTAAGGAAGCCCTTCCCAGCACTGATCCCAGCTCTTATGTATGCTTTACGTGGGCCTGAGCCCAGTACTAACAAGCTCTGGATCAGACACTTCTTACAGGAAGCTGCCATACTGCAGACATCCAAGGAATGTGTGTGTTTGCAGTTGTTCCAGGAATTGGCAGCACAAATGTCAAGCACCCATTTTGATGCTAATTTGACCATAATTTGGACCTCTACCCTCACTATCACTTGACCAATGACAAAGACTTGAATAGGGGAGCTTGACAAGCTTGCAGGGTCTTTATTCTGCTGTGCACTGGGGAAAGAGCTGCTCCATGGCAGCTTCCCAAGCTGTGCCAGCCAGGCTGCCCAGCAGGCCCATGTGCTGGAGTCCTCCTCTGCCTGTAGCCCAGGGGATGGGAGAAGCTGCTGATTCAGATCCACTCCCCCTGCTCAGCCCGTCCTACTTCTTGTGGAAATTACCACCTCTTGAGATGTGCCTGCAGAGTAGGCTCCTGTGGACACCCCCTCAGCTACTTCGGTCAACCTGGGCCAGACTTAAATGGATTAAGTAGGAGGGTTTTGCTAGCCCAGTTTGATTGAAGTGGGTTGAGGGGTACTTACACATGCATTTCTGCAAACACATCCTGAGAGGGCATTAATTCCTGGGAAAAGGCAATGACAAGTAGCTGTGACTACCAGCTCTTGCACTGCCACAGCTAAATCAAGAGTCCACTCAAATAAGGCTGTGCAGATTCAGGGATAGACATGAATTTTCTTTGCAAACAGTGAAAGCTACTATTTTCCACCAGCTGCAGGTTGCTGCTCTCACAACAGCACAGGGGCAAGGGGAAGCCTGTTACTCTCACTTGAGCAAGAAGTCAGCAGAGTTCACCTGCCAGGAAAGTTCAGGCCTTAGCATTATAGCTGCTCCATCTCCCTTTCTGTAGGCTGAACTGAGGAGGAGGAAACTTCCATCTGGTCCAGGCTCAGATATGTAGCTCAGAATTAGAAGTCAAGTTAAGTTAAAAATTCAGAAAGCCCTTTCACCCCAGCTGCAGTTACACAGCTCCAGAGGACTTGGGAAAGTATCACTGTAAGCATCTAATCTCTCTTGCCTCTTCGGGTGCTTTGTACTCCTCAATTACGTCAGCCACAGCAGTATGAACAGCACAGGTAAACCAGCCTTAAGTCATGCCTATCAAATAAAAAGCTTTGCTGCTTAAAGATTAATGTAAGAAATCAATGTGCTTGCAGCGTGTGCCAGCAGATGATCTAAGCCCATCTTAAGCAGGCTCAGAAACTTCACATAATGTTAATACAAAATCTATGAGCAGTTAATGCTAAGAGTGTCTGTCTGCTTGCAGAGCACTTCAAATGCTGGTTCATGAGCTGGCTACCAGATGTGCTCCTCTTTTCCCTGAAGGCCATCATGAGGGCTGCTATTTCATTCTCAAATCTCAACAGCCAGTGTGGTGACAGCAGAGAGGCTGCTCTCTAACATATGTCTCCTGCATGACAGCACATTCATTTGAATACCTTGTTACGCTGAAGGAACTGAAGTGACCACTTACAGGAAGCGATGAATCTTTCCAGCTATCAAAACTGAGCAGCTTAACAAGAACACTGTCAGAACATCCAAGAATGAAACGGCAGTTTCTGTTAAGGATAGAACACGGCCATAGGCAGGGATGACTCTCTTGCCAGTGTAATGGCTATTGCCATCCACATACATGCACTCCCTAACAAAGTGAGATGAGACCATATTAATTGACGTTGTGTTTTCTGATGGTTACACAAACTAGGAAACAATGCTGCCTTGGGCAAGGTCATTGCTCAAATGTCTGGCAAGAGTAGATCACGGTGTGCCCTGGTCAGGGACATGTTTGGAGAGTGCTCCTTTCACAGGGGCAGGGGCATTCAGGAAAAGGAATGAGGATAGTAACAGGCATCCGGGTTTCACCCTGCCCCGAAGCTGTGACTCGGCTGTGACAGGAACCAGGATAGGGCCCTGGAATCCTGCTGCCCACGTACTGCCACGAACTGTCTTTTAACAACAAAGTGTCACCAATATTTAATTATCCTGTTAGGACAATGTGAGCCTGAATCACTCTGTAAGATGCTTGTGTCCAGAAGAATAGAAAACTGGCATTGATGTAATTAACTGTGTATGGCTCAACCTGGCAAAACCTTCAGCCAAGCTGTGTAAAACATAAAACACCTAGAAAGGAGCCGCATGCTTTTTGCTCCTTCAGGAGCTGTGGAGTGAAACCTGTGGCTCAGTCTGGCGTGTTATAACCCATCCAGGAGCACAAACTGCTTCTCACTGCAGGCTTGGTTCTCATGGGCACAGACACTCAGAAGCCAGTGAGATGTCAAGACCTCGGATCTCAGTGTATTCAAGATTTATCTGCATCCCTATGCACATAAATGCCCTTTCAAAAGAAAAAAATAGCCCCATGCGATTAAACCCTGCATCAGTACAAACCCAGGCTGGTTTAGACCATACACACACAAGAATGGAATGTATAATCACAATGCCTGGGATTCTCCTTAACTTTGCTAAGGGCTGGGTTGAAGCTATTTTGAAAGAAGCAACTATATCTCCTTTAAGCATTAAGCATTCTTGGCAGTAATAATTGCCTTGTAACTAACTCCTCATTAGCACTTTCGCAGACCTGAATTACTGCGCTGACTTTATGTTGCTCTTGGTCCAAGAACAGGATTATCATCCCGGCACCAAAGTCTGCTCTCAATTATACTGTTACAGATTGGAAAAAAAAAATTTCCAATGAAATAAATGGAATGACACCGGATTTAGAGCAGCATAACTCAGATCACTTTGTCCAATTGTTTCCCATCTAATCCACAACTTAGCATGATAAAGCACAGTGTTCTATACAAAGCTTTTTTTAGCTGGAAAGACCAGCTTGTTTTACCCATCAGTAGTATGTCATAGTGACAAATAAATATTTTAATGAATTTAATACTCTTATCTGAATTCCTTATCTGGGGAAGAAAAATAGTTTTGCAAAAAAAAAAAAAAAAGAAAAAAAAAGAATATGGCACCTGCTTTAGATAGAAGAAAAGCATAATGTGAAGAACAGGAAACCAAATGTCTGACCCTGAGTGATGCTAAGCAGCTGCAACTTTCATGAACTTTGCAGGAGTTGTAAGATCTCCATGGATGATATTTTAAGATCAAATGCAATGTTTTCTCTACTATTTTATTTCAGTTTGTCATTAATGCAAAGGAAGACACTAGATAAAAAACCTGAAGAAATCACCATGTGCAATTCAGATGCCTGAACACAACTTTACGAAGCAGAACTTGCAGTGGCAATGCATGTAGGAGCTTGATCAAAGGAAGATCATTAATCATGTACATACAGGTTGGATGAGGGGAAAAGGCCTCAGGAAAAACCACATGAAAAGTCTTCATCACACAAGTACTTACATTATTGCTTCATAGCTTTTTACAGCCTTAAATCCAAGCAAAAAAAAGACGTTATCTAAGGTGGTCTAGGGAATACAGCAAGGATATACAAAGACAGACTGAGGAAAGGGTAAATGAGGTTTTACAGCATTCCAGATTTCACTTGCAAGTGATGGAATGGGCCGTTAAGACCGTTGGAATGATTTCTTGCATGGCAGAAAGCAGGAACTCAAGAAAAGAAAGCAAGATAAGTATGTATGTTTTAGCAGAATTCTTACTAACTACTAAATTATTATTGGCTGCATACCAAACACTCCACACAGTGATAAACAACTGTTCACTTTATTTCACTAAACAAAAAGCCCATTGAAGGATCTCTACTATTACTGCACTCACTGGAACTCACTTGAAAAATACAGTTTTGGACATACATCAAATACAACTTACAGCTGAATAGCTGCACTGGTCTTTCTTACTTTCCAAACATGTCAAGAAAATGTTCTGTTCTCCAGGCAAAAGGAGAACAACAGAGTGAAGCAGAGCATTAACTACAGGTATCAGACATTCCCTGGGGCTCAGAAATAGCTTCTCTTCTTAATTGTGGAGAGTCCAGCAACTGACCCTGCTTTCAGGGGAACCGGCGGTGGGGGTGGTTTCACACACAGCCCCTCATTTTTGGTGGCAATCCAGCAAAAACAGTAGGAATTCCCATGTTCTCTCTTGCCACCGAAAAAGGTACATTTTCAACAGCTGTGTCAGCACAAGAGTACATAAGGCCACACAGTAAACTAGAAAACCAAACGCATCTCAGTAAAAAAAAAGTGTTACTAAAAATGGTGTTGCTTTTCATCCCAGCTTTGGTTCAATCCCCAATGCAGAGTTACAAACAGCTGTGGCATAGGGGGCCATAGGTGGTGGTGGCAGTGGCAGGGATCACAAAATCCTTAGGATCTGCAGCCAGGAACAGGCTATGCAGAGCTGTGTATCAGGCTGCATAGAACTGTCACTGTGACACATCCCATCTCCCTCAGAGGCAAGGCCAGTTACGAAATCCCTCTCTCTGTTCTTTGCCCTGGCTGCTGCAGTTTGTCACCTCCAAAATTGTGCCTATTGAACAATTTCAGAAGCTGCATCCTAAAATGGATCGTGGAAATAATCTAGGTTATACAAAAAAAGCCCAAAAAACCAAAACACAATGGGTTTGTCTTCTAATCTTGCTTTGTTGCATTAGCTCAACCCAGGGCTAATGACTGGACATTGGTAAGCTCCTAAACCACTTCTGTGTCAAAGAACACATAAAAGATCCTCAACATTTCAGTCAAAACTAAAATCCTCTGTAAAGTGCTTATGACTGGACAGCCCCAAACTGAGGCTCTTTCAGAAGAGCTGTATCCCACTTGAAAACCTGGATCCAAATTTGGTTCTGCAAAATGTTGTGTGTTGCAGGGGTTGTGCTCCCCACACCTTTTCTTTCCATGTGTTTACATCCCTTACGTGTCTGTACAACACAACCAAATGCAATCCCTACTCTACTGTTATAAATAGCTACTCAAACCCAAGGAGAGTAGAGAACCAGTCCATCCAGGTTAGGTTCTGTGATTGGGGTAATTGCTTTAGGCTCTGCCCATGTATCTATCACCTGATCATCTGTTGCTTCTCAGCATCTCTGAAAGACAGCTCTTTCTGAAGCTGGGTTCTGTGACACATCAGTGCCTAAACCCTGTGAGCAGCTCTGGAAAGAAAGAAAAAAAAAAATCGTTAAATCTTTCCACCCTCCATAGCCCCCACTCATTGGTGCAAAGCCCTTTACCAGAATTGTTTAGACCACGTAACACCCACAAGTCCCAATTTAAGAAGTTTGTCAGCCTAATTACTGTAGACTTTTTCAGAGTAGATCCCCACAGTAACAATTATTTTCTGCTTTACTGACTCAGGGAATTTCATTCTAGTTTTTCTCCCCTTACCTCCCATCCACCCTTTTATTTCTATGCCACATTTCTTCATTCTCTCTTGCACGTATTGTGCCTTTTGTGGTTAAAAAAAGCCTGCAGCTATAGTATTTCCCCATGTTGCTAGTGGAGACTGCAACAGCCTGCATAATTTGTCCCTCTCAAATGCAGATCTGCCCTAAACCTTCCAGTTTATTTGTTTGGCCACGCTGGTGATCTTCAAGTTGTTCAGTAAAACTTGGAGCTGTGAATCATTATCAGGAGATTTTGGATTTTCAGTGAATCCCTGTGAAATAGAGGATAGAGATTGCAAGTTTTACGTGCTTATTGTCACTGCAGCAGTTGCACAAGCCGTGTGACACGAACAGAGCTTAGCTCTGTGTCTGGCTACAAGCTTTGTGCTATAAAGGCACAAAAATCTTTGCAGGCAATGGGATTTTAAAACAACGGCAGAAATCGCAGATCTACTTTTTCCTCCCTCATTTCATTTTTGAAGGGAATTTTTAAGTCAGCTTTATGTAAAAGCTCTAGGCACACAGGACTGAAAAGCAGAGTTCCCCACGATATTTCATAATTTTATTCTGCGCTAGTCAGCCTCTTTCCCAAAGAGCAGCTTTAGTTTAGCAACGCCTCAGCACCCCTCAGCAAGGCAGACCAGGGAAGGCAGCGAGGGGGTCCCACACATCCCTTTTGTTCCATACGAAGCCAACCTCCAGCTTAATGCAGGCCCGTCCAGCCTGGGAAAACCTGGGAATTGCTTCAGCCGGGAAAGCCGGCCGAGCCAACAGAACACCTCAGGGGCGCGCCCTGGGCCCTGCACTCACCTCCCGCCGCACCCCCAGGCTCCCCGATGGCCCACCCCCGTCCTCAGCCTCCGCCGTGGCCTCAGGGCGTGAAGTCATCGCGGAGCCAGCCCGTACCTGGCCTGGCAGAGCCCCGCCGGTGCCAGTCCCGGGAGGATGGGCGCTCCGCCGTCGGCGGGGCTCGAACCCTCCACTCTCGGGTTCCCAGCCCGGCCGCCCCCCGGCGACTCTCGCTGCGAGGGGGGCGGGGAGCGCCTGCCGTCATCCCGCCGCTCCTCCAGGGGTCGCTGGGGCGAGAGCGCACGGCTGGCGGGCCCGGGGGCCCTGAGTTACGCGCCCCGCGATTGGTCGACGCTGCCCCGCGGACCAATGGCAGGCGTCGTCTCAGCCGCACGTCCGCCCGCCCGCCTCCGGCGCCATCTTGCCTCGGCCGCGGGGAGCCGAGCGGGCCCGGCCATGCCGCACTTCCAGGCCTGGGAGGAGTTCACCCGCGCCGCCGAGAAGCTCTACCTCGCCGACCCCATGAAGGTGGGACGGGCCGGGCCGGGAGGGGAGACTGCGCGGCTCGGCCCCGAGAGTGGCGCTCTGGAGGCGGCTCCAGCTGCCCGCAGCTCGGCGGGGGCGGCGGGTGGTGTCGGGCTGGGGAGGGTTCGCCGGTGACTGCAGGGGGGAGGCAAGAATTACAGCATGGCAGAATCGATTAGGTTGGAAAAGACCTCCGAGGTCATCGAGTCCAACCTGTGACCGAAAGTAGCCATGTTAGGTAGACCATAGATAGCACTAAGTGCCACGTCTACTTATTTTTTGAACGCTTCCAGGCATGGTGACTCCAACAGCTCTCTGGGCAGCCCTTTCCAATGTCTAATCACCCTTCGTATGAAGAAATTTCTTCTAATGTCCAACCTAAACCTCCCTTAGCACAGCTTAAGCCTGTGTGGAGGTTGTGTGGGAGAAGAGGCCGACCCCCACCCGGCTGCACCCTCCTGTCAGTAGGGAATGATAAGGTCACTCCTGAGCCTGCTCCAGGCTGGACACCCCCAGCTCCATTGCCCTTCGCTGGACTCTCTTCAGCACCTCCACGACCCTCTTGAAGCGAGAGGCCCAGAACTGGACACAGCGCTTGAAGTGTGGCCAGTGTCGAGTACAGGGGAAAAGAACCTGCAAGGAAGGGGATTACTCGTTGGTGTTGCACCTGACCGTCCTTTTCTGTGAAACGGGAGGAAGCTCTCATTTGTCACCCCAACAGCATCCCTAGGGAACGGGGTTTCAGGTGGTGGTATTGGCAGCTGGGATGAACCTCAGGAACCGAACTTCAAGGACATTGAGCTCATTCATTCACAGTGTTCGTGTGTGTTAGAAACTGAGGTTAAGAGTTCTGCTAAAGTATCAAGAATTGGTTTATGAATTTATAGCGTTTAAGGCCTGTATCATTTGAATTTGTCCTTTCATTAGCTCTTTGCATTGTTACATGCAGTAATCGGGGTGGGGGGCGTTGGCATCCTAAAGAATAATTCCTCAAGGACTTAACCTCTCAGTTTGTGACTGTTTCTCGTTTCTGGTGACTACTCCGGCAATGTGGTTTATGCAAATATTAAAATTAACCTCAGTCTTCAGAAAAAGCATGACAGTTCACCTAAAAAGCAGCACAGAAGTGCGATGTGGAACTCACACCTGAGGAAACTTCAGTAAAAAAGGCCTAGTGTTCTTCACCAAAAATAGGGGAGCTGGCAAAACCTTCAGATGATTAAATTAATATCTGATTATTTAAAGCAGATTAGCGTCTGTCTTTTAATTAGCACAGAGACACCATACGTGATTGCTGCTCATAGTAAAATTGCCCAGTTTTGCCTCCCCAGGCTCTGTGACATTCAATGAAATGAAAGAGAAGGGATGTCACTGCAGCCAGGCGTTGCTCTTCCCCTTTCCTTAAAGGACCTCTGAAGGCAATCTCTTCCCATCCATGGCAGTAAATTTGTCTAGTTACAGAGGGGTTTATGTAGGCCTCGTTGTGGTAACACAACGTTGTTGATTTGGCAGAGATTTCACTTCAGCAGTTTTGTGATTGGTCTTGCTGGGAAGCTGAAGGAAGAACAAGAACTGTGGGGGATGGGTGTGTGTTCTTCAGCCAGGTCCCGAGTGCTCTTGCCTTTAGCGAGAGCAGGTTATTGATACATTGAGTGTGTACCTGCTGCCTGTGGCAGCCTCTCCTGTGCTTTTGGGGCTGCCCAGCAGGGAGATTGCTGTTACACTGCTGCTGTGGTCAGAAGGTGGCGGTTTGTTAAACAAATAGGGTCAATCTGTGATGAAATCCACTCTGGAACAGGAATTCCTAAATATATTTGTAGCGAAGGAGGTTGTTAGCCATTAGCACAAATTGCTGTACAATAAAAACTGTTTGCAGTGTGAGTTCAAAATGTTCTCAAAGGCCACCTTGCTTTGTTTCTAGTTACTGGTGTTAGCTGAGACTGCAAACAGAACCTCAGTGGTGGTTCTGTGCTCAGGAGGAATCACTTAATGCTCAGTCACTGAGGATGTGGATTTTTGTCAGTGTGGCTTTGAGAACTTTGGTGATTTGAGGGTCCAGAGGGGCAGGAAGGATTGGAGCTCAGGGCAGGCGACTGCAGGAGTATCTGTGGTAACAGTTCAGGTGCCATAGAAGAAAAAATGGTGATGTTGAGCCGTCCCCACTGTGCTGATCCCTCTCAAGTCTTCATGTAGAGCTATTTTTTTTAAGTGTTCCAAGCCTACAAACACAGGCTTCTGGTTGGTTTTTGTGGAGTGTGATACACAGCAAGGGGGTGTCTCGTCTCGACATGACTCCCATGGTTTATCCTGCTCTCTCCAAGGTGTCTGCAGCTGTTGTTGGTGTATTTCCAGGGTTTTGAACATGCCCGGTGTTAACCTTGCTGATGCTGCTGGAAAACCAGTCTGCAGTGTTAGGCAGGGAAAGGTGGGGGGTCAACTTCCACACCACCTTGGCTCTGGGATTACAGCTCCCACACCACCAGAACTGAGGACTGCCACAGAGGTGCTTAAGACATGGAGCAGTACATAATTATGATATAAGGGTGGTCTGAATGTGGGCAGATTCCCTTCAATATATTATTAGAATTGTTAGCTCTGAGTGCTAATTTTTAAAATGTTTGTCATTCCAGGTGCGTGTTGTTCTCAAATACCGACATTGCGATGGGAACCTCTGTATCAAAGTGACAGATGATGTGGCTGTAAGTACAGAACACATTCCCCTTTCAGAGCTTCTTGTACCTCTCACAGACTTGGGTTTTGTTGTCAGTCAGTTTGGGAGCTGTTGGACACTGCCTTGAGAGTGCCTGACAGTTTTTTAAAAACTTGTGCTGAGCCTTCCCTCGTTGCTGTGTCTGTGATTGCCACTCAGTTCAGGAACATTTTCAGACAGGTGTTTACTAGTGTGAGTGTGGTCCTTTTGATTTGCTCAGAGTGATGAAAACTTCCAGCCATAGGTTAAGTTCGTTTTTTGTGATTCTGAGACTGAATGACAGCAATGTTGCAGCTGAGGAGTTGTTTTTCTGCAGTCCAGGGTGAGCCACAGTATTCTCCCCTATTCTTGTCTTCAGACTTGGAAAAGAATCAAATTTCTTCTTTCCAGGAAAAGTAGTCTGGCATTGGAATTTCAAGTGCTGGAAGGGATGTGAAGCTCCAGCAAAGGCTCTTCCTGATAGGGTAATAGGGCTTAACATGGGTGAGATGTTGAGTGTGGGGCACTGATAAAGGGGAATTCAAGGGTAATTTTGTTGAAATCTCCCATAGGGGAAGTTGGAGTCAGGTGATTGACAAACTCTTCTGAGGTATAGGCTGCCTTACCTGCTTTCAGTCACAGAAAGATCTTACACCAGGTGGGAAAATGGGGACTGGTTCCAGGGTTTTGGTTGGATTGTTTCAGTGTTTGGGGTTTTTGTTTTTGTTTGTTTGGATTTTTTTATTTTATTTTAATAAGATGCTGTGTTCCCTATTTAGGGCTGTCTTAGAAAAACAGGTTTTGCTTGCGGCAGGGAATCCCCTTCAATGGGAAATACCGAATTTTATGTCCCTGGTAGTGTAACATTGAGGACTGTGAAAGGCAAAATAGACTTGCTTTCAGAATATAAAGAATTGGAAAATAACTTCGGGTTTAAAATCTGGTTCTACGTTTAGACAACACAAAAAAAAGGACAGCTTTAAACCCCAAGTTTTAACAGTTTTTTGGAGCTAGAAGAAACTAGGATAAATTATGAGTTTCCCTGTTTTCAATATGGGAGGCATGAGCATTAAGGAGAAGCTTGAAAGCAAACACAGATATATTTGTGCTTTGAAACAGGGTAGATGTGTTGGTGCTGCCTCCTGGTAACTGGTGAACGTTTCAGTGCTCCTCTTGTTGAGTGTGTTCCAAACACAAATGCATAGCAGCTACAAACAAGATAAAGTGAAGCTGAGTTCACAGCGGAAGTGAAATCTGATATCAGGAACTTTGTCTTGCAGTGTTTGCTGTACAGAACAGACCAGGCACAGGACGTGAAGAAGATCGAGAAATTCCACAGTCAGCTCATGCGGCTCATGGTGGCGAAGGAATCCCGCAGTGCTGCCATGGAAACAGACTGAAGGGCTGCGACTAAAACCAGTGCTCCGGTCATATTTCACTGGAAACAAATCTTTTGGATTTGAACGAAAAACTGGGTCAGGAGATGCTTTTATGTACTGAAGTGGACTGATGACAAGTCTGAAGCATTTTCACCCCTCAGACACCACTTTGGAAAGCTAGGAAAATAAATGCTTTCAATTGAAAGCTTATATTTATTTTTGGGTATTAAGCAACTATTCTTACACATTAGGTATGCTAAGAAGACAAGTAAATATTTTAAATCTACAATGTGTTAGTCCAAATTTGAGAGGCCACAGGCATACTTCTGGAAAGTTACTGTAGAATTTCATATAGATTTCATTGTGTTCATACCTTATGCAGATATATTCTCAAAATGAGAGGGTTTATTAACCTAATACTGTAGCATGGTGACTGGGTCTAATAAATATTTACATACATTATATAAATCTGTTGGGTTTAGAATAACAGATGTTTTCTGAACTGAAATGTTGAAATTGCCAATTTGTATTACCATTGTCACTGTCAGCACTCTAGCTTTTGGTATTGCTCTTAGTCATAAGATGTGCAACACTATCCATGATGCAGTTTGTAGAACTGTTATATTGGCTAAGTGATTAAACTTATGTATTTTAGAAATTAAAATAGAACTTCACTTGAATAATGGTAGAGATCTGTGAGAAATTGGGAGGCTTTTTTTCTGCTTGTGCAAATACTGTTACTAAAAACAGTCAGTGGCTTTTTTACAGACTTGAACTATTTTGTACTAGTAGGGGTTCCTTTTCCCATCCTTGCTCCAGGCAGAGTTGAGGTATATCAGTAAGACAAATTCTAGAAGCTCTTGCCTATTATGCTAATAGAAAATATCTAGCCAAACACTATCCAGATTCCTTATTCTAGCAGCTTATTAACTGCATTTTCCAATGTTATATGAGCCAGGTGGATGTCAGCCAAATGAATAAATGGATGAAAACAGCTTAATAAATACTTAAATACCACTGTCAGAAATAGACCAATGCTCCTATAGCTTAAACATGGTTCTCACAGTAACCTCTGGTAGGCTGATGGAAGCCTCAGTTGTCTCCTGGAAGAAAGCTTTTTTGAAAACCCAGTAGCTGAAATCGATGCTTGCTTTGACTAGGTCTTGCTTACTTGGAAACAGATGAACATTTTCATGTAATTAAGCTATTGGTATAACTGGGTGCTTTCAGAACCGATTTTTTGGGTTAAACCAAGCCACAGAAGTAAAGCAGGACCATACTTGTAGTGGCGTTTGTATATAACGAAACAATCCACTTAAGGAGCTACCTGCTGTCACTTACATAAAAATAATGGAGCTACTGGGAAGCAGTGGACTTACCATGTTTGCCAAACGCTTGGAAAAAGCCCACCAGGCTTGAATATTGCATTAGAGTACCCTTTCAGCTGAACATAGAATGTTGCGTGTTGTTGGAAAATACTGCAGCACTAAATTCCTGGTGACTGCTCAAAATTCTAGTCTGCAACAGTGACTGGTATGTGTGTAACATTTTTGTGTTGGCTTTTGAAATATAAATAAAGCCAGAGCGAAGGCTGGACTCAGTTCATTGTTAAACTTTCATGAGATACTGTAATACTATTATTTTTCCTTGGTGCTCCAAATAACTTTCCTAATACTTGCAGTATACTGATAGAGAGACTGCGTGTACCAAGTGGCTGAAAGGCTTCAGTTTTATACTCCAGTAGGTTTTAGAGGAGAAGCAATTACAGTACTATATGTTAGAGCAGCAATTTTGAAGCAAAACAGGCAAGGGAATACATTTCTGCTTTTCTAAATTCAGAAATTATTTCCCTAAAACCCTACTGCTGCTTTTGTAAGAGTATGTGTTGTTGAGCTTGTTCTCCACATACTCAGAAAAAACTAGAGTGGTTCTGTGCAGTCAGAATTCAGAAGAAAATATTACAAAGCTGCTGCTTAAAAAAATTAGATGGTATGGAAACTTCTTTAGAAAAACATCAGTGCTCCATAACTTTGTCCTGGAATTTTCAACCATTTCCATACCGTGTTCATGGGGCAGTAGAGAAGCTCTGAATTCCAAGCTCTGTTTCTGTCATGCCTATACTCAAGCTGAGAGTATGTGTGCTTGTGATCACTTCCCTAATAAACATTCACTGAGTTGGTCCATCATGTTCCCAGCTACTTGAATGTGTCCTCTGGTTTGTGATTAAAAAATCAGTTTCTTGTGGCTCTGCAGCAAAGGGGTGCTCACAGTACCTGAATCTCTGCATTGGGCAGCCCAGCTTGCCAGAGACTCCTCTCCAACCAGAGGCTGGTGCCAATTTCAGGCTGCAAACAGGGCAGGAGCACATGGGCAGCCTGTGCAGTGACAGACAAGTGACCTTTGCAGAAGTGGAATGATCGGAAAAAAAGAGGATGCTATTGCTTGCTGCAGCTAATTTTGTTGCTGCCTGTTAGTTATCTTCAGTAATTGTTCTGTTTTGTGAGAGTAGCTTAATAAAAAGATGGAGGCCTTGTTATTGTTCCAAGAACTTGTGTTAGTTTACCCATGGAATTTATTCTGTTTCTCTGGTGTTCTCACCTCCTGGGTTCCCTGAGTGTCTTGATTTTAGTTCTTTGTGCAAGGCACTTAGGCTGACTTTGTGTCCAAGCTCTCTCTTATGTGCAACTACCCCACTTCTGTTTCCAATTTTAGGGGTTTGAACCCTGAGCTGCTCCATATGTAATCCATTGTGGAAGTGTATTCTGGAGTGCAGGAGGATTTTTAAATTGTCTGTAGAAGTGAGAAGTTTGGTCACAGGTCTTTGTTTCAGAGAGCCTTATGAAAGACACCTTCCTATTAAAGTCCTGACCTAACTTCTAGGAGTGACAGAAGTTTATTCTGGAAAACTGGATGCTTTGGTGCTGGAGTCTGTCAAAATGGGAAATAGCACCAAAGCCAAGCAGGTGCTTTTAAAAATGCTTTAACTTGTTAAAAGGATTATGTTTCGTCTCAGTAAGTTTCTTCCCACAGTATAAAAGTGGGTAATACTTGGCATTTTGCTGTAACAAATGTGAGGAAGCTGTGGTTTCTGTCAGTAGGACTGGGATGATCACTTGTTACTGTAGGCTGATCTTAAAGGATTAAGTCGTTTTAGGTGTTCATCTTGCTATAGGTTGGATGAATCCCCTCAGTTTGATCACCTGGAAGAAGGATGGGAACAGTTACCTTACCCACCTGTGCTTTCTCACTTCTGGCTTGGGGAAGGACAAACCTCACAGGAATTGTGAAGTTTGGATCTGAGGTGGGAGTACATGGAAAATAAGTCGGTTTCTTTTCTGTAAACTTACCTAGGCTGTAGATGATGCACAAGTCCAGATCCTTCAAGATTCTGTGAGCACTAGTGGGTGTCCTTAGGATGTAGGAGCTTAGCTGAAAACTGATAGTCTTTGTACAGTGCTGTGTGCTGATGGACCTTCCAACTGTCTGAAGCAAAACTGGTTTGATCAAATAAATCTAAGGAGTCCTTTCGTTAGATAACTCTTAAAGGATCTTCACTTTAATTTTTTTTAGAGGAAACTAGGCTATGAAAAACTACATCTAATTCCTTGCTCATAGTGAGGTAAATGTTAATAGTGATTTGCTTTTCAAGACATGGGGGTGTCTATTCTGAAATGCCGATACTGCTTTAAAGGTAGACTCAACCCAACTTTTGTTTATAAAGATATTATCCGTTAAAAGAGCTTTGAGAGTTCAGGGCTTGGTATTTAAATACAAACATCGGTTGAATTGTCTTTGTTGCTGGGGATGACATAAAAACATACCTTTCATCTCTTCCTGCTTTCACATAAGCAGATCTTTAGTCTAAGTGGACTCTTCAGGCTGGCTTTCAGATAAAGCTCTCCACCCTTAGGCTGGGCCGAAGTGTTTGAGTCACTATAGACTGGAGACAGATGTGGGCTTTTTTAGTCTGTAGAAATGTTATTTTTGAGATGAGAATGATGCCACAGTATTTTAGCAGCAGATTAGTTACTCAGCAGAATACAAAGCATGGTAGTTTGTTAACCCCTGCTTATTATGCAAGCCTCTGTGTGTGCCCAGTACCGGCTCCACCAGAATAAATGCTCCTGGGAGAATGTGGGCTTAAGCTGGACCATGTAAAACTGAAGTCTGTGGGAACTGAGCAGATAAAAACATGGTCATGGCATGATAGCAGAGTTAACTGCCTTCATGCAAGCCCAGGCCCATGTTGTTGAACATAACCTTTGTTTCTGGTGAAGGTAAATTCTTATGTTCTTACACTATGCCAAGGTAGTTGTAGGGGTGTGTTCTTGGAGTCCTGTGATGGGAATGCAATTACTTTCTGCCACTCTAAAAGCATCTTAAGCCCTGAGTGCCATCTCTGAGTGCTCTTGGAAGTGCCTGGTCTTCTAGCAGGAGCCAGTGTGCTCAACCCACTATGACTCCTCAAACAGAGTTCCTGGGTGTTGTGAATATTTGGATTACAAAACCAAGAGTATAGAGTTGCTCTTAAACTGTAATGCTGGTATTTATGAACGTGTTTTCAATTTAAATCAAGACCAGCTCTGAGGATGTTTTGCTTTGTTTGGCAAGTTTTGGTTTTGTGCTCACATTCTTTTGTTGCCTTTTTGGTGACAATTAGCAGTTTTTTTAGAACTCAAAACATCAGTCATATCGAGAGGTCTGGGATAGATTGATTTTTAAAAATTTCATCTGAAGCTGTGTATGCATGTTGGGTTCTTTTATTGTCTAGAAGAAGATGTTGTTCTGTTCATGAAAGGACTGGTCTGTGTTGTCCTGCCTTTACTGAGAACCTTCCAGGGTGTGTTTACAGCAAGATTCCAAAGACTGGTTGAGTTTTCTGGACACCTCCTGAATGGCTGTGCTGGCTGGCAGTGAGCAAATGAGAGTTCGAGTAGCTGAAATATGTATTTTAACTGGGTTGCTCATGCATGTAAATACAGCCACCTCTGCTGCAGCTCTGCCATCATTATGTGGCTGGGAGATGAAAGGCTTGCCTCGGGGCGCTGACAAATGAGCTCTGGCAAACTGTGTGCGGCTCAAAATGTTATTTTCCAAAGGCATCTGCTCCGGTAAGGAGTCAGCAAGGCAGGGGGATGAACTAATGCCTCAGACACGTCCGTGTGAAATTCGGTGGCTTGCTCCAAATTGCCTTAAAAGATAGCTTTTAAATTTGGGGGCAGGAGGGAAGCTGACCTTTCAGTGATCGACAGTTCGGGGGTGTTTGGTTTTTAAAAACGCATTTTCTGCGGCAGTGCTCCCGTATAACTGAGGTCAGGAATCAAAGGAATAAACAAATTTCATCAGAGATTGTTGGTTTGTGCCCAGAGGCGAACCTTCTGTGCTTGGTCACACAGCAGAGCCGGGTGACACGGGGGTAAAGCCGTGCAAATAGGCAGCGGTGGTTTTAGCAGAGCAAACAGCTGCTTTGCAAATAGCTCCTTACCCACCACAGATGTTCATCATCCCACGAATGTGCAGACTGGGATTCCACAGCAGCCTTGGTCCATAGAGCAGCTGGCTGCTGATCCCTCATGCCTCTAGCACCGATTCCGGTGTGTCTCTGAGCCTCAGCTGTGCTGTTCCCATTCACCAGTCCATCAGAAAACTCCTTGATGTTCTGGAGAGCTGCTGGTGTGGTGCTCTGCCTGGTTGGTGTGCTGAGATGGCTTCACAAAAGGTCAGCCTAGTGCTGCAGGGAGTGAAAGGGAAGGGTTGAGAGCTCCTGAGAGGGGTGAGGAGAACGATGGGAGTGAAAGAACCAGTTAGATTGGCTTGGGTTGCCATGGAACCTAAAAAACAGCCTGAAAAAGCGCTTATCTTGGAATTTCTCTGACTTGCTTGGAAAAACCTCCTGTCTGTCACATTATATACCCTGTAATGTGCATGCTATATTATATTTACCTAAAAACCAGATGTGTCTGAATTTGTTTCTGCATTGTTCTAGTTTGTGTGGATGATACAGAAAGGGTGGAACCAAAGCCTGTAGATGATATTCTTCCTAGGAGCCTGTAACGCTCTGATAGTCTCTCAAACAGAGTAGCCAGACCTGAACACATGGTACAAGCTGTAAATTAGACCATGGATTTGTAAAACTGTGTTGTAATTCCTAACATTTTTGCAGTGCCAGTGTTGGGGCAAGGATTTAAGCAGGGATCAGCTGTTAAGGGCTTGCTCCAGCAGCAATGGTTCAGTGAGCTGTAGCTGCTCCAAACCAATAAATTCTTAAGATGCCTCCAGAATGCATCCAGGTGGCCAACCCTTGAAACACAAATATTGAAACACCTCCTGGATGTGATTTTGCTAGTGGTGAGAATGGACTGTTTTGATTTTGCAGAGAAGAGTTTCCTTTCCTCATTGTTTTGCCTTCTGTATTAAGCTTCCTTTTTTGCTGACTCTTCAGTATCTTCTTTTTAATTTGTTTTAAACTTATTCTTTCTCTTTAGATCTTTCATGCTCCCCTTATTTTCCCCTTTACAGTTGATCATGGTGATGTTATAATTGGCTTAGGGGAAGAGGATTGTGATACAGTCGTAGCTTTACCTTCTACTTGTGGGTGTTGATAGAGGATTTTATTCTCAAAGTTGAGCTTCGGTAGAGGGGCATTCTCCATTGTCACACTTGGGAAGAGCACGTGTGTAGGTGTCACTGAAGCATTAATATTAAACTGCATGGCCACCTTCCTCAGCCAGTAACAGTATAAGAAAATGGTTTTACTGGACACAAAAAAATTACACTAGGATTTTAGCAAATAAAAAGATCCTTCAGCTCATACTGTGTTGGAGTATCTACATAGATTGTAACAATTCATTTACTTTCCTATAGTGCAAATTGCAATCCTCTTGGCATTATTTTATTTGGCTGATGACTGCAAGTCTACAATTTGTAAAAGATGAGATATCAGCAATTCTCCATAATAATATTTATCAATACCTGTCTTACAATAGAAATAGTGATTTTTAAAGATAAAAACCATTGTTTTATCTGTTGTTGTCAGTTTCTCTGTGCTTATATGAATCTTTGTTTGAACTCTCTGGAGTTCCCCTCCCACCAGTAGTCCCATAAGTTTCTATTGTGGCCACATCCTCCCCTTGATTTCTTAACAAGCTCCAGCTGCTTTAAAGGTGGATATTGTGTGAATTGTTCCTCTACGCTGTGTATTGTTCCTCTACCTCAGCCCGATGCTAAAGCAAAAATTCCTTTGAGGAATGCCAGACCATGGAGTTGCTAATGTTTTCCATTTGTCTTATTTAGAATCAGAGAATATCTCAAACTGGAAGGAATCCTCAAGGATCATCAATTCCAACTCCCTGCTCCTCACAGGACTAACTAAAGCTAAACCATATGATTAAGAGCATTGTGCAGATGCTCCTGAAATCTGACAGGCTGGATGCCATGAGCACTTCCCTGTAGCTTGGTCCAGTGACTGACCACTCTGTGAAGCACCTTTTCCTAATGTCTAGTCTGAATTTCCTCTGATGCAGCTTCATTCCTTTTCCTTGTGTCCTGCTGCTGATCACCAGAAAGAGATCAGCACCTCCTCTGTGAGGAAGCTGCTGGGCTGGGATGAGTTCACCCCTCAGACTTCTCCAAGCTGAACAAACCAAGTGACCTCAGCTTCCTCCTGAGGCCTTTCACCAGGCTGGTCACCTCCTCTGAACACGTTCTAATAGTTTATTGTCCTTCTTATGTTGTGGTGCCCAAAACTGCAAAGAGGACTCAAGGTGAGGCTGCACCAGCACAGAGCAGAATTGAGCAGCCATAACCCTCTGGCGATGCTGTGCCTGATGCACCTCAGAGCACGGTTGGCCTTTGCCTTTAGTGGCATTTGCATCCCTGTGTTGTCCTCTGCTGGGCTGTGGGAGTTGTCTGATTTCCACAATAAACAGCCGAGCCAGTTCCAGTTAGGAGGGATCCATGTAAAGCACCAAACCTGGTGTGATCTTCCTCTGTTCCAGGTCTGTTTGAGGTACCTACTTTGCTCATTGCTCTTTACTGCTGCTACTGCTTTAAGGAATCATAGAATTGCTTATGTTGGAAAAGAGCCTCTAAGATCATCAAGTCCAGCCATTAACCCAGCACTGCCAAACTCAGCACTAAACTGTGTCTCCAAACTGTTCAGTGCTGCTAAAGCACAGAGAAAAACTACTATTGAGTGAACTGTCAGTTTAAGAAGGTGGATTCTCACAGGAAAATATCTGTGCCAGAGGGATATCTCCACAACAGGAACTTTGAACTACCCTGTCCACTTCAAAAAAGGAAGAACTGGGAGGCCCTCAGTGTTTTCCAAGGTGTTTTCCTGGATGCCTGAGTATTCCTGAACATGAGCCAGCCTGGGTAGAGTATGACACCAGCTCTTCAACAAGTTACAGAGGCTGGAGTTACTAACTAGAGACTTATAACAAATCCTTATAACAGATAGAGGACAGAAGAAATGCAAATTTTCGTTAGTTAAAATAGTCAGAGTTTGTGCTGGCTTTGGGTGGGGTAATTTTCTTTGCAGTAGCTAGTATGGAGCTATTTTTGGATTTGTGCTGAAACCAGTTTTAAGAGAGAGATGTTTTTGCTATTGTTTATCAGTGCTTGCACACAGCCAAGGCCTTTTCTGCTCCTCACCCCACTCAGCAGTGAGCAGGCCGGGGGTGCACAAGGAGCTGGGAGGGGACAGAGCCAGGACAGCTGACCCCCACTGACCAAAGGGACATTGCACACCACAGAGCGTCGTGTTCAGCACATAAACCTGGGGGAAGAAGGAGAAAGGGGAGGACATTTGGAGTTACTGATTTCCCCAGTAACTGCTATGTGTGATGGAGCCTTTCTTGGGCTTGCCCATGGGAAGCAGGGAATTAATTCCTTGTTTCGATTTTCTTGCATGTGCATCTTTTGCTTTGCCTCTTAAAGTGTCTTTATTTCTATCCATGAGTTTTCTGACTTCTACTCCTCTGATTCTCACCCTGGTCCTGCTGGTGGGGGAGTGAGTGAGTGACTGTGTGATGTGTGGTGCTTGGCTGCCAGCGGGGGTTAAACAGTGACAAGGATCTGTGTGGTAGCTGTAATAAAGGGTTATGACCCTGGCACACAACATATCTGCATTTTTAACTTTCATCCTATAGAAGTTAGGTTTACTATGAAAGTCAACACACTCTTATTTGTACATAAGTGAAATCCCTGTAGTCCTACAGAGATGGACTGCTGCTGATGCTTTTGGTGTCTCAAGAAAAATAGTACAGAGCAGTTTGTAAAGATAGATGCCCCAAAAGGGGTAGAACTCAGCCAGCACATTTGGTACAGAAGAAGAAAACAACAAAAAGGACTAAACTAACTTAGATAACAGTTTAGGGACATGTTGCTTTAAAGAAGACTAATTTTTAATTTAGATACTATTACTGCTCATAACAAAAGAGCATGAGAGCTGCACCAAAGGCTCTGGGCAAGGGACTGCTTGAGCAGACTGTGATGATTGGGCTGAAGAGGTTGAAAGATGTGAAAGCAATCACTATCTGTGATCACAAGTCTGTCTGTCGAGACCCTAACAATCCAAACAGGAGCTGAGATGGTGTGGAGGTGATGAAAAAAGAAGATTGAATCTTAGAAGTGAAGTGATAGCTGAAAACTGAGATTGAAAGGAAAAACCTCAGAGATGATGAAGAATTTGATATTTGCTTGTATGTTTTTCCTGCTGGGAAAACTGTTTTTACTTGGTACAGCTTGACTTTATGGGGCTTGTTTAGATCTCTCTGCCGAAGTTTGAAAGACAGGCCTTGGAGAACACGGGTTCAGAGAACAAGCAGCCCTGTTTGGTGCGTTTTCGGCGTTTTCCTCCTGTTGGGCACAATCTGTGTTTCTAGGGAGTTCTGCTACCGCGCAGCGAGCGCTGGCGAGCCCGGCTGGAAGCCCCCTGGGCAGCTCACAGGCGATAGCACACAGGGGCTGCCCAGCCGTGTCCCGGTTCTGGCAGGGCAGCTGGGAGCCGGCCCGGGGGCTCCGGAGTCGCAGCGCCCGTGGCTGTGCGGGGGCAGCGGGGACAAAGCCGGCGCGACCCTGCCCGCTGCGGGAGCGCTGCGGAGCCTCTGTGCCCGGCCCGGGGCAGAACTGCAGAAACACAGAACAGCAGAACTGCAGAACTACAGGACTACAGAGCTACGGAACTACAGAACCGCAGAACTGCGGAACCGCAGAACCACAGGGCTACAGAACTACAGAACTGCAGAACTGCAGAACTGCAGAACTACATCTCCCGGCGGGCTGCGGAGCGAGGGCACGGCCGGGCCGGGCCAGGGGCGGCCCCGGAGGCTCGGCAGACTCGGCGAGCACGGTTCCCTCTCCAGCCCGGCTCGGCCCGGTCCGGTCCGGCAGGTGAGAGCGGCGGGGCGCGGTCCGGGTTGCGGGGGGCGCGGTGCGGCGGGACGGGCTCGGCTCGGGAAGTTCCCTGGCGGGATGTGAGCCGTGCCCCGGCGAGGAGAGGAACTTCAGCTTCCCATGCAGTGAAGGAAACCGCTTTTCCAAGCGATCCCGTGTCCAAGCCCGCGGGCGCTGCGCCGAAGGTTCGTAAATGCCAGAGTTGTAAAGAGTGCGCGGTGCTCCGCAGCTGCTGCTCCACGGATTCCCAACAATGGGAATTGTTCAATTGTGAATAACACAGTGGGTCAGCTGGGGACTTTTTGTTGATTTCGGGAACAGGAAGGCCCTAATCTGCATTCCTGGTAGGGGAGCGTCTGTGGCATTCCCAACAGCTTGCTGGAGCCAGGGGTGCTTTTCCAGGGTAAGGTCCCTGATAAGCGGGACTTACCAGTGCTTATGGAAACAGCAATTTTATTTAGCGTTCCTCGGGAATGTGGCCAGGTTTCCTTGTTTAGTTAGAGTGAGTGGCTTTAACTATTGGCATGTAAATAGTTGGTTTATTTGCTTGTTTCTAAATGGGGATATGGAATTGAAGTTTTATTTATATATGGATGATTTTGCCAGACCTGAAAATGGTTTGATTGAGTCCTTTATGCATAATTCGCTTTGCTGAACAGGCGTTTTAGGCATGAGAAGAAAACCTTGTAAATTTAATGCCTGTATTTTGTTGCATAACTGACCAATCTGCAAAGACGAAGCAAATTATGCACTCTGTGCTCAAGCTGGGTTTAGTTTGTCAGAATTCAGTTGGAATTTTGATTACCCAGGACTTAAAACATACCATTACCAAATGTATTGCTTAATTTTCCAGCTCTATTGAGTTAGGCTGCTTTCTATTCCCTTTTATTCCTAGCCTAGCTTTATCTAATATAAGAGAAATTGCCTAGTAATTTTAGGTGAACTTACAAGATAGGATCAGTCTCAGAAGCCAATGTCTCAAAGTTGCTCAGAGAGCCACAAAAGCAGGGTTCATATTTTGATTGGCACTACTCTTTGGAGATGCTGTGCTTCTCCCATGAAGCGGATATTGCTCCTGTTTGAAGTAAGCTAAATCTGAGGCTTGAGTGCAAAGATTGCTAATGCTTACTCAAAATCGATGAAAGATAGGCCCCAAAAGCAATTAAGCAGCTTTGAAAATCAATCCACAGTTGAAGTTGTCCAAGGACAGGGATTAGATCTTTGTCAGAGCTGAAGTCTTTGTGGGAAAGGTCCTGGCACAGTGTCAAGTTAATGGCTCTTTGTTCTACAACTTTTGCAGTCTGAATTCATATGAAAACTTGTGTGTGATTTGCTTAAACTCTGCTGGCTTGTTATTTTTCCCAGAGTTTGTTATTTTATTTTGTGTGATCATAGCGTTGAAGTAAATAATTTGAAACAGAGCACGGTTGGTAATAACCAGTGCAAGGCAGAATCCACATGCAGTTTGGCTGTATGAATTGCCCAAAATAGGTTTTGCATTACTGGGTGTTTTAAAAGGCTTTTTTGCCCCCTGTTGATTTACTGCACTGTAAGTATTTGGTCATTCTGTAGGGCAATACCATTCTTTTCAGCCTATTTGTTAATCCAGGGTGTCAACAAAGCTTTCAGACCTACCCAGTATTTTTAGGCATAAAATGGCAATGTTTTAATCTTGTAAGCACTGTGAAACAAACTCAGGCTCCTTAGTGGAAGGACCAATTTGTTCTGAGTTATTACAATAGGTAAATGAAATTGTTTGGGGTTATAATTCTGGAATGGTAATACTCCCAGAAATTCTTGTTGCTTCAGTAATAGTTTTTCAAGTAATTTGTCAGTGGAGAAGTAGCAAAGCAGGGCTGGAGTGGTAGGTGAAATACAACTTATAGCTCTAGGCAAAGCAAATTGATTATCTTACATATTCCTATGCACATTTCTTGCGTTATAGTTGGAGTATTCAAATTCTGTGGCCAGATGAGCAGAGGTAAAGCCTTACCTTTGTGGTAGAGTGTGCACTATTTCATTGAGCCTGGAACAGTATTTTCTTCATGCTGTACACAATTCCAGAACCAGGGCAGTCTTCTTTAAAGTGCAAGTTCCAAATGTGGCAAATAGATCTCTAATTACTGTGTAAATCCCTGAAGAAAAGTCACTTGGAAAGTAGAGCATCTTGCTTCTCTCTGAAGAGCTTTGGTCTGCTTGTAATTAATGTTGAAAATACTTTTTTCCCTTCTGAATACCACTGCTGAAAAAGTCCTAGGTTCTTCCTCTGAACACATTATTTTAATTAAAAGCATAATTGTGTGTGTAAATGGGTATTTTCATAAATAGTGAAGCACAAAACATCTTCTTCTGAAGTGACATTTGCTTTAACATCTTGGTCATGCTAGACATGGCAGGATGGCTGACAGTGATTTGAATATACGCTGGGGTTTATGGTTGTTTTTTTGAAGCAGCACTATCCATTTTTATATACATTTAAGCACATTGTTATTGATTAAATGCCTTCTGATTGGCAAGGCTGGGAATATTTTTGTGGGAATTGTGGTAGCCATGCTTTGTTAGTCGTTCTTTTCCATAGTGTGTTTGCCAGAATGAAGAGGTTACCTGTGATCATGTTTATGGAGGGATCCTGCTGGATTAAGAACAGGAGCTGTTTGCTAAGTTTCCTCTCTGAAAGGTGAATTGTTACTTAACATTCTTCCAGCTTTTTTTGGAAACATCTCTGCAGAAGATTATTAGGTGTAATCCATAGGACAAGAAAGGGCTCAGCAAACTTTTGAGTTTTGTTGTTCTTTCTTTTTCTCAAGCAATTCTCACATTTATTGTGCCCAGTAGTCAAATTTTGTTCATCTTCTGAATTCTGTAGTGAACACACACAACTCTTGCTCTCCCTGTTTGTTTTGTATCTCCAGCCTGGGTGGCTTTGCTGTCTGATAGAAGACAAATCTTTCTCTCAGGTAAAACACCCATGTGTGATGAACCAAAACCCAAGCTCTGTTGGAGGACCTAGCCCTCTTGGGTGCTTCATCAAGAGTGTTAATTGCTCTAATCTGGTGGCTAAAGGTAGTGCAGTTTTCTAGATGAAGGCTATGAATCCAAACAGAACTTAAATATTGTTATTAAGAGAGAGATAAAGTAGCAAGAATTGTTCTTGTTACATATTTACTCTGGCACATCCTTTTGGTGTTGCAGTTATTTGACAGAAAATGATGACTACCATCTGTTCCCCTCCTGTGGCATCATTCAAAGTTCCTTTCCTCGTTGGGAGTGAAGTCTTCGTAGAGAGATAACAAGTTTCCATCTCTTCCTGTTTCCATAGTCACCTTTAATATTCTTTTTTCCTTTTACACTTACAGCTCTAGGCAAAATGAATTGATTGTCTTATGTATGATTTTGCACATTTCTTGCATTATACTTGGAGTATTCAGGTTTTGTGGCCAGGGAGTCTGGTGTCCAAGAAAAAGAAGGAAATCTGAAATCATAGATGAAGTAAGGAGTCTCATCAAAGAGGTAAGAGGGAGTCAGACATCATCAAGGAAGGAGGAATGGTGGCATCACAGAAAAAGGAGGAAAAGTTGAACATCACAGAGAATTGAGATCATCTCACACTGAGGAAGGAAAGAGTCTCAAACACAGGGAAGAGCAAGTCTGGCACCATGAAGAAAGAAAAGAGTCTGGCATCAATGAGGAAAGAAGGAGTCTGGCATCACAGAGGTATGATGGATTTGGACATCTCAGAGGTAAGATGGAGTGTGGCATCATGCATGGAAAAGGGGAGGGAGGGAGGGAGGGAGGGAGGAAGGAAGGAAGGAAGGAAGGAAGGAAGGAAGGAAGGAAGGAAGGAAGGAAGGAAGGAAGGAAGGAAGGAAGGAAGGAAGGAAGGAAGGAAGGAAGGAAGGAAGGAAGGAAGGAGTCTGTCATCATAGAGGTAAGAGGGAATCTGACATCATAGAGGAAGAAATGTTGCACAGAGGCAAGAACAAGTCTGGCATCAGGAAGGAAGAAGAGAGCATCATCATTGAGGAAGGAAGAGAAGGATCTGACATCACAGAGCTATGACAGAGCTGGACATCGTAGAGGTAAGAGGGAATGTGGTGTCCTATAGGAAGGAGGGAGTCTGGCATCACTGAGAAAGGAAGAAATCATCACAGAGATAAAAGAGACTCTGACATCACAGAGGAAAGAAATAATCTGACATCATAGAAAAAAGCAGGAAATCTTCACTAATGGAGGATGGAGTCTCATCCTAAAGTTAAGAGCGAGACTTGTGCCACAGAGGTAAGAGGAAGTCTGGCATCACAGAAGATGGATGGATGGATGGAGGTCATCTTGCATCACAGAGGAAGGAGGGAGTTTGGCATCACAGAGGTTAGAGGGAGTCACATCGTGGGGGAAGGAGCACATTTTCATTCATGCTGCCCTTACTACTTGGAGTCACGATCCTAATTTAAATTCACAGTGTGCACCTCATCTGTCTTGCAGTATGCCAGAAAATTCCTCTGGCAGTCTTTATATTCATCATTTCTATTTCCATACCATCTTTTAATGGAAGGGTTGTCATGTGCTTTGTTCTTACGTACCTCAAACTGCTTGCACTCTTTTATTTTTCCCCTCTAAAGCACCACATATACGTCAATTCTGCATGTTTTAATAATTTAAGGTTTCGGTAACACAGTTTTCTAACAGTGCTAATACTGTAAGCTTGTAAATCTGCTAGCTGAAAAGATCTTTCCCTCTCTGATTCCATGGAAGAATCTTAAGAGACTTAGGCTAGTGGAAGATCCTGCAGTGAATAGACAGGGACATGCTGTGCTGTACCACCAAGCAGGTTGGGATGAAAGCAAGTCTTATCTGGAGATCAGGGCAGGCAAAACATTGGCAATAACACCATGGCAGGGAAGGAGAGTAACCTTTCACTCTTCACTACTGGAGGATTTGGTGGGGCTAAAAACAGAGCCCAAATTTGCCTTAAGGCCTGAGGAGCAATTATCTTGATCTCATTTCCTTATCTGCAATATCTCACTCTTTTGGTTCATTTCCACCTCCTCTGCAAAATGCAGATGCTGGCAGAGGATGAGGAGGTAACCTTATTATTGCTAGTAACTCTAGTGGAAAATAGAACCATGTGCTGTTCATAATTTCTTTTCAGATGCTAGGAACGAAATGTTGAAATAAAGCTCAAGATGTTGTTTGGACTCTGTTGGACTGTGTCATTTAGTTGGCTGGATAGTGGCTAAGAACTGTTTTAAAAAACTTGTTAATGGCATGGTATCCTTCCCTCTTAACTGGAAGATGGGATTTGAGAGCTTTCAGCTGTGTTCACCCTCCACTGTATGCCAGGCTATTGCCACTTCTCTGCACCTGTGCAAAAAAACCTGTTCTTGCTGGGATTTGAGGGTCATTAAATAGAGTAAAGTCTGGATAGGATAAATAGGATAAAATCTTTGCATGATCTAACCTTAAAGCATTATTATGGTAGTTTGAACAGTTCTTTCACCCTTAATTATCATGAACGAACAGTGCTGATTTAAGAATCCTTTGTGGCTTTTCTGTCTGCAGAGTCTTAAACAGAAATTATTGCAGATGGAGAGAGCATCTTCTTTCTCCTGAATCATGCACCCAGTCATTAGATCACAATAATGGGCATCACAAAGATCCCAAGCTGGATTCTGTCAGTTTGAGTTTATGTAGCCCAAAGGCTTTTTTTAGACTCTTGAAAGGGAGTGGGTTTGTTCAAGCATAATAGAAGCCAAACAAGGAAAACTGAGGTAAACAAACCATGTTTTTAAGCAGCACAGAAGAATATGTGGGGCATGGCTTTGAAAGAGCAAGTAATGTTACTTAAATATGTGTTCTTGTAAATTGAATTTCTTCCTCTTAAGAAAGTGGTATGCAGTATTTTAAATAATGATTTGGATATGAGCTTTGACTGGCCAGTGGTTACATAAATATGCTGCCCCTGGGTGAGGCAAAGTGAAGTTAGTCCCATACTTTTCTTTTATGCTTAGCTGGACTTGGGTCTCAGTGCCTGTGGGCTTTCAGTGTAATACTGGAGAGTTAACAACAGATTTTAATTGGGAAAAATAAGGTGGGAATGTGTGTCTAAGGTGCTCAACCACTCCCCTGGAATAACGTGCCTCGAAGGGTAAGTGCTGTAAGTGCAAGTTGTGGGTGATGCATAGGGGCACCCCCAGAACTGAAACTGGCCCTGTTGCCTGTTCCTGTTGTCCAAGGGACAAAGCAGGTGAAGAGATGCACGGGAGCAGTGCCTCAGTGCCATGGGTGTGGGCTGTTCCTCAGCAGGGTACCCCCAGCCCTGTCTTGGGAGCAGCATGTCCCACTCCTGGGGGAGGCCTGAGAGAGTGTGTTTTCAGTACTTTGGGGGCATGACCTCATTCCTTGCTTGGAGCCTTCTAATTAAGTTCCTTCTGTACTGGCTAATTTCTGATTGTGAACAGTCTAGAAAAAAATATTGTAAAATAGGATGATATCATCTCTTCCTGCTGTTTTGGAGATAGCATTGTATGCCACCTCCCTGTGGCAATAAAAAATGTAAATGCTAAATTTCTTATCGAGACAAGGCAGAAACTCTGTTGGATTTGTATTTCCTGTCTTTGATTTGCTTTCCTGCGTAGGACGCTTTATTTCATCCGATGCCTGCCTCTCCTCCTCCCCCCCTACAAAGTTAATGTATCATTTCATGCTCACCTGGGAGATGTTATCACTTGTAGGCAAAGCAATTTCTGCGTTGCTAAGCTATTTTCAAGCTTGTCATAATGCTCCATAAACTACAGAAATAGGAAGATTTTCTTCTGCGAGTGACTCGATGGTTTTCTGTCTGTTTCTAGTGCCGCATGATGGCAAAATGTGATGCCTGGAGATGGTAGGACATAGACTGAGGGTGAAGCTGTGGGGGCTGTGCCATGTCTTAGTCCCTTTTAGGCTGAGGCAGTACTCAGGGACCCTGTTACAGGTGGCATGAGTTTTTGAAGCCCTTCAGTGGGGTTGTTTTTCCTTCAGGTCTCTTGGGAAGAGTAACCTGGAATTGCTGCTTTTTGGGCAAACTGATGTGTAAACAAAGATACTGCAGCAGAGAGGTGCCTTCTTGGTAAAGCCTGAT
The DNA here is from genome assembly GCA_013398615.1 of Brachypodius melanocephalos. Classification (NCBI taxonomy): domain Eukaryota; kingdom Metazoa; phylum Chordata; class Aves; order Passeriformes; family Pycnonotidae; genus Brachypodius; species Brachypodius melanocephalos. The sequence goes on along the minus strand of VZSR01001479.1, from coordinate 4,554,865 downwards.
GTGGGACTTCATGTAAGAGAACAAAAATAAACAGAAAAAAATCACTTCTAAATTGAGCTGTTATTTCTCCTGCAGGGTAATTATTAATCAATAAACCTTGTATGTCTCAGAGTGTGCCAAGTGCTCTGAGCTCCCTCTCAGTGTGCTGGTAAACCAGTCTCAGAGAGAAAATCTTGTTAACCCTAAGCCAAATGTGGCATGTGTCTGAAAGCAGCAGAGTCTCACAGCTCTTTCTTGAGCCATGCAGCAGCAGTTTAGCCCTGGCAGGGTTTGGTAGCACCCTCAAAGCTGTGGGTGTTGCACATCATTTGTTGCAGCTGGGTTGTGTTTGGGCCAGAACGCATTTCCAGCATCAAGCTGAAGGCCTGCACAGTTGCTTATTTCTCCAAAAGCGTGTTTCTGGTGGATTCTAATGCTGCAAGGCTAAGATGGATGGTTACTTGTAGAAGGAGAGGGGGATTTTACCATTAAGCTCTTTCATAGATGACCTCTCTGAAAATAAAGAGCGCTGCTCTCTGGGGCATCCATTCCTGCGTGTTGATGAAGACAAAGCAAGAGACAGGACATAGCTTTGATGTAAATAATAATTGCTCTGTTCCTGTGGACCCCTTAGCTCTGATGTTAATGCACAGACAGAGGACAAATCAAAATGCAAAAAGATCCTGAAAACCAGGAGTGTTTCTAACAGGGAGGTATAAGACACTGTAAGAAAGTTTGGGGGTTTTCTTGCAAACGTATTTCTTGAGATGTGCTTCTTCCTTCTTCAAGAGGAGCTTGGTTTTGGGCTATTTACTGGGTCCATTGCATTTCATAATTTTTCTTTCAAAACATGTTTTTAAAGCAGCAAACCAAAAGCATTCTTCCTTGAACTCTTTAGGATAAAAGTACTGTTTAAGGAACTTAAGTGTTGTCAAACAATATCCACCCTGGAGTACAGCAAAGTCTCGGAGCCTAAGGACCATGGAATAAATGGAAATATTTCCTTCTAAGGTCTTGCCTTGAGGCACATAAAAAGAGGAAAAAGCCAAACCAAAACATGAGCTCCCTTTGAAGCACTTGTTTATAAAGGACACATGCCAGTGTGGTTGCATCAAGAGACTTCAGACAATAAAACCCCCAGCACTTTTTTGTTGACATCTCTGAAAACTGAGGGCAGAAATGTGTTATTGTACCTGTTTGTCCTTCCATATTCATGATGCTGCATCGCTTCATCGTGGAACAAGTGTTAAGGAGCTGATAACTTCCATTTCACCACAGATCTCAGCACTGATTAGCGGAGTAAATTCTGGTGCGGATTCGTCATGACTGAGGCTGTTTTGTGCTGCTCAAACAACACACAAGAGCTCCAGAGAAGCAGCTTGAATAGTAACCTTGGGAAATCACTGCTCTGAGTGGCCTCCTCTGGGCCCAGGCTGGAGCTGTTGGTAGGAACATGCTGCACCCCAGCAGCTCATCCCTCACAAAACAATCCCCTTGAGTGGACTGGTGCGAGTTAAAACACTGCTGATGCCCTTGGTCCTTCCCTTCCTGGGCACTCACAGGAAAATGTGACACACTTGGAGCTCTTGTTCATTATAATCAGGAATTTTACAGGCACTTTCGAGGGAGCTGGGAGAAATTGAATACAGAGAGTCTCTCTGTTAGCACAAAATAAGCCAACCAATATCAGAGGCAGCTTCTTCCAAGTCAGGATGACATCCTGACATGCAAATCAATTTGTCACCAGCCCCAGCTATCTGCAATGGAAGACAGATTCTTGTGAGACCTGAAGCTGATTTTGGCACTTACTACTGGATTGTAAACAAACTCATCCTCAACTCTGTTTGGAATTAACTGCAAAAAAGGGTGTCTGTTCACACAGCAAGTTCTTTCTACATGCTGTCCAGGGCGAATGCAAAATACACATTTGCTCACAGTCCCTCCCCAGGTCTTCTGCTGCAAAAATTCTGCTTTCTCGAGTGTTCTTGGAAGCAGATGTGGGGAGCAGAAATGGTTCTGTGGCTCTGGGCACTCCAGTGCCTCAGAACGTGAGGGTTTCTGGCTGAGGTTCTGCTCTGGGCAGAGCAGCTGGGTGCTGTGTTGGGTGCTGTGCCTCTGTCCCTGTGCTGGCAGGGGCTGTGGTGCTGATGCAGCAGGAGCCAGGAGAAAGAGAGCTCTGTTTTTGGAGGTAGCCCAGCCTGAGCAGTGGGGCTGGCGCTGACAGCAGCACTTCTGTTTGTCAGGGGGCTTTGTAAACAGGTCGGAGTTGGCCAAGGGTTTGGATTTTTCTGTGGTGTTTACACAGTTATGGTGCTGAACCTTTCTAGTCTAGACACGGCCCGAGTTGTGATTTCAGGGAAGTCGCTGTTTTTCTCCTTGAAGGCTTAGAGTAGAAGCATTATAAAATGCTGTGGTAGGTATCATTTCTGTGTAAAGTGCTCTGAGGTTTCTAGAAGCCCCTCCAGTTCTGCTTTGCAGTAAAATTTAATTGTGCTCAGGATGCTCCTAAACTGCATTGGTTTGTGTGCTGAGGCAAGCTGAAATTGGATAAACTTTTTAATTCTGGGCTAAGCTATGGCCTGGGTGTTGTAAAGGTGGGAGAAGTGTGTTGCCTTGCACTCCAGGTAGCATTGTGAAGAAAAACAAGCAGTGAAACAAATAAACAAATCAAGTTTTTTCAGTGTCTATCATTCCCAATTGCTCCAGCCTCTGAGGATTCAGGCACTTTCATGGTTGTAGCACTTGCATGTGTGAAATATAGTTTTTAAGGTTTTTTGGGGTTTTTTTTTTTGGTAGCTTGTTCAGTCTGCACGATGCCTGGCTTCTGTACAAATGTTTTAATGGGTGCTTATCTTGATTTATTTATTTATTTCTTTATTTAATGTCAACCATTAGAAAATTAAACTTAAGAAGTTGACTAAAATCTGTCCTGTCACATAAAGGAACTTAAATGATTTAATTCAGTTTCATTCCTGTTCTAATCCTATGAATTCCTGTTAACTTGTGTTAAAATTCCTGTTTTGATCCAGGAGTATATTTAGTGCATTCTGACTCTTTGAGCCATTCCAGAGCATCAAATTACTCTGCAGCAGCAAAACCAACAAAACCTTCTGGCTCTAGAGAGAATGAAGACGTTCTGGGTCATAAACAATCCTTGCCCAACAGAAGTTTTGAAATACTTGATGTCTTAGCAATTCCCCAGCAAATGAGTGTTTGAAGCACAACATTCCCTAAAATTATGCATTAAAATGATGACAGTACTGTTCCCCAAACTACCTTACAAATGTTTCTTACACTTACAGGCATGCTTGAAAATGTTAATTATTAAAGACAAGTCTAAGTGTTTTTTCTACTTGCAGCATGAAATGGTCCAAATATATTCAAAATGGATTTTTTTTTGTTTTGTTTTGTTTTGTTTTTGTTCTAGTGTTCTGTTTGACTGAAGCACAGCAGCCCTGCAGCTGGGTTATGCAGATGTGCTGTGAAATCAGGTTGTTCTGCACCTTGACAGAATTTTGTCACTTGGGAATGTGATCACATTTTAGAGCATGGGCTCTTTTTTCTCTTTAAAACAGTTCACAGGGAGAAGGAAAGGGAAGGTCTGACTACCCTTTGCACTGCTGTTCAAAGGTTGTGCAAATATATCCCTACTCCACTTCCTGGCTGACTGGGAGGTAAAGGGGCTGCCTTCATGCTGTTCACTTTTTATTCTGTATATTTTTCTTGGTTTTCTTTCCCTCTGAATCTACAGCAGTAGATGTGTAAGCCTTGCTGAAGAGATGCTCTGCCTTGGGATTTGTGGGGAATCTAGACCTTCAGAGGAAGAGAAAGCATTAAATGGGAATTACATAATTGTAATTATTAAGTTATGTTATATTTATGTTATATTTACATTATAATGACTATTTAATTGCCACATAATCTCTTTACCTGCTTCGATTTCTGTTTTTATTATGTGTCTTTTATTTAAAACAATTCTTCCTCATTTGAGTAGGTTAAAACATTCTGCTTCAGAAATTTCACAGAAGTATCGATATCACATGAGTGCCACAACATCCTGAATCCTGTCTAAAAAGGGAAAAGTCTTCACAAAGAATGTGTGTCTCTCTGAGCTGATTGGGCTCACCAGAATTCTGTTCTTCTCTTGCAGGCATTATGCTGCTCGAGGTGTTCCTGGTCCTTGGGACGCTCCTCATCTACTTCTTGTTTTCCAAGAAGAAAGAAGAGACCCTGCCCTTCAAAGATGGGTGGTGGGGCAGGGGACAAAAGCCTGTGACTAAAGAAGACTCAAGTGTTCGGCCATTTAAGGTGGAGACTACAGAGGAAGAGCTGAGTGTAAGCAAATCTCTGTGCTGGGGGGAGGGAAGAAAGAAATGGCCAAAGAGATGCAGAACGTGTTTGGAAGCAATTTTTAAATTGAACCAACAGAGTGCCAGTGATGTCCAGGTCCTGGGGGAAGGGATTTTTCAGTACTTCAGAAGATAGGTATGAATAGGCAGATCTCACTGTATAATTTTGTATAATTTCTCAGCTGGCTCTTGCATGATTGCTGGTAAATAAACCTATTCTGCAAAGCCTAATAAACATGAAAATCATATTACAGATTGCTCAACTCTGTTTTTCTGTTTGTGCATTTTCCTCAGTTTGTGTAGACCAGAATAAGAACAATGTCTTTTTCTCCCCCATTTCTTTCCAAAGCAATTACAAATACCTCATTTTCTTGACTGCTTTATGTTTGCAGCTGTGTTGGATGCTGATTCTTCTGTAATTAATAGTCTACTTTGGTCAACACTAAATTACTGTGGTAATTACAGTAAACACATACGTTGCAGAATTTGTTGGAGAGAAAGATTTTGATTGTGTGTGTTTAAGCCAGGGATTGAACAATTTCATAGATCTTTGTGGAGTCATGGTTCAAACAATACTCATGGGATTGCTCATATTATTGATTTATAATAGATTCCTAATTTCTCAGCAAGGCCTGGGATTTTTAACTCTTTGCTTGCCCTTCTTAGTAATATCAAGGGACATTGGTCTCCACTAAGTTTTCCCCTTACACTGCAGACAATAAAATGGATCATTTCTAACTTAAAAAATGATTGGGCAGGATTAGATTTCCAGACCTGCCTTTCAGCTACTCTGTAGTTCTGTTGTCAGTAGGAAGGGGCTCTTGGCTGTCCTTCCCTGCTGAGTGATTTTGGAGTGATCTTGCAGTATCACCAGGCATCCCCTGTAGCCTGGAAGTGCAGCGGGAAGGTGACTGTCATTGTTATTCCAGATTGGCAAACTTTCATTTCAGTCTAGTTTCACCAACTTTCTGTCTGTGCAAAATCCTTCTGAATCCTACTTTCCTGGTGAAGACCTCCCACCCCTGGGTTTGGGAAGGAGATCAAAAGGTTTGGGCCAGGTCCATGCATTGACTGTGAGGGAAGTACCCTGGAAAGGCAGCGAGACTTACCCTGTGAAGCCACAGCAGTGCCAGCAGAGCATCTTGCCCTCTGTGGTTCTCAGCCTGGCAGACAGGTTAGGCAGCCCTGCAGAACAAAGGCTGAGAACAGCTGGGAATGGAAGAGGAAGGAGGCCATCTGGAGGAGGAAAAGAACAGGAACAGCTGACGGAGCATCAGCAAAAGGCACAGGTGTCTAATTAGAGATGTTATTTCCATTGTTCTCGTTTCATATGGGAATAACTAGAAACTATGCACAGCCCAAGACAGCAGACACAAGTGCTTTTAATGTCTCTTCTCTCTTTTTCCCTGTAGGATTTATTTAGGAGACTTGACCAGGCTCGATTCACCGAGCCACTGGAGAGCAGTTGCTTCCATTATGGAACTAACTCGGTGCATCTCAGGAAGGTTGTGTCCTACTGGAAAAACCAGTTCAATTGGAAGAAACAAGCTGAAGTCCTCAACAAGTACCCACAATTCAAAACCAAGATTCAAGGTGCGTAGCTTTCCCCTTTAAAACATAAACAGCAATAGATAAATTTGTCTGCAAGGGAACTGGGTGGGAGGAAGGCTCTGGTTGTGTCACAGGGCCTTCCCTCCCTGGCTGCCATAGTCTGGATCACTGCTGAAGGAGCAGGGAACTCCTTCGTTGTAAGTGAAGCCTTTAGGACAAGGAATGACAAATGGAATTCCCTGTGCATGAGCGGGCTGTCAGCTGGTGTTAACAGGAGCCAAGCACGGGTGTTTGGGAGCAGAAATGGATCTTAAGATGTACACATGTTCCCTGCCTCACGTGCAGTCATGCAAAAACTCCCACAGATGTCTCCTCGTGCTCCGTGGAGCTGCCCAGCTGGTGCTGTCACAGTGGAGCCATCAGCCCTCCTCAGCTGGGCAGGTTGTCCCTGCCTGCCAGGGCAGATGTGCTCTGCTGCACCTCTTCAAGCATTCCCAGGCCTAGAAATGCACAATGCCATTCCCCTGGGGTTGATGTGCTGCCAGGTGTGAGGGAATGGTTTCTCTTCATCCAGAGCACACTGCACCTTTCCAAGGAATTCATTCAAGCCAAGGTCTGCTGGTGCTGGAGCTTGGTCAGACTGGGCTTTTTAAAATGACTGATTTAGGGTGGTGCTTGGGTCCAGTTGTAGATGTAGAGCACAGCAGACAATTGTCTCACATGATGGCAAAATTTAACCTTAAACAGAGTATTTTGTTATGTTTTTACTTGCACCCATAATTGCGTGCGTTTTTTCAAATGGTGCAGTTTGCCATAATATTTTAAATGGATTTGGGACAATAAATGGTGCTATATAGTGGTTAGAGCTTAAAGCATGTATTTAAATGATGATTAGTGTTGGAGAAGATAAAACCAAAAAGTCTTCCCTTAAAAAAGAAGAAAAAAACACCATTTGAGACAAGAAAGGGAGAAGCAGCTAAGGACAATGCACTATATATAGCAATGGGAAGGGAAATTTCCGTGTTGGGAAAGATTACAGAGAGGAGATATGAAAAGACAAGGTCAAACATGCTGTGTATCAGATTCCTACCTTCTGTCATCACTTGAAAGCTTTTCAGAGAATACAGAGATTCACAGAAGTGTCAAGGGTGGGGAATCTCAAGTCAGTGAAAGACGGTGGGATTGCTGGTGAACTGGAGTTGATGTGAGTAAAATATGCTTAAATACATCAAGAAATGAGGTATTCAGGCTCTGCTGGGAACAAATTCCTGTTTCCTGGAAAACAAAGCCCTGGGTTAGTTTGAGGAAGAGCAGCTCACCTGAAGCATGTAGTGCAATGCTGTGTGAAGCTTTCCTGCTGGAAAGAGTCAAAATAGAAACCACACTGCAGATTTTGCCTTTTACTGAACAAGCAGGAGACTGGTACTAGAACATAGGTTCCTGTTTTCATTTACTCTCTTAGAGATACTGAAAGCTTTGGACAAAAGGTGGGAAAGAACTACAAAAATGAACACTTTAACTCTCTTTTAGCGAGGCATAAAATCCTCAGTTCTGCATGATTGATTTATCAGCAGTTAAGATGTGTGAGCTGATTACAGGAGGCTTCCACAGAGAGAGAATACTTGGTGAAGGCTTTTAAAATTCCTTTTGTGCAGCATTTAGGGTCCGTGGCTGGCGACAGAAGCCAGATGTTCAAATGGAAAGTAAGGCATGCACAAAATGAGGAAAGTGATTCATGCCCCCAAACAAACACCTGCAAGTTGTGATGGATTCTCTCTCTCTTGGTGCCTTCAAGCTGCAATTGTAGGCCTTTCAGGAAGAAAAATCTCTGGCTGACTGAAGCCTATCCTGTGCCATGTAGGGACATTTGGGTAAAATGTAAGGGCACTTGGACTAAATGATGTAATTGTCTCCTCTATCTGTAAGCTGTATGAGTCACTGTGTTACCGTTGGTAGATTGCTTCACTTCTATGTCTTAATTTGCCAATTTATTTTAAAACAGAAATAGCCAACCTCATTTGGCTGCTGTGATGCTTAATTGCCCATTATAAAGTACTTTGAGGTCCTTGGATAAAGGTATCCAGAGAGGTGCAGGGTGTTTGCATGCTCACCAAAAAATGAGGACTGGAGAAAAGCTTTATTTGTAACCTGTTCTGTGATTAGTTTCAGCATCATGGTAAATTTGGGCGTGCTAATTAATGACTTTATTTTTACAGGCATCGATATCCATTTTGTTCATGTAAAGCCTCCTCGTTTGCCTGAAGGCCAGGCTGCCAAGCCACTATTAATGGTTCATGGTTGGCCTGGCTCATTCTACGAGTTTTACAAAATTATCCCTCTCCTGACGGATCCTGCAAGCCACGGCCTCGGTGATGAGCACATTTTTGAAGTCATTTGCCCATCCATCCCTGGTTATGGTTTCTCAGAAGCACCTCACAAAAAAGGTATGACACAGGAGAAGAAACTGAACCCTCACAAGCCCAGTCTCACGGTGAGGCAGCCTCTGTTGGCAGAACAGCAACTCCTGTTACACACTTCTTGTTTTCCCAGTGAGGAAACAGAGATCCCGTGTGTCGTGTGGGAGGAGGGAGATAAGGGGGTGACTTTGGGTGACATCACTGGCTAGTTTCTGGAGCAGTGTGTAGATAATTTTAAAAGAACCATAAAAAGCTATGAAGTGACAACTCGAGAGTTGTAATTGCATCCATGAATTGTCTGTGAGTGAGCAGGCAGGGCAAATTTATTACTGTTTCTTTTGGGGGTTTTGCATCCATATTTGACAGCTCTGTACAAGTAAGTGAGAAGGAAGAGTTGAAACAAAGCAGTTCATGTATCCACATGGCAGATTGCAGCCAAATAGCTGCTTGCTCAGCTTGTGCTCTGAGTTATACAAACACAAGCTGCAGCAAATTGGAGCAAGCTAGTGTTTAAAGTGATACTGAGTTTAGTATTTAATTGCAGGTGAATGACGTGGGGAAAGTTTGGTTTGCTTTTTTCTCTACTTCCCTGGCTACAATTTTAATGGTCAGTGTTCAGAGCAGTGGAGAGGTCTGCAACAAAGGCTGGGGTTTGTCCTCCTCCTGGTTTCTGCTTGCTCTCTATCCTTGGATGCTGAGCAAGGGCTTCCATAGAGTCAGGCAAGGAGAAATGGACTTGTAGCTTTCGAGGAACTTGAACATTGCCTTGATGTGGAGAATCAGTGCTGCAGGGTCAGAAGAGTGGGTGAGACTAATGCAACAAAAGTGTTCTTTTCTTTTAATGCAGACTTCAATTCCGTGAGTGCCGCTTCTGTTTTTTATGAATTGATGCTCAGACTGGGATTCAATGAGTTCTACACCCAGGGTGGTGACTGGGGCTGGCTCATCTGCACCAACCTGGCCCAGATAGCTCCCAAGTGAGTACCCCCTTGGTGCAGCTCTTCTCCTCTGTGAATAGCTATTTCCTGTGCACTTGGGTGTTCCTGCCCAAGTCCTCACTGTGTGGTTTCTCTCTTTGGTGCTCAGTGTTAAGCAAAGAGCCAAAATTACATGCCTTAGTTTATATTAAATGTTTTTTCTTTCCAAACAGTTGTGCAGTAGTTTTTTTGTAGTGGCCTAGCTGAGGTCTGGGGGGAGAGAAGTACTTGTAAAGACAAAAGGGAGGATTTGTGGCTTAGTGCCCTGGAGTGTGTGCTGATTATTGACAGTTGACCCTTTGACTTGTCATTTTTGTGTAAAAAGCCACGCTACAAAGGGCAGCTGAGGCCATGATGTAATTAACAGGCTGGAATTCAAGTATGGCCATTTTTGTTAATAACATTTTAAATGTTACAGGTCACAGCACCAAGCCTGGCACAGTTCAAAAAGCGTTTGGACAATGCTCTCAAGCACATGATGTGATTTTTGGGGCTGTCCTGTGAAGGGGTTGGACTTTGATGATCCTTGTGGGTCCCTTCCAACTCAGGATATTCTGTGATTCGAAATACAACAACTTTGATCTTTTGTTAACTTGTGGGGTTTTTCTGTTTTTGTCTTTAGCCATGTGAAAGGTCTCCATTTAAATATGGTCTTAGTTTCGAAGCTGGGGCTCACTCACCTGCTCTCCATCCTGCTGGGCTGGTACTTCCCAGGGCTCTTTGGATTCCAGGATGAAGATGTCAGGAGGATGTTCCCCTTCTTGAAAAAAGGGCTCTACAGGATCCTGTCTGAGTCTGGCTACGCTCACATACAGGCTACCAAGCCGGATACTGTTGGTAAAACAAACAAACAAACAAACAAACAAACAAACCCACAACCTTTTTTGAGCTTGGAATACTTAAGTCTCTTCACTTTAGTTGTACTTTCAGAGAAACAAAATGTACTGCTTAAAATATGCAGAAAATAGGGGTTTTTTTGCAGTGTATCTGCACATCCAAACTGAGCATGCTTCAAGTGCCACTGACCTAATTTTCCACTTTTCATAAATAAAATAGATTGTTTCATATTTTTCCACTTCTGCTGTCACTGGGGACAGTAATACCATTTCAAATGCAGCTCTGCTGAGAGCAAAAGATAATTTCTTCTCAGAGAATGGATCACATTCAAATAATGTAAACTACAAGAAGCTTTTAGCTGTCTCAGCACACAATGTAGCTTATTTATTATAGCGATAAGTAATACCTGAGAAGTAAAATCAAATTTACTTTTACTCATTGTTCTGAATCACTTGCAGACTTTCAAGGAAAAAAAATTGTAGCTATGAATGTTCTTTCTAGATGAGCTAGTCACTCAAATGGTTTTATGTATCTTGAGTATTAAGTGTTTCTATTTTAAAAACATTTTTTGTGACTGAATTGGACAACTGAGTCAAGAGTACTGACTACATTTTAGTTTGGTGGAGCAGCAATTCACTGATGAATTTTATTAAAGACATAGCTAAGGGAAATATTTCTTAATGGTTTTCCATAAGCTTACCTACAGAGGCAGGTATGTTCTTAAAATGTGTAGGCAAAAGGATAATTGTATGGATTTAAAATAATTTTGCTTCCATTAAATCTTGGTTTCTAAAAACTGCCAGTCTTTAGGAAAGAGAAGGGAAGCTGATATCTGATAGATGCCTAAGCCATGCTCCTTCTCAATCAGAATTCTGGCTGATTCTTGTCCTTACCAGTCACATGTGGTCTGTCAGACTGTGCAGACTGGGGACCAGCAGCCAGTTCATGCTTTGAGAGATGGAGCATTTCTGCAGTCCTCCAAGAGACAAAGAATAGAGGAGCAGGGCAGTGGCAGGTTCCTGAAAGGAGAAAAACACTGAAGAAATTTCTGACAGAAATGCTGCGTTCCAAGTGCTCTGAGGAGCAATGTCAGTCTTTGTGTAAACAGATGCACTCTACTCACAGTGAGCAGATGAGAACGGGCTATTGCTTGTCACCTCCAGCACGTCTGGAAAGTGCTCAACAAAACTTTTTCAAACACTTGCCATTTCAGTTAACAATAGTAGTTGTTTAATAATTGAAATTCCACTGTCATGTTTAAATAGCAATTACTGATGAAATTCTGCCAGCTGCAGTGTTAGGCACCTTCCTGGAAGGCTGGGTTGCATGGGTGGAACCTCAAATACCTTGCTGCTCCTTGGGAACAGCTTTTTCTCATGTTTTACTGAGAAGCTGGGACAATTCATGGTCCCTGTATTTCACAGCACTAGGATGTGTGACCAAAGTTCCAAGTGCAGGTGTGTTCTTTCTGTCCAAGCAAAGCAAACTATATAATCTATATGAAGGCTTGTTCTACATGAAGGCAGTTTGCTATTGCTAATTCAGAAGATGGACCATTTAGTAGAGCCTTGCCGTTCTTTAATGACTTTCTAATAATCCTTAAAATGTTTTTGCTGTTAGATAATGCTGCAAATCCTCCTAGTCATGTGTAGGCATGTGGGGTTTGCCTCTGTAATGCTGTTTAATACATGACAACTTCCAGATTAATGGAAGCAAACCCTCCTTGGCACATAGAGCTTAATCTTATTAGTTTACCAGAAAAAAAGAAAATCCAGCAGAAATCCAATACTGTTACATCAGTTCAAAAAACGTCCAGTGTGAGCTAATGTGGAGCCTGCTCATTTGCAGATACTTTCAGTTTATGATTTGGCATGAAATGGCTCCAACTCGTTGTACTATTTTATTTATTTAAGAAAGCAGCTGATGGAAGAGCTTTGTAAAGTTACATCCCCTGTATTATAACAGGCAGCTTCTCTAACACTCTGAGTTCTGTAGTTAGGCATCAGTTATAGCTCAATTTTCCTCCTCCTTTGCAGGCTGTGGTTTGAATGACTCTCCTGTGGGACTGGCTGCCTACATCTTGGAGAAGTTTTCTTCGTGGACTGATATGGAATTCCAGAATCTAGAGGATGGAGGACTAGAGAAGTAAGTCCTTTCTCTCCTGCCATTTTGGGTAAGGTGACTAAGCCCAGAGTCACAGCTGAAGAGGTTTGTCAGGTCACCTCACACCTCAGGGAGTCTGTAGTGAGGACAGCTGGTGCAGGGCTGCACCCCAGCACACAAAGAGGCAAACAGGCCATGGAGGCTGATGGATTCCCTTCCCACTTCAATGTCCTAGAAAAGAAATACACCCTGCAAATCCTGGATATTAGAAACTGACTTATGGGAAAGAGCCTCACTAGGACACAAAATCCAAGAATTTAACCCACATTAAAATGCTGGCAACTCGTGATTCATCGTAATACTAACATTTAACTCTCTGTGAACTGGCTTTGGATTGATTGTTACTGCTTCATCTACCCACCATTTGCTAAAAAAGGATTATGATTAGTGTGCAGCAGAAATCAGAGATGAAATCCCCTTTGAGAACTACCTGGCAGGAATGGAGAGAGGGCACATGCTATGGAAAGGCCCAGTGGCAGCAGATTTGCATGGAATGTTTGCACTGCACACAGCTAATAATTTTGTATGAAACATGCACAGTTTACAGCACATGTTGGTGTGTGAGGGCTCTGTTGAAGGCTCAGGGTAGCATTTAAGACTACCATTAATAAATGGCACAAGCTGTTGCATGTGCTGTTCTGCTCCCACCCTCCCAGTCTGTGGACAGGAGAGACAGCCATGCTGCAGCAAAAGGTGCTTGTTGCAATCTGCGTTCCATGTAGGAGTTAAAATGTGACTTCCCAGTTTGTGTCTGAAAGCCTTTAGCATCCTTAATTGGTCACTGGCAGACAGAGGGGGAGTAATAACTTCACCTCTCCACTCTTAATCACTATTTTTTTCCTACACTTTTTTTTTTTTTTCTCCTTACAACCAAACCAAAGTCAAGTCCCTGCTAAAGTGATGCAAATCAGTTTTTAGTCCTAATTGAGCAATCTCTTGGGCTTGCCTCTTCAGGAAGTTCAGCCTGGATGATCTGCTCACCAATATCATGATCTACTGGGTGTCAGGCTGCATTGTCCCCTCCATGCGCTTCTACAAAGAAAACCTGCAGAAGGGGATAGGCACACAGAAACACGAAAAGTAAGTGTGGCTTCTTCTCTTTAAATATTTTGCCTTGATCTTAATTTTATAGTTGCATGCCTTGTAGATTTCTGAATGCTGAGGAAAAACCGTTCTATCACAGTATTCCTCTGCAAGACATACCAGGTAGTTGATGTACTGTGCTGGGAAAACACGGTGCATAGGTAGGAATCCTGAGCCATCAGAGGAGATCTGGCTGGAGGCAGTGCTTGAGGGCCTCCCATTCATGGTGTATCCACCTACTTCCCAATTTTATTTCAGTTCTTAAATCAGCCTGAGACTGAGTCACATCAGTTTTCCTTAGTTTAGTTGGTTGTAGTTTTAGTACTTTTCTGGACACACTTTGCCTGTTTCTGCAAAAGGGTCAAGTCCTTCCTTTGGAAGCAACTTCAGCCTGCTGCCCAACAGCATTATGCAGGAGTCAGTGAGGCTGATGTGCTTGCTGCTGCCCAGACTCTTCAGAGAGCAGCGTGGTTGCATGTACTTGTGTCAGCTTGAGTATGAGTGAAGGCTTAAACCTGCCCTGAGGTATTTGCAACCACAGCTTAGTGCCATGGTATTTATTTAGCTGTGGAAGGATGCTCCCAGGAAGCTGACTCAGTTCCTGAAGCTGCTGTGGCTATGCTGTGGGCAGTATCTTGCTCTGGTTCTGCCTGCATGAGATGAGCTGTGTGAACTTCTATGTGCTCAGAGGACAGAATCTCAGAGTCTTGTGTATAATTCTGGCCTCACGCTTCCAGTGGCTACGTGCCCAACACTTTTTGTATCTACATTTTAAAGTCTGTCACTTCTGACATTGCAGCTTATATGTATGGAATATTTAAACCTAGAAAATGTGGCTCTTACAACAAGCACAGATCATTTACACCCCTCAAATCCAGTTGCTTCCTTACACTTCCTAATGTGCAGAATGTTTTATAGTGTGCATTTGTGCCAGTTAAAAGCGAGAGCTATTTTACAAGGTATAGTCTCACATATAGAAATGTTGCTTCTGAACTAATCTAGATTATTAGTATTCCTCTCTTCTCTCCCCCTATGAAGTAATTCTTCTCCTGCCTACCCACCAGTTGTCCTGCCAGGCTTAGCATATTTGAGTGGTTATCTTCTCTGTAAATCTCTCTCCAGCTCTTATCCAATTGTGTGCTTGCCCCTCAAGTTGAGCCCTGTGTGCAGCAAGAGGAGATTTGCTGCCCACCACCTCCTAGGGCTCTCCTCTCCATTTCTATGCTTCTGAGCCTCATGCCCTGGATCCTTGGCAAAACTGCCTTAATATCGTAGCAAAAAAACCCAAAAGCAAATGAGTATTTTTCCTCGGGAATTAGAGTGTTATCTTCAGTTTTAGGATCTGGGAGTCAAATGTTTAATGCCTAACCAAGAGTGTGCCCAACTGTTTAGGAACATTTCCATGGGATTTTTGATTTGCTGCAGATTTAAGTGTTTGGAAGATTACAGTGATTCTCTCTCCTCTTGCAGGCTCACAGTACAGGTACCCACTGGCATTGCCTCCTTCCCTAATGAAATCCTACACACACCTCAGGCTTGGGCCAAGAAGAAATACACCAACATTGTCTCCTTCCACTTCATGCCTCGAGGTGGCCATTTCGCAGCTTTTGAGGAACCTGAACTTCTTGCTAAAGATATTCTGCAATTTGTTGACAAAGTAGAGAAAGAGCAACTCTGGAAAAAGAAAGGGGAATAACTTCCCTAAGAAACAGCAGGGTAATTACTTTTGGCTTAGCACATGTACAGGGCTTACTAAGTCTACTGTAATCCATGGAATTAGATCTTACTGTTGATCAGATATGAGCAAGGACAGAAAGAAAAATGCAGTGTATCTCCATGAGATACTGCCATGGGGACCAATGGATTTTGGGTTGAGCTTTTTTTTTTTTTTGTTCACCTAGGCTAAGAAAGTAGCATGAGGAGTACCTAGGTATTGTCTAAAACATGTTCTGTAGTATTCTTGACTCTTGCTTTGAGATTGAAAAATAGACCTCACAACTACTAACATACCTAGTAACAGTTTAATTGTTATGAAAGGCTTTTTTTTTTTTTCATGGCAGCAGTAAAATTTGAGTTGCTGAGTGTATGAAGTTCCTCACATAAAGAGTGGGGAGCAGCCTGGCAGGACCTAACTTGCATGAGTGCATCAATCAGCACTGATCCACAGAATCTGTTAACTGCCTTCTGCTGGCTGCCTTTCTTTTCCAGCCTGGGCTGTAAAGCAGCTTCCTGGCTGTGAAGAAGCTGGGCTGCCCTGTGCCAGCCTCCTGGGATATGTGAGGAGCAGCTGAAACACACAGGTGCCTGTAGCACATCCCAGGAGGAGGGGCTGGCTAGGAGTAACTACAGCCTCAGCTACCTCTGCACTGAATTTGTACTCTTAACCTAAATCATAGCCCTAGGTAAGCTCAACACACTGCAGCTTTGCACTGCTTTGGCAGGGTATTGCAAATACCTCTTATTAAGAAATAAAAACCTGATTAATTCAAAATTAAAAAGTGCATTAAATTTTTGAATAACACCTGTGTGATTCTTTTCATTCTTTTAACGACTGAGATTTCACTTGGTACCAGCTCAGAGAAACATCAGTTCAGAACCTATCAATTCTGTACTGCATCTGTCACAAAGGTCAGATTGAAGGCAAACTACTCAAGAAAATCGAAGGGCTGTATGGCTTTACCAGCTCCTGTCCCTAGGACACTGTGTGCAGTTGAGCTTCAAACAGGCCTTAAACCATCTCCAGATGACTGATTTCAGTGTGGTTTTGTTCTCCAGTCACTTCTGATGCCCTTCTCTACTTCTGGAAGCAGAGGAAAATATAATCTATCAATAACACTTGCATGGATTAGTATTATTTCACAATATGAATTGAAATGGAAGCTAAGATCAGAAGCTCAGCAGATCCATGCTCCATGACACAAGGCTTTAGGCTCAAACTACATGGTGTGCTTTTTTCACAGGAGGCAAGTGGACTCTCCTGCTGGGCACATTCTAATCCTAGTGCTGAAAGTCACCACCAACCCTGACAGAAAACCATTAGGGCAGATGGGCTATGGAGCAGCCTGGATCAGTTTTCTGAGCAGAGATGAGACCTCTTGCTCCCTTTCCTCTGCCTGCTGCACCTGGGTGCCAGTAGAGTAAGGCAGAGGAGCTCTCAAGCTCTCTCTACTAGATTTGATCCTCAAGCTGTTCTTGAGTCCTTTAAGACAGCTACCTGCTTCCAGGATGGTAGTGAGCACTAATTCCATGCTTACTTGTAAAAGCTTTCATTCAGTCAAAATTTGTGTTCACATTTGCAAAATGGTGTGTGATGCAGGCCAGTCTGTTTTGAACACTCAGGAGGAAAAAACAGAAACATTCCCTTTGAAATAGACTCTCTGTGGAGAAGACACTGCCCAAATTTGTTTGGGGCAGTATAGTGAAAGAGGGTTCCTTATTCAGGAGGAATTGGCACATCTCTGACAAGAAAAGCTGCTACAAGCACCACTACACACCCTCCTGCACAAGTCTGTCCTGCCCTGCACACCAGGTAAGTGCTCTTCAGGGTTTGATAAGCTACTGTCTGAAAGAGAGACAAGTCTGGACCTAAAAAGGTCTAGATTTTAGGAGGTTAAAAATGATAATTAAACACCTGATATGTAGCAGAGTTTTTGTTCTGAGTTTTGATGTCACACTTCTCAAACCTTAAGCCCACAGCTATCAGCAGCTGTTGCTCATCACCTACTTACCTACAGTTAGGTAAAAATGCAGTAAAATACTATGACAAAGTGCAAAAGTATGAAATTATCTATACAGCAGCTGGAAAACCTGCCCTCAATTCCTCTTCCCTTTTCAAAATAACCCTCTGGTTTTAGCAAAACACAGCCAGCCCACCACCTCTAGTGCAAGGTGTAACACTAGTGAAGTGTCTGTGAAGAGCCAGTGGTAGCATCTGCATCTCATCCTGTAGTGAGCAACTCTCCCAGAAGCCTGAGATATGGATTTGACAAGTACCTTAAGTGAATCCAGATTCACTTCTGATACTCTCTGGTACTGGCTACAGGCAATTATTTGGTACAGATAACCAGAAATAGTTTTAACATTTCTGTTGGCAAGGAAGTGCATGTCAGACTATTGCAATAATAATAAGCAATACAAACCGAGTCCCTGCTCCATTACAATTGTTCTAATTTATGTCAGACAGCTGAGGACCTGCCATTCAGCCAGGGAATTTTCTCTAAAAAGGCCAAATGTGATGCTCTTGTGCTGGCTGACTGTTTCTTGGGGATAAAGCCCTGAAAGGATAGCTACAGCCTTCAGGATAACACAGAATCTGGCAACACAAAACATTGTTTTGCTCCAGAGCCGTTTCTTAGTGAAGCTTCAATTTCTGGCCCAAAGTCCCTGCTCAAAGAAGCTGCTGTCCTCAAAGCCATGCCACATTAAGTTGCTCCAAAACATGCATTTATCCCACACTGAAACCAGAAGTAGATGACCTAAACCATGCTTTTTAATTATCCAGTCATAGCTCATTAAGAATCTTGATAAGGGGTTTGGAACCATGGAGATGCCACTGAAAATAAACAACTTGCACTCTTCCTCCAGCTGAAGTGTTTTGGAAAGTGTCTGCTTTTGGTATGGAAAAATACAAGTAAGGTCATAATGTTCTCACACAGCTCCAGCTAAACAAACTCCTACTACAACCAAATTTGACTTCTGATTTTCAAACTGCAAACCATAACGTCCTGAAAAGTCCAAGTCACCATATGCAGCCTTTGGACATTTCACACAACAAGACAGGACTTCATATACATTAAACAAAAACGTCAGGCATTACTCGGATCGTGAATGGAAAAAAATATGAATAGAAATCACACTTTCATATGTGTGAAAAAAGAAGTAGAACCATCATTTAGTGGAATTAGGATGTATTAAGCCTAGCATCTGAGTTAGCTCTAGATCCATGAAGGGCACCAGTCATCACTACTGAGTCAGCTGCAATTGCTCAGGGGCAGGACTGAGGTTCAAGGCAGTCAATCAAATGCATAGTTCTGTCTTACAGCAGGTGCAATATATAATATGCACTACATGAAGATACATTTTTGTCTGAAAGAGGAGTGGAAAGCTCCTCCTGGGTGCTGTGGAAAGAGACAAGGAATAAATCCATATTGATTTCAGTGCAGCTTATTTTAAAACACTGAGAAATGATGCTGCTTGTTTTACTTGCTGTAATAGCACTTCAAGCAACATTAGTCACACTAAAACTGTCTTGCTCAGGATTAGTTTTCTTTCATGGAAGAAATACCCTGTGCAGCGCCAGACAGCCCTGATGGTGTTATGCCAGTGCTGCTGGAAGAATTAGCCCCATTACAATTGCCAGTTGTCTTCTGGAGAGCAGATATTTATAAACAGGGCTGTGCTGAGTGACAGTTCCTTCTCCTGGCTAGGTGTAGTCCAAACCTCAGGCTTCCAGATACCTTCCTGACTGGATTTAAAGATGCTGAGGATGATTGTGCCCTTCTTGTGTTTACTAACTCAATGTCTGCGGTTTTGAGGATATGATGAACAATGAAAGAGATTTAAATGAACTTCATCACCTTCTTAAATGAAAGACAATCCTTTGCAGCAGTAGTTCAAGCCACTGCAGGTGACCAGAGGGAGTGCAGCACAGGGAAGAGGTGAGCAGAAACACGAAGGGACAAACTCCAATCAAGCACCCAGTCAAAGAACCAGCAGTTCCTAAGCTCTTTTTCAACCAAGCCTGCATTGTTGGGTACTTTTGTGTGCAAACACATTTGTACCTCATGAGTTCTAGAAATTCTCGTACAGGCTTCAAGCCCCTGCATTTTTGTCTCAGTGGAAGTTTTTTATCACCACTTCTGTGGTTCATAAAGCTTTTTGCAGTGATCATAAGGCAATTCTTAATATTTCAGAGAAACCAGAGGCAAAGAGGGTTTAAGCAGTATCTCAAACTGAGCAGAAGAACCAACTGCAGAACATAGATGATGTCATTCTCCTAATTTCTACGCTCTTTTTCTTTTTGAAGATAAATAACTGAAATGATTCCTCTTAAAGGTGCTCAATTGATTTGTTTCTCAATTTTTGCCCTTTTATTCCCAGCAGATTCTGATTTCTCATCTCAAAAGGGAATAAATTATTCCTATTTTAGGAACACTTTTGAAGTTACAGATTTAAAATATAAAAGAAAACCCTACTTCATTCTCTAAATCTAGAATCCTTCATAAAGAATTTCAATACCTGCAACCAAATTATGGTACTTATCAATTCCTTAAATCACTTGGTTTTTTCCATTTTCATCTGTGGAGATAGCTGCTGGTTTTATTTCTCTGTGTCTGTAGATGGAGGGGAAAAATACTGATAATTTGCCTTAGGGAAAAATACCTATTTAGAATTCCAAATAAGTTTTGACATGGAACATCTTGACTTGAAAGAAGCAGCTCAGTGCTTCACATTTCAGGAGAGCAGGCTATAAAAAAGCCAATCAGTCTGAAAATTCAAGCATAAACCAGCACCAAATGCATGAAAGATACTCATACAGAAGGAAGGCCAGCTGTGTACAAAAAGACATCTCTCTTACTTTTCATCACTTCTCAATCTTCCTCCTGTACTGCAACTTTTTTGTTTTTAAATTTTAATGAACATCTAAGCACAAGAGATAGGTACCTTTCAAAACCAGCCCCTAACTACTATCACAAACTTTCACCCTTTTTGCCACTGCATAAAATGGGAGATTCACAACCACACAGCAGTAATGATGAGACAGCAACAAAATCTGGGTCCTGTTTTATTTAGGAACACCTTATGACATACCATACGTTGGATTCTAGAACTCTATCTCCAACATCACTTTTGAGAAGAGTGCTTTCATTAATTATTAACCAGCACTTACTTAACCACTGAGTCTGGGAGCAGATACAAAAATTTCCATCTCTCCTTGTTGGCTATTTACAGTCCCACCCATTTCCAGTTGAAGTTGTATTGGCTGCAGCTGAGATGTTCTGTTCTAACCAACAGGATGTGGGATGCAGAGCAAATGCCAGGACTTCACCCAAGGAGCAAAAAATTATAGGGAAGAATGTTCCATTATAATGACCCAATCTTCAGTCTCTCCACTTTTAGTTGTTTCCTTTCTGTTTTTATCCTTCAGACAGCTGTCCTCAGAAAGAAAAAAAAACACCTTCTGTACTTCTGAAATATCTGAAACAGGCACTTGCAGCTGTTACAGACAGGTGACAAACAGAATCCTTCAAAAAGTCTTGTCTAGATAAGACAGAGATGGAATTTGCAAGATCATTTTGAGATAAGACACATGACTCTGGCCATCATTTGGAATGAAAAGTGTGCTTTTCCTTATATGGTTGCAGTTTTGAGACAATAAAGATTGTCTTTTCTTTGTTGTCAGTAGACTTGGGATAAAGCTCTCTTCTCCCCAAATCTGCCTCTCACCTCACTTTTGCTAAAAGCCAGTTGAAAACTCTGTGGTCTGTTGCTTCTGGGACCAATCCACTTTCTTGAAGAGGCCTCTTCCAAAAGTAAAAAGCTTCCAAACTCTGATAACCAGATTAACTGTAGAACAGACACAAGAAAGCTTCAGTTGTGCTGCCAGCATGTGTGGGCAAGCAGAGCTGGGAACTGGACCTCTGTAAAGAGCCAGAAAGAACACGGTCTACTGCTACACTGGAGCACTAGGAAGCTTAGCCAGAACAAAGACCTGCTTTTGGCTCAGGATATGGGAAAAGCCTAGAGGAAAACAAAGCATGAACGTGTGCACCTCATGCAAATGAGAAATTGCAATAATTTGGGTGTTGGGGATGTGTTGTAAGAGGGCTGGAGGTGAGCCAGATGGGCCTGGCACACAGAATCCTGGCACAGAGCTCTGTGTATTCAAGCAAGCCAAGGCTTCTGAGCCTCAGCAAACCATGCAGCATTTTCCTCACTCTGGAAGAAATTCATCTTCCCTGAAGTCTTTGCAGAAGCGTACCCTGTTGTACAGTATCAAATGAGCTCCATTCTTCAAAGTGTCAGAGGCTGCCCCTCTCAGCTGTGTCACAGAGGATCCCATCACAGACCTCGCTCTGGGGCTTCCTCCTGTGGAGGGAGAGTGTCACATTGTCCAGGATTCCTGCTCCCGGGAGCACTGCTGGAGGTGGCTGCTGGAATGTCAGGAAGGACTTAGCAAGGAGCAGGGTGGGGAAGGCGCTGCTCCAACTGAGCAATGCGAGGCGAGCAGCAGGCGCTGGATCCCAACAAATATGGCTTCTGGGAGCCACAATCAGCAACTCCAGCTGGGCCATTTGCTTAGGCTGCCTGCCAAAAGGTTTATAAAAAGAACAGTAAAGAATGTGCCATGGCTTTAAATATGAATTTCAAATACAGTGCAGCCAATATCCACATTTGTTGAGGCTTCCATCCCTCAGCTTTTCTCTAAGGCTCGCTCAGGAATCCAAGGAGTTTCTCCTGCTGATCTAATTTTATCCACTTGCAGATATCCACCAGCATGAAGGAATGAAGTAGAGCCAGGGCAGTTTCCTAATTACTTCCAGCTCTCAGGGAGAGACCCAAAAGATAAATGAAGCAAGCACAACACAGCAAAGATGCTAAACCAGCCTATAATTTGTGTGTTCCTGTACACAGATCTTGTGATAATTTACTAATTGGTGACCCCAGCCTTTTCTCCAACTGGTGCCTGTCCTAATACCACAGACACTTCTGTGAGTTTAACTGCAACAGAACACAGAGGCAAACAGGAATGGTTGCTACACAATAAGTGAAATATACAGGTGATTTCCCCATTAGGCACATGAACTGGTTTCTCAAATGCCAACAATGACTTTTTAGCAAGATGTAACTTTCCATTACCTTGGAGGTAAGTTTATGCAAGTTCACAGAAGAGATGGCCCTGCCTATGCTGAACTTGTGCCAGCCACAAGGAGTGTCACCACCAAGATTCAGCAACCTCCCAGGCACAAAAAGGAAATCAAATCATTAAAGGAGTTTTTGTCCTCAATATGACACAAAGAACCTCACAGTGAGTATCAAAAGTCATCTGTTAAAAAGAGTGAATTATAGCACAGAGCATAAAACCCCCACAGCCCCAGCAGAGTAAACAGGTCAAGTGTGGTAGCTGAATGATTTATCTGATTCTTCAATAAGCACACACACAAGCACCCACTGCTGCTGCAGACACCTGGATGAGATGGGGGTAGTGCAGCTAGAAATGAGTCAGAACAATCACAAGCTTCTGATCTAATTAACACAACAAGCTGCCTCCTCCTTGTGACCTCATGTCTGTATGAGAGACTTGCAGATGAGTAAAAAATGTGGAGTCTGTTGGGTTTTTTTCCTTCTTGGTTTGAACACCAACCTGAAATGGCAGCGCGTGCACAAGGTACGCACCACCTCGTAATGCCATGATTGCTAAAAATCAAAATGCACACACACACACACAAACCCCTGACTAAACTGCACCACTGAAGTGAGAGTATCAAATAGCCTGACAAATTCATGCCCCCTTCACTAGACAAGGCTCCTCACCTGCCTTTAAAGAACCAGGAAGTGCATCTTCAACTAACAGGATGTGTTGGTAATCAGAGGGCTCAGAGCTCCACAGGGTTCTTCTTGCAGCGAGCAGGTCTCATGCTCAGCACTTGTCTGAGAGCTGTTCTTGGGAAGCTGGAGGCAGCCCTGCAAGACACTGAACATCTGCACACATTTATGGCACAAAGTCTCCTTCTATCTCAAGATGTTACTGCTTTACTGACATGCTAGAAAAGGTCAAATTCAGGAAATAACAGTTTAACAACAAGCAAGGAAACAGAGGGCCAAAAGTTTCTCCTACCCATAGGTTGCCAAGATTCATCCTCTAGAGAAATCCAAGAGTATTCAAATTCCTCACGGAATGTACTGTCATTCTAAGGCTTGTGGCAGTGCTCTCATGAAGAGTTCATGACCATGCTGTGAGGCAGCCAGCAAAAGGAATGTTTCAACACACAGAGAAGAGAATAAATAACTCAAGACAGTCTGAATTTTTTTTTCTAAACTCAGTGTTTTATTGCTCTGTGATTTTTAGTTACACTTTGACACATTGCACTTTGGGGTAGATTAGCACCTACTACATAATTTAAAAACTTAATATCTTACAATTTATATAATTGGCACTATAGAGAAAACCCAGAGATCTGTCATTTTAACCCAAGACTAAAAGAAATAAAATGTTTACATCCTTTATTGCTGGCAGGTGAACTTTCATTGTGGAAGGCCCTTAAAAATAGTGAACAGAAACTAACAACCTAAATGCCCTCCAAAAATATATAAAAACAGTATCAGATAAATCACTCCCTTCTTTACACCAGCCTTTTTGCTTTGGTACTTTTAGTACCCAAGTGCACAATAATTCCCTCATCTCTTTCAAGGAAAAAAAAAGAAACATGATCAAAACTACGCTGACTACTTTGGGTGAAAAGAGGAGAGACTCCCACATACCATCCTCAGCACCCACACAAACAGCATTTTCATCAAAAGTGGCATTGTCTCAGGATTTAACACATCCCAAGAGGTTTATAAATAATAAACTTTGAGGGCTTTTTAAAAGGGAAGAATTATTTTGAATAAATAAATGACAGCTCTAATAGCTGCATTGGCTTTGGTGACCAGTTATCTACATGCAGCATAAGTTATCTTCATAAGGCAAGTGATGAGCTAGCAGAAGTGAAGTCCCTGAGGATCAGCATCTCTGCATTCAACTTGTTTGTTTCACAACGTGTGTAGACAGCCTGGAAAACAATCAGTCCCAAGGCATCTGCTTTTTAATCTCCCAGCACAGCTGCAGACCACACAATGAATTATTTCTGTACCTTTTCTGCAGGCAGGAATACATAAATAACACCGAATAGTTAGTAGGAGGTGGCAGGGAGTTAGTTCTGCTAAACCTGGGCCAAGTACTCCACCTTGTGTTCATCCTGGGCGCTCAGAGCGAAGCTCCCGGTGCCTGCTCCACAACTGCGGCTCCAGCGGCGTAGCCTCTGATTCCTCCTGCCTGGGAACAGGTGTTGTCCATGGTGCCATACGACTGCTGCTCCGTGGGAGCCAGCACCGTCCTTTCCGTAGGATGAGGACGCAAAACCTGCGGGACGTACATCTGAAATCACAAGTGAAGGGTTTTAGTGGTCTCTCAAAGCACAGTACTGGGAGAACTCCCCCAGGAGAATTTTTCCCCTTGTCATTCTTCTTTTCATCCTTTTCCCATTCTTCACCTTAACACCTCAGGCCTTTTGCACCCTGCTGGAGGCTTCCTGGTGCAACACTCACCTGCACCTCTTGACTGTGGCACAAAGGCCTTTCCTCAGTCCTACATCCTTCTCAGTGACATGGCAAGCAAGACCTGCTACATGTCACAGCTTTCAGAATCAAAGCAGTGGCAACTGACTGCATTTGGCAGCTGTCCAGATGTGCGGCTCTGTCTGGGGCAGGGCACAGAATACAGCACACAGAGCTGTGGAAGCAGTGTCTCAGCTGCTCCTCAAACAGAAGCTGAAGGTACTTCTGGAACACCACCCTGGAGCAATCAAGGAGCCCAGCTGCAGAATTCTCTGGTCCCACATGCACATAGGAAATCCCACAGTCCATTCAGACTAACATGTCCTACACAAACTCCTTGATAAGCAGGGTGAGAAATTAAGTTTTCCTAGGAAGTGTAAGTGAATATTAGTAACTCTTAGCTTCTTACAGAAGATGTTGGGACTGTTGGTACATCTGTGTCCTTTCCTCTTTCACCTTGTGTGTCTTCAATCTGTAACCAGCAATAGGTGGGGAAAGAGAGACAACATCAAACAGTGAGTGAAAACAATACACAGAGATCATGAGCACCCAAAACCTGCACAGACAGATCTCAGTGCAGTGCTGGCACCCTCTCCACCAATCCTTCTACACAGAATCATGGAAAAGTTGGGCTTGGAAGGGACCTTAGAGATCATCTAGCTCCAACCCCCTGCCATGGGCAGGGACACCTTCCACTAGGCCAGGTTGCTCCAAATTCCATCCACTGTGGCTTTGAACACTTTGAGGGATGGAGCATCCACAGCTTCTCCGGGCAACCTGCGCTAGTGCCTCAGTAACCTCACAGCAAACAATTTCTTACTATCACCTCATCTAAACCTACTGTCAGTTTAAAGCCATTCCACCTTGTCCTCTCACTACATGCTCTTGTAAAAGTCTCTCTCCACCTTTTTCTGTAGGCTCCCTTCAGGTACTGGAAGGCTGCAATTAGGTCAGCCCAAAGACTTCTCTTCTCCAGGCTGAACACCCCCGATTCTCTCAGCCTGGCCTCATAGTAGAGCTGTTTCATCCTCTGATCATCTTGGTTGTCTTCTCCAGACTCACTCCAACAGGTCCATGTCCTTCCTGTGCTGGGACCCCAGAGCAGGATCCAGCACTGCAGGTGGGGTCTCTCCAGAGCAGAGAGCACAATCCCCTCCCTCAGCCTGCTGGCCACACTGCTGGGAATGCAGCTTAGGATACTTTTTCCATACTGCTCTTTTCTCTCAAATTCGGTTCCTGCAGACACAGAGACTTTCCACTCTGCCAAGCAGCCTACCTGTGCTACAGGCCCTCTTCAGCCATCTTACCATGAAACTTTGTGAATAGACACTGTCAGCAGGAACACAGGGACAACCCAGCAGGAATAGCTGGTGCTCCATCAAGCACACAGGTAGGCGCTGAAAGGTCAGGTATCCATCACTTACCCTATAATTCAGTGGACTCAGGTACTTGAAACAGCCAAAACAAGTGTAAGCCAAGCAAATAACAATAGTGATGTTGACAACCAGCAAGGTAAACATGGTTGTAGGTGCTTTAAAACCTAGAAAAATATCCAGAGAATACAATATAAAAATGCATAGCAGAAAAACCCAACAAAACAAAAAGAAGCCTTTATTTATCCTTCTCATATTCAGAAGCTTCATGGATTTTTTTTTTTTTTCTTAGAGGAACGGGCAGCCCACTTCCAGCCACAAACAGGAGAATGTCATTATACACTAAGTTCTCCCATTTTTCCTAGAGGCCAAGAAATGTTGCTGTAATATTTAAATTATAGACAAGACTCAGAGCAATTCTTCTCTTCCCTCTTTCATCCATTCAGGACCAACTTCTTAAATACTTTCAATAATGATCTGTGAAATATAATATTAATTACATTGATTAATTATGATGATGGCACCAAATTGGATGGTTTGCCATCAGTTCAAAGGGGTGGAGGTGAGGGGAGAGGAGAATCAAAATGGTCTTAGAAGATAAAACCACCCCACCTGCTTTAAAGGATCAAAACAAACAAACAAAAAAACAAGCAGCAAGATAAAACTGTATATAGAAAACAGCAAATAAGTACAATTTGGGAGGAAGAATAAAATGTAGATATGAGGGATAACAATAGCACTGCAGCATACAACTGCTGGAAAGTAATGGGATGGTATCAAAGAACATGGGAAGAGAGGAAAATGAAAAAAAAGACAAATCTCTGGCACCTATACAAAATAATTTGGTCCCACTAAGCCTTCAGCTGGGTAGCCTTGTCTACAAGAAAATACAGACAGAACTGGGAAGAATCCAAGGAAAAAGATCAAGAGAAGAAACAGTAAATATGAACTAGGCTGACAGGTAAGCTTTAGTTCAGAGAGAATGCAATAACCTATAGGAAATTACGTGGTTGCCTAGTATGGAAAAAGTATTAAAGATTACAATGGCTTCTTATTTTCCAGATGCACTAGGGAAATATTCTAAAGAAATTAATCTCATTTTGCAATAAAGATGACTTGAATAGGCTATTAGGAAAAAGTAAACATCACTGCAAACCCTAGCTGTTTCCAAGCTTCTTCAGACAAAAGAGGCAACACCAACCCTCAGACATTTTTGTGGTAAGCCCAGCATATGCAGTGGCACAGAATAGACAAGTTTTACACTTTAGCAGGTTATAGAAGCCCTGCACAGATTTGCTCACAAAGGGAAAAACACCACATACGTGCAAAAAACCAAAACCAAAAAAGCCCTACAAACACATCACTATTCAAGCCAAAAAAGGAAGTGAAAAAACTTCCCTAGGGGTATTCTGGAATGCCCTTCAGAGGAGGTTGTTTTTATAAGCACAGGTTACATGAATATTTACTGGATGGTTTAGGTGTGTCTACACCAAAGCCAATGTATGGTGCAAACCACGAGGCAAACAACAACTGAGATGAGGGAAGGAAAAGTCTCCTACATCAGTTTTCCCTGCACTGTGTCCTCAGAACTCCTGCCTGCCAACAGCTCTGGAAAACATGGAACTCAAGTGACTGTCCCAGGAGATGGGGGTTGAACTGCAGATAGGACCTCACCTCCTCTGGGGTGAGAGGCCCAATGGTGCTGCAGGTGTAGGATGGGTGGATGGATGGATGGCATAAGAGTTGAGAAGGAATACAGACACTGAGAAGGAAAAAGATGAGTACAGCCTCTCACCTTCTATATGCAGTCAGGTGGGTTTTGATCCTGACTGAGAACTAGGGCAGAATTCTTTCCAGCTTTACATTAATATATAAGGAGTGAGAAACCAGACTATTGTCACTGGACTCTCCAACCAGACTAAAACACCCATATCAAGCCAACTAGACAAGTCAATGACCAAGCAATCAAGCTTTACACCATAAACTATTTTGCAGATAAGGAAGCAGAGCTCTTACTCTTCCTTCCTTCCTTCTCTTTGGCACAAGAAACAGCAGTGAAATCAATGGCAATGAAATCAGAGTATCAAATTCCTACCTCTCAAACTGCCCTGTGCACTAACAAACCACTGAACAACATCCTGTAAACAGGATCCTCTACACTGACCAAGCCAAATACAGTAATCCAGTCTGTGTTTTCCATTATCCCTGACAAAGGATGGTTTTACCATGCAGAACTAGAAAACATCATAACAAAGATTTAATTTTTACTTCACCAGGATTTCCTTCCTAACAACTGAAGAGCTATATCAGATGCTAAGCGCTTGGAGTTGATTTTTCTAATGCATGCTCTAGAAATTCTCCTATTAATTTAGAGGACCCAGATTTGTTGGTCTTCCTGGTTGCAAAAGCAGCTCTCAAACATACAAGCAATGCAGGAACATCTATTCAAATCCAAGGACGGCCTGAAGCAACAGCTCCAAGTGCCTCTTGCATCTACAGGAAGCTTTCCCTGTAGCTTTCTCTCTCCCTAAAGCTGGATGACAGCCTGCCAACAACACCTTTCTGACTACTGGTAGGCTAGAAAACACAATGCAGACATAGGCATTTGCCATGAGAGCACAATAGAGTTAGCTGTCAGGATCTTCCTTCCAAAGAAGGGGAACCCAACCCTTCCAGCATCACTGACATCCCCATTCCATGCTAAATGCTTCCTTCTGTATCATGGAACCCATAAGATGTTGCCTACCTTTTCCAACATCTAAGTTGTTGGTACAGCACAGCCAATACTATCAATGCCAAGTATGTGCAAAAACACAGAATGTACCTATTTTAAGAATAATTACACACAAACTGTGAGGTTTCAAACTACAATGTGGGGAAGAGAGTCACCATCTCACTGCAGTCTTCCATGTAAAATTTGATGGATGATGTAGAATACACAAGGACCAGCATTAGCCAACATCTTAGCATTTTTTTCTAAGTGATGGCAGTACAAGTGAAGCAGCATCCAATTCACCCAGGCAAATTAAACTTACACCCAGGCTGCACAAATGTAGGTAGTGAAGCCACTGATCATCTTACTATAAAGAGCTAATTCTGAATAGATTTTTGTTTTATGTAATGATTATTACTGTCTGTCACTTCACAGCCCAACTGGCCAACTCCAGGTATGCTGATTTAAGGAATACATGATCTCCTTTGAAATGAAGGAACATGGAGCCCCATGCTAACAGTTTAATATATCAGCCATCTCCATCAAAGGCTCTTGTGCAAATCTTGTGTAGCTCAGTGCCACAGGCAGCCACCATGACTCCCCCTTTATGGAAGGAAAAAGAAAAGTCCACAAAGCTTGTGAAATTCCGTATCTAATTCAGGGAAGGTGGCAAGAGAGCTGGCAGCAGCTTCCAGGTGGGAACAGGTAATACCTACCCAGCCGCACAAATGAGTAAAAATAGAGCCAGAAAAGGCAGAGGATGGGAGCTGCCAGGGCCTGGTTGACAGCTGCAAAGTGCATCTTCTTCTCCAGCTTGGCAGGGAGATAGGCATAGTAGAGGTTGTGACGGTCCACCATGTGCTTCAGGAGGATGTAGATCAAACCTGGCAGGGAAAACAGGAGAGCCAAGCAGAGGCTGTTGGATGTTTGATAGAAAGCAGCAGCTCCGTGAGGAGATGTACACTAACCCAGTGAGTGGATACAGCCCTGACATGAGGAGGGCACAGTTGCAAGACAGCACCTGGTCCTAAGCTTGTTCCAGCCCTTCCCTCTCCACACATCTCTCTGTGGTGCCTCTTGTGCTCCCAGGGAGAGCCCAGAGCTCCTTCCAGGTGCTGGCACATGAGGCCAAGCCAGTAAGGAAGACTTCCCAACTCCCCTTCCGCTGTGCTGATAAGGAAGGCCTGACAGTGGCTTAACATCTCCCTCTCATGAGATGAGATTCATGAGTGGATTTCAAGTCAGCTTATTCCCTATCCAAACAAACAGCCAGCAACTGCTGTGGCAGCTATGAATTGCAACTGCTCTGGGATGCAGCAGCACATTCAGATACTTACAACTGCATACAAAACAGAACGTAAGTAAATATCAATTACACTGTTACTTAAAAATTAGCCACATTCTCCCACTAATAAGGTTGTTGATTAAACCAGTTCTGAACAATATCTAATTTAGATAATTATCTTGCATCTAGCTCTGTAAAGTTTCAGATTAGAAAATGAAAATACCAACTATATAAAATTATTTAGTACTACTTTTGTCTGATCTAAACCCCTCACCACCAAAGCCAGAAATAAAATAAATATCTAATAGACATTAAATGTACTTTCAACCTCTAAAGGCAGTACAAGTGCTAAGTAATTAATCATCTTTTTCACTGTTCTTCCACAACAAGGGGAGGAAATTTGGAGTCAAGTCCTAAGGATTATCAACATTTGAATGGGAATAAGAATGCAGAGCTGGGCCTTCCAAACTTCCCACATGCCCCATCTGACTCCCACAGTGCTCACTGGAAAACTTACCAAAAGGGACAATGATGGGACACGTGATGCTATAGGCCATGATGACAGTGAACACACACAGCATCCAGGCATACATTGCTCCAAATTCATATTCAAATGCCTGTTGCTAGGAACAAAAACAAAACACCCAAAACTCTCAAGTCATCCATCAATGTGTCAGGAGTTAAGAATAGATTCACTGAAGCAACAATTCACCTTCTCTTTTGCTCCCCCTGAGAGATCAGTTATTTTCCTAAGAGGCAGAAATGATGTAATTAGATGAAATATTTTGTATTTTTATTACCTGGACATACAGAAAAGATGCTATTTCTTTCCTAGCCTTAAAGTAATTTCTCAGGGAATCTGCATCTACAAGAACCAGCTCCTTAAAATCACAAGGCAGAAAATAATTGTGCCAGACTCAGAACATTCATCTCACTGTGGCAGCTGTATACAGGCTTAAGTTCCCATTGTAACACATGGAATTTCAAGCTACAGGATGACACTTTACCTGGAAGTGAAAGTCCACCTCTTAAAATGGAATATAGGCAAAAATATATATTGTGCTAGGTGTATGTTCAGTTTAAAGCAAGTTGTACACACCTGATGGCTGACAGAAGAAACTAACTCTAGACAGATTTGAATTTTAAAAACCCCTGAAGTTCAGACTATAAGATAAAATCAGAACTATTCTATAAAACCCAAATCATAAAACTCTGACTTAGAGCTACGAAGAGATTGATACCTGAAACTCAGAGCTTGGGTTTTGATTTTTGACCATCTCTGACTGGAATAAGTCCCTCCCTGTTATCTGTGCTGTGAATGCAGGGAATATGAACCTGTCCTGGATAAGCAAAACAAAGGCTACAAAAAAAAAAAAAAAAGAAGTCAGGAGATGATAGTTAATGGTATGAAGGATGGGTGCTCCTGCTGTTTCTGACAAGGATCAGTGATTGAAATGCCTCCTGCTAAGGAGGGTCTCCAGTACCTGTTTGATGTTCTTCCTCTCTGCTGTGGACTTGGCCATGATCATGCGTATGGTGTAAAGGATGAGGCCCGGCAGGCGCAACAGCTCCATCCCATTGCCCACGAAGGCAGAGGCAATCACATAGTTCACAAAGAAGGCTCCCTGGTCAGGCAGGAAGACACATCTGCCAGGAAAGACACCAGACATTGATGGGGAGGAAGGCAAGGAAATATTGGAGGTATTCAATGTATCCCTATTGGCTTTGGAAATCTCTTGCCCTAAGAATAAGCACTATATATGTTAGGAAGTGGCCAGAAGTACTTCTGATAACCTTGTTGTAAAAGGATACTGCACAGCTCTAAATGCAGCCAGGAAGAGCCTGGCCGAGCTGTAGTTCAGATGAGGAATAAACTGTTCACAAAAAGATGCAGCAGCCTGATAGGTGGCTGACAGTAGACAAGAGCACCATCTGATGTCTGCAGCAGCAACCTGACACAAGATGAGATAAGACTGCAATAGCATAATCATCTCTCCTAACTTAGTAACTCCTAATTGTCTTCCTGTTACTGATTTTGAAACAGCATTTGGAAATCTATGTCCTAATAATTGCATTCTATTCTTTCCCCCCAGGCACAGGCACAAGAGCTTAAAATAACCAATATCTGCAAAATTGCAATGTAACGTGTGTGAAAACATACATTTTTCTTAAAATCAAGATTCACTGGATTACAGAAAGAGACTTGCTGTAGCTCTTTGGTCTCACTGTAATCCTTGTGAAGATCCTCTGTCCATGATATGCAACAATCCTCATCCAATTCCAATATCTTATCATCCTTTCTGTCAAGAAATTCTTTCTAATGTTCAACCTTATTGTCTCCTCCCCTTATTCAGAAGCTCAACATCACCCCAGAGTAGCAACCCTGAGCAAATTTTAATAAACTGTAACCAAGGACAGTAAACAACAACAACAAAAAACATTAAGTCCTAAGTATTCCTTTACAAAGGAATAGCAAAGAAAGAATATTATATAGCTAATACTTACTCCAGCCTAACTGCAGAATCAGACGATTCTCTGTCAAACAGCCAGCGGAAAAAGAAATCAAGGCTGAAAAAGATGGTGAATGTAATTCAGTCTCCCACACCTTAGTACTGTCTAAAATTACTTCTCTTTTTAAGTAGCTTAAATCAAAATAGTGGATAGAGAAAATTTAGTCAAATAATCTGAACACTACTTTAGCTTTATCACAGTTACTGATAGCTAGAAATAAGAAAAAAGGTACAAAATCAAACAGAACAAGAACATCCACTTCATATTAAAGTTGTAATGATTCATTTTTAGCAATTATTATACATATAGGACAAATATATATCACCCAGGGAAACAGTCAAAAACTGAAAAAGTGGAAAAAAAAGGATAACTCCAACCGAAGTATAAGACACAGTCAGAAAACTTGGTTCTCAGCTACAATGGTGAGTATGGGCAACTTTTAATTAGCCATTGATCTTACAAGGTCTTAAATTTCCTTGTTAAAAGAAAAGCCAGGCTTTGGAAACTTTTAAGGGTTCTCAGGATTCCAGATGTAAGATGAACATGGAAATCTAATGTGTAATGATAACATAACCACACATACTGGAGGGAGTGGGGGTACATTGACTATACCTCACAACTAGAAAACACAAGTAAGATGTCTCACTATAAAAGTACTCAGCCATTATCTCAATAAATTGTGATTCTTTACCTGGTCAGACCAAGGGAAGGCAGAATCAATACCATGAAGATCAAAAATATGTAGACTTTATGCATCATTATTCTGTTCTCTGCAGATCTATCAACATAAAAAGGCACTGAGTGAGAAATTCATACAAAAAGCTGCCACATATGAAGGATCTTTCCTGGACTATGCCAGCACCTGTCAGACTTCCAGCTTCCCCTACCATATGACACTGCTACCAAACATCTTTGAGATATTCACTAGCATGGACCAAGCAGACTTTCAGTATCTTCTTGGGCTACAAAAATATTGCTGAATGTTAATCCAGACTCTGGATGAGCATCACTACAGGTCTGCACCACAGCACGAGGATGTGCAACCAGCACTGCTGGTCTCTCACCCAAAGACATTCAATCTTGCAACAGCTTGTAAACAAACAGCTCTTCAAGTGTCATGCCAGAAGGGATTAAGCAGTTCAGAAAAGGGCATAACTGCCAAGAAACCAGACACTTAGACAGCCTCCCTCCCAAGTGTCAAGTCTTGGGGAATAACATGGCACTACTAACGCTGTAGCCCGACTACAGTAGCAGGAACACGGATCCAGTGACACTCTGTTGCCAGAAAAGTGCAGCACTGTGAACACTTCAGACTCTTAGAGGTGGTATCTGATAGGGCTTTAAAACCAGAGGGGTTTTATTACAGGAACACTTGGGACCTGTGAGACCTATCAGTGTAACTACACTGAGGCCTGAAATCAGACCTGTGATCTCTAGTGACTTCAGAAAATTATTTTAACTGATTGAGAAGGGCTCTGTGTAGCACAGCTACCAAAACAAAGCTGATGAAAGGCATACAACTGTGACAAATAAACAGTAGTCCCTGGACATGGTGTCTCAGAAATGAATTGTACAAAAATTCAAAAGGAAAACCACCAAATTTACCTTAGAATATAAAAACAAACAAACAATGACTACCAGCTTTATGGACAAAGACTGAGTGAAGTTGAGTGAAGATGGGATTGAGCATGAAGTACCATGCTTTCATCTGTGTGTAGGTAAACAGGGTATCAAATCTGGTACCCCAAACCAAGCTGTGCTGAGTTCTCCAAGTCAGCAGCACATTAGTGGTGTTGATATCTCTGGGGTGCACCAGTTCAATGTGAAAACCTCTCATCAACACACCTGCTGGGCCTTTGGCCCCAGAAGTCTTCTCAGATCACCA
Organism: Brachypodius melanocephalos; assembly: GCA_013398615.1. Classification (NCBI taxonomy): domain Eukaryota; kingdom Metazoa; phylum Chordata; class Aves; order Passeriformes; family Pycnonotidae; genus Brachypodius; species Brachypodius melanocephalos. Next base: position 4,520,426 of record VZSR01001479.1, on the reverse strand, counting down.
CTGATATCCAACAGATCTGAGCTGTGCACCAAGGAGTTACATCCAGACCATTTTGTCATGCCAAACAACAAAAAGATGGATGCCCTTTTTATAAGATGTCAGCCTGAAGGGGATCCAAACCACATGGCCTATCTTCCCAGAAAGGAAATTAATTATGGGATGAGAGGCACTTCCCATGCTCCTGTTGAAGCTGTACCTCCTGACCCTGCTCATACAATTTCTTTCTGATTAAACACAAAGAGGAGCAAGGTGGGGAGGAGGGGAAAGCATAAGCAAATCATGTGGTCGTGTTACACTTGCTGTGTGGGTTACAAATTACCCAAACCCTGAAGTGTGGTTGCAACACTAGAAAGAGACAAGAACAGGAAATTCCTTGCTACCAGGGGCCTGCGGATTTGAGAGCTCTGTCAAAGATCAGCACTTTAATTTATTTTAGTAGTTCAGCTGAGAAGGTAAAAACAGAGGAAAAGGTTGCTTACTTTGTCCAGTGGGACTCCAGCAACGTTGAGTAATAAACAATTGTTGGTAGCAAAGCTGAGAAGGACCACAGCAAGAGTGTTGGGAAAAACTGACTGATGACAGGATTCTAGTGGGGGAGAAAATAAGAATAAGTATTAAAAACACTTTAATGCAGTCGTGGTGGAACAGAGATGCTAGTATTTTGCTTTTTGTAAATTATAGCAGGATGAACTGGAGAAATTATGTTCAGATAGTCTTAAATTGAGTAGTGAGTGCTTAGCACTGGCATGCAAGACAAAAAACCAAAGTGAGATTGGGAATTAAATTCCATGAGAGTGCAGCCTCACAAGTAGTTTTTATGTAGTTTACACTAGCTTGGGGAAATACTTAAAAAGAACAGCTTGCAAGTTGCTTTAGCTGCAGTCAAACTAGGATCAGATATATATGTCATCTTGCTTTTAACTCTATAAGTAAAATAAAAATTTTACCTCAGAGTTAAGAATCTGAATTTCCCCCCTTCTTATCATAAAAATCAAAATACAAGTTGGACTTGAAATTCCATTTTTTGCAAAGATTTTTCGATTACAAAATTTAGAATTATTTAAGTTTGGATTGCTAATTTTTTACCACAAATGCATAAATATGTATATGTATAATAATATAAAGCCTCAGATAAAAATTACTTCAGATTATTATCCAGGAACAAAAGAGGCCTGAAGACCTGATTCTGGACTTATGGTTTTAATCAGCAGCTACATAAAACTGCTCTGAGAATTTCAGTTGAAGGTGTAAGGTAGGAATTCAATTAAAGGTAAGACAATGAAACCCTATCAATTTACCAAAATTTTGGTCTGATCCAAAACAGCTATATCCAAACATATGGCAATACTCACATTAAGATAGTGAATAGGTTTAGTGACATTGAACTTGTCCATGGTTGAGATGATTATGGAAGGAGTGGTAAGAAAAAACAGCACAATAAAAAGAAGCAAATTAATGCAAGCCCATCTAAACCACCATTTCAATCCATGCACTGAAAGATTTTTCCTGGAGAGAGAAGTAAAAATAAAAAATACATTAAAACAAGCAGCAAGCATTTGCTGTTAAAAAAAGATGTATACACTATCTGTCAAGTAACAGGTGGCACTGCTTTTTCTAAACTGAGCTTTCAGTTACGTAACAAAGCCCTACACAAGTTCCAGTTGCTATTAGAAATAAAGAGAATTGTGCATCCTCTCTTGAATGATACCATAAATTGTGCTTGCAGAAGAATATATTTATTCTTTCAATACACAAGCAATGTCTAATGTAGTTAAGGTTTGGGATGAAACACTTCCATTGTTCAATAATACAGAAGTACTAAACAGAAACGGGACAAGAAGAGACAGAGATAGAAGACACAGAGAATTTCTGCAAAGAGAACACCTATCAGAGGCAGAAACTACCAAAAAACTGATTTGAAATAAAATTTCAAATTTGCAAACATTGCATCCCTTCCTGCCATATTAAAACAGCAACTATAGATTTTAAACAAGCAAAGTTCTTAAATGTTATTTGAGATGGTTGCCAAAAGGACTAGAGTTATTTGAATGCCAAGCAAAGCCAAATATGCAGAACAAATAAAACAGGAATATAGAGGTTTAGTAACATCCCTAATTATGACAAGCCTTTTTTTGCGAACTTGGCATATCCCTGTGGTCCCTCTTCTTCAAGGTGGAGGGGGAGAAAAGAAAAAAGAACAGGAATAAGACAGACCAGAGTTTACAGAGAGGATCAAGTTATGCTCATCATGTGGCAACTCAGAAAAGCATATACATATTTTGAAGATACTCAGCACTAACACCAAATTTCTTCCCTCAGATCTCAACAGCAGATATGCACTAGCCTCAAAAAAAATGGAAACACAGAGACAGACATAAACAGGATTAGGGTTTTTTTTTTTTAATTTTGGGGTGGAAAAACTCTAGTGCATAACCCCAAGGACAATGAAGAACACCAGTAATGAAAATAAAGAGGCAGATCAGCCACATTCCAACACTACCTAAAGTTTTAGTTTAGGGTTAAAAAATAACACTCTCACCCCTATCTGTCCTATGCTCATTCTAAACCTACATAATCACCAACAAATGAATGTAAGACAGGAATCTTACCAACAAATATTCTCAGGGTAAGGAGCATAAGTAACCTTCCAGTTGGATATACACAGCTCCCTGCTGTAGGGTGATGGCTGGGGTTCTCCTTTACACTTAATGCTCTGACATTTGCAAGCATTGAAATCCTTAAGGATGCTGTAAGGAAGAAGAGGAAGATTTTTCCAATTTTTTATACCTGAAAATGCTAAATATGTAATAAGAAAGTCTGGGAATAGTGATAAAGGTTTTGGGTTTTTTTAATTTTAATAACCTGCGATCAAGATAGAGCTTAAACAACAATGTAACATATTACGCAATAATGACCATTATATAAACAGTTGCTACCACAGGCCTGAGATCTGCTTTGTTGGAAATAAAAAGCAGTCTTGGTTTAAACTGTTTACTGCTTCTACCAACATGAACAACAGCAATGAGTCATATTTAAAAAAAAAAAAAAAATCAAAGCCTGAGAGGATTGCAAAAAAAAAAAAAAAAAAAAAAAAAAAAGACAGACAGTTTCCTAAACACATCTTTACATAATACAGCTGTTTTCAAATCAAAGTAGACTAATGAAATGAGACTACAGACTAATCCTTTACACTAGTATCAAACCCAGGCAATTTTGCCTTGAGTACCAATTCTCAGAAGAATTTTTAGCATGCTGGTATTCTCCCAATTCAAATTATTAGCCTCTTTCACCGATTCCTAAAATAGTCACAGTGCTTAATCCGATCTTCCTTCTTCTAATATTATGAGTTGACTGACACTCAAAATATTTAAAGAAAATTTAAACATGCTCAGAATAAATGCTTTCACAGATTTCTTAAAGGACAGCTGTAGAAGGGCAAGGCACACATTCAGAGACTATTTTATTACAATAGCACAGAAACAAGATATATTATATTTAAATGGGGAGATTCTAAAATCTGTGAACATGCTTATTTCTCAGTTGCGGTCTCAACATAAAGAAGACAGAGAACCACACACATCAACACCAGACTAACAAAAATAACCCTCAATCCCCCAGATCTTTTCCTTACCAGAATTCAAGCAGTGGTGTCAGATTGCCAGCATCTTGCAGCAGCAAGTATTTAAGACAGTTGATTAAGCTTTGATAGTTAATTTTTAAAAATACATACAGAGCAAGTTTTAGCCATCATTAAAAAGCTTCTACAACCACATGAGCCCCCAGAACCTCACTTCTGCCATCCTGTGTCTCTCATCCTATTTCAGGGCTCTGCAGAGCAGAGCACCCTAAGGGCACCAAGTAACTTTCTAAGTTGATAGGGGCCTCAACTTCACACACAATTTAATCTAATTTCCCAGGGAATGGAGTCCACCACATTAATTCCAAGCTAAAAAAAACTGAAATATTTTCAGGTCTTGATGATTCAACTCAGAGATGTCTGCAGTGCCACTCAGAATGCTTGCTCAGGGAGGGACCATCCCATCAAAATTGTACACAACACATCAGTAGCTAGAGAAGGAACTTCAGTGCTTATTTCTTCTTTCATTTTCACATCTCAAAATGTTATTTCATTACAAGTTTAGAGAGGAGGCAGATTTCATCACACAATCACTACTCAGTGAAAGAGTAGCAATCAAAACTTTCTCCAATATACCAAATTCTTGCAAGAAATTCTACATCCTGGACTTCCCTCAAAAGTGATCTGAAAAACTGCCTCTCTAACATGACTTGAAGACCAAAAGAATGCAGACAATTTAAATCACAGAGGCTAAGAACAGAAAAAGCATGATGTGTTATGTTGTAATACAAATATTATTCTGCTTCCCTTTACCCACTTCGTGTTAGCAAAAGATGCTCACAAAGTGACAACAGAACATGAGAGGCTGCACACATTTTTCTCTGCAAATTACTGAATAAAAGCACAGAACGACTTCAGCTATTAGGTCTACACATGCATCTATAACAACAGGTAAGGGATATAGAGAATATGTGTATCTATCACCTGTGGCCAGGTCCCTCACTGACCCTACACTGCTGAGATGACTCAACTGGCAGTGTAATTTCTACCCACTCTGATAGTTTGGTATTGGACCATTTGCACAGTAGGAAATGGAGATGTCAGTAACTCATATTCAAGAACCAATTAGTCTGGCCTCCTACTAACCTGCACTGATGGATCTCACACAGAAGAGAAAGGCTCTTTATCCCATTAAATGTCCCAAGCCTTTTAGCCCCTTAGATAATTTCTTCATTCAAAGCATAGAGGGTAAAACACATTTATGGAAAAACTTACCAGAAAGCAAAGCAGAGCAAATCCACAGAATGGTGAAAAAGAAGAAAGGAAGAACCAACATAAGCAAACAGGGGGCACAAACAAGAGATCAGTTGTACTATTTTAGTAAAAAGAAAATAAATAAGACAACAGGCAAAACTTACTAGGTTGCCATGGATTTCTCTTGAAATGTTACAAAAGCCATTCCCAGTGGGTTATTATGAACAGCTTGTTCCTCTTTTGAATATTCTTCCTCAAGTTCATTTCTAACTTTGGTATAATAATCTACAGCATCCTCCTGTGGGCAAATTGATGACTGTTACATGCAAGTACCAGATGGCCTATGCCCTCATTAACACACAGCTTAAACAAAACATAGTCACCGTTCCTCATGCCACTCCCACAAATTATAAATCACGTCATAAGACAAAGAGGAAGATTTTCTTGTACTTCAGTTTGTGCCCTAAGATTGCAAAAGTTTTGGGGAATTCCTTTTCTATGCAGGACAAGAACATGACAGATGTGCTACAGGCAACAAATGAAGAATTTTCTGAAGGTCAATGAAACATGACACAAAACCTGTTTTCTACTCCTCTAATAACCTACTTAGCCATTTAAAAGAACACAGTCTCTTACCCTTTCACATCCTCTCATTTCGCAGCAGCAGAATTGACCACATGGCTTAGGGTTGATTTGGACCCTCTTGCCATACTTCTGATGCAGGTGTTCATAGTATATCAGGCTTTTTTCTGCCTGTTTTCTGCATGGAAAAATACATCCATAACATTTTGCAAGAAAACAGTATCAACATCAAGCTTAAAAAGATTATAATCCCTGAGAGGAAAAAATTATGCTAAGGACTGATAGCAAATTAACCAGTCACCAAAGATATTTACATGCAGTTTATTTTGGTTACTTATATAATTTATTTGCAACTCTGTAATATCATTATACAGCCTACACTTGTAGTGAGGTTCCAGGAAAAAGAACAACTCAATGTTATTCTTGAGAGCCCAGAAGAGAAAACTTGTCTCTCCTGCGATCAGCACCTCTGGCCAAAGAAGTAGAGTGGATAGAATCATTAATTCAATAGTTCAGTTTTTCACTTTGAACTGCCTGTCTATAAATAACTAAGTACATACATACATAAATAATCAGCAAGTCAAAACTTAACTTAGGCAACACACAACATGTCACACCAACAAGAGATGGGCTGAACCCCATAAACCCCTTTAAAACACAGCTGAATCTAACTGAAGTCCAGACCAGAACTTGAAGAGCAGAATCCATCTTTAGGATGCACCAGATTAGTACTGCTGGTACATGTTGATTAAGGATCAGCAAAGCATTCACAAAATTAAGCTAAACTCCTGTAGGTTACAAAAACAAATACCTTTTTTTGAAAAGGTTAATGAGCTTGGCTACATCGTAACACAACTGAACCTCCAGCACAGTGCAGGTTGGGTAGGCATCCCTGAAAGGAAGGAGCACATGAGAACAATAAGAACAGAAAGTACAACGAAGAAACTTTCAAAGAGCAGCACTGGTATCTAACTGACATATCACTCATTTAATTTCTGAACGAGGTATCAGAGAGCAGAGACTTCCACAGACCATTGTTGGAAGTTACTTTAACATGACATGTGCAGCTTTATTCCAAGTAAATGCAGACTGGGGGCATGAATGGAAAGTGTAGATACACAGACATTTTCTTAAACTCTGATTTTAAGATCAGCTAACTAACTTCATTGAAATATAGTCTTTTCTGAATTTTAAACTGTGCAGAATTCAAAAAACTTATCTGCTTGGGCAGGCAAATCTACCAGGACAATTTTACATCTCCTATTCCTAAAAAAAGATGGAAAGATACTTTTTACGAGGGCAGGTAGTGACAGGATAAGGGAGAATGACTTCAAACTGAAAGAGAATATGTTGAGATTAGATATTAGGAGGAACTTCTTTACTATGAGGGTGGTGAGGCCCTGGAACAGGTTGCCCAGAGAAGCTGTGGACGCCCCATCCCTGGAAGTGTTCAGGGTTATGTTGGATGGGGCTCTGAGCAATCTGGTCTGGTGGGAGGTGTCCCTGCCCATGGCAGGGAATGGAAACTGGATGATCTTCGAGGTCCCTTCCAACCCAAACCATTCTATGACTCTAATGTTATCACTCAAGTATGGAACTTACGTGAAATGGTTTTGTACGGTCTCTTCACTTGCATTTTTTGGAAGACCAGTTATGAACAGCGTGCACTTCACCTGGGAGAGAAAATGCAAGTTACATTTTGATAAAGCACATTACAAAAGAGAAAACAAGATTATAAAGAAGGCCAAGACACAGCACAATTAGCTGTGCAGTAAAGCAGGAAAAAAGGACGTTAATTCTGATTTTGATGGGAGGTCATCTTTTTAAGACAGCACCCTCTACACTGGTAATAGGTTACAGCAAAATTTCACAAATCCCTCCCCAAACCTCTTCTCTCCATCCATTTTCACAATTCACTCAGCGGAGGATTGCTTTCAGTCAATCCATTCACATTTTTGTCACATTCTAGTATGCAGAAGGTGCTTTTTTAGTGTTATCCATTGGCAAACACTTTTTCCTCTTCAATACAGACACTTACTATGTTTTCTTCTCTATATGTGACGTACTTCATGTGATGTCTCATGAAGACAACAGTCAGAATCAAGTAAACAACAGCAAAAACTGTGTGCAGCCAAAGAAGATTATTGCTGTCAGACAAAATGTTGGGAATGTGAGAAACAGGAAGAACCAATTGTCCAACTGACACAAGTAGCTATCAAAATGATAATCAGGTCAAAACCTCTCACTGAACACAAACAAGAGAAAAAAAGGCAGTTAGTCAAAAAAATTGGTAGTCAGCCACACCTATGCAGATGCGTTGGGCAGCCAACAAGATTATTTGCTTCCAGTAAAATTCTATGGGTCATGGAGCTAAAAAGTAAACAGATACTCTATGACATGGACATATTTAGGCAGTGTTTGGCTTTTATTTCCTCATTCAGATGACATAGCATTTATGAAGCTATTTGCCAAAATGTTTGTTATTTACCTTATTTTTTACTGTGCTGAGTGCATAATTGAATTCTTGAAAGCAACCCTTACTCAAATTGAAAACAGCTTCATATAGGGAGTAAATTCTGCTTTTCTGATAGCTCCTTCTTCAAAGCTTACAGAAGTTCTGTTCTGAGAACAGCTCTTCAGTTTTGTGAAGAGCATTAATAATTGCAATTAAACTAAAATACAAGAACCTATTTTACACATAAAAAATCCAACAACAACAACAAAAAATCCCCGTTAGTTATTTGGTTTCATAGCATGGTTAAACAAAACAGCAATTCTACCGGACATAGTGTTAGGGATGGATGTGGATTAATCAAGAGTAAATCAGAAGATTTGTGCAGCTTTGTACTTGAACTATTTTACAGACTTTTTAAAACACATAGAAGTCATTTTAATTGTAATCTCAGATGGGAGAGATATGCACACACATAAATCTAATGTAAGGGAATTTAAATCATCCCAGCTACACATTCCAGTAAAGCTACCAGCTTCACCTTCCTTTTGAAGCATGGTTTTCTTTAATGAGGAAATTTCTGAAAATAATATCACTGGGTGTGCAGTCATTAGCCAAGAGAAACACGTGGTGTAAGAAGTGAGAGCTCAGAGAGTAGAAGCTCAGTCTGAAAATTTCTTATCAGCACTGTGAGTGCACAGCCTGAAGCAGAACATATCCCAGTTTCAGCCAATGGACAGGGATTAAGTTATTCCAACCCCATGAGCCATGCTGCAAACATCAATTCTTGTGTTTAGAGACCATGGCAGGAAACAGACATCACCATGGAGGGACTCTGCAAGACTTACTTACCTAGTCTGTAAGTTTACTATAGTTGTTCTTCCAAAACTATAGGGATCTTTATCTAGGAAGAGCAAGAACAAGTAGGAAAATTAACTGGCGCAACACTTACTGTCAGAAAGTCAGCTTTTATTCTGTTTTTTAAAGTTGATATATTTCTTTTTAATGCTGAGCAAGTTCATTGATAAAAAGATTTAGAATCATAATCAATGCTGATTTACTTTATCCTGCATTTTAAAGTTGGAGAAAACACCCCTGGATTATACCACATTCAAATAATAAGAAAAACAGTAGAGTGTTTTGAAAATCTAAACACTAGATCTTTGAAGCAGTTCTCTCCCTTCATGTCCATTAACATTATTGTTTAGGGATTTGGGCATATTTCCTTCACATTTTTCTTTCATCTTAACTGACTTCCTATCTCACACTTTTAAACTGCATTAATTCAGTGTTGACAAAATAGTGCTGATAACCTTGGTATGGTCAAAAATGAGTTTACATGACATTATTTCTCCAGACTGTCAAGTATTTTAAAAAATGATAATGCAAGTAAGGAAAAATTGAGTAAATTATCTCAATAGAAAAAGAGTTAAGTGTATCTAGAAAGCTAAACAATCCTTCTAGCCAAGACTGTTAAATCACATTGCAAGTTAAGCCATCACAATTGAAAGAATTGCAAATGCACAAAATCAGCTTACAGTGGAAGAGGAGAAAGAAGGAGAGACTACTAAAGCTTTGGTTTCTGCTGTATTTCCTAGACTCACAAAGGTTAATGCAGAAAAACAGAAGCTACATTGTCCTGCTTTAATAAAAAACTGATATTAATATAGAGAATTGCCAAGAAAGAGCTCATAAAAGGGAGGTCAGAGATGGAAGTTCCACAGGGAGACAGTACAAAAAGGAAAAGGTACAAAGTATCCTATTATAGACTTGAGCTATGTCACAAGGTTCTTAAAAACCCTGAACAATACTCTAAACATGATCTTGATGAGACTGATACAAAGCCAGGTATAAAATGGGATTGTAAGGGCTCATAATCAAAAACGGAAGAATGTACAAACAGGGTTTAAAACAGGTCCCACTCAAAGAACTCAGGTTTCCCTCCAGTAAACAGAATAGCAGATTAGAGGACATGATTATTTCATTTGTAGGTGCCATACTGGAAGATATAATCAGGACTAGACTGCAAGAAACATGAAATGAACTTTATTTAGTCAGCATTGACAAAATCTCTGGAAGATTTGTGCAATTTTGAGACACAAACCAAGACATAAAGGAACAATGGGAGGCAGTGTAGCTAGATTAAAACAAAAATTCAAGGCATGACTGATGATTTTAGGATCAGCCAAATGGAAAACATTTCTCATTAAAGACCAAATTAACTGGTTTGTTTATGAGAAAGAGGAAAAAGCAGATAAAAAATGTTTATAATTCTCAAGCAGCTACAAGGATTTTGTAAAAAGGAAAAGAATAATCTATTATCTCTAGCAACAGATCAAAAAAAAAAGATTTTAAATTAATTGAAGCAAAAGAGGTTCAGACTGGAAAAAGATTTCTCAGCTGTGAAGATGTTTTCTATTGACAGTCACCATCAATAAAAACCATAATGATCAACACCAGTTAAGAGGGCATGGGTAAACTTAATTCTGCCTTGAGCCTTTTAAGTCATGTCATCTATGTCTGCAGGAGGTCTGCAATCTTGTTTCTGACAACTGTTTAAAGAGCCCCCTACAATCACACCAATTTCACATCAGACTGAGGGGGTGTGTTGGGTTTAGGTTTAGGTAGCGGGGGCTGCAGGGGTGGATTCTGTGAGAAGCCACCAGAAGCTTCCCCCATGTCCATGACAGCAAATTCCAGCCAGCTCCAGGACAGACCCACTGCTGGCCAAGCCAATTAGGAATGATAGTGATAGCATATTTCAGAAGGAAAAAAGTGTTATTGTGCAGATCTAACTGCAGACAGAGAAGAGCAGAGTGAGAATAAGTGAGAGGAACAACTCTGCAGACACCAAGGTCAGTGCAGAAGGAGGGGCAGGAGGTGCTTCAGGCACCAGAGCTGAGGTTCCCCTGCAGCCCATGGTGGAGAACCATGGGGATGCAGAGATCCACCTGCAGCCCATGGAGAAGACCCACACTGGAGAAGGTGGACGGAGCTGAGAGAAGGCTGTAATCCTGTGGGAGGCCTGAGCTGGAGGAGGGTCCTGGCAGAGACCTGTGGACCCATGGAGAGAAGAGCCCACGCTGGAGCAGGTTTCCTGGTGGGAGCTGTGGAACTATGGGGGACCCACATTGTGCATGAGGAACTGCATCCTGTAGAAGAGTGACTTATGGTGCAGCAGTTTGTGAAAATGGCATCTAGCCAGAGTCAACCCACTACAGTGGTTAAAACATTACCTTAGAAATTTTACCAAAATAATAATAAAAAAGTCTAAAGAGTTTTTACTATTATATAAAATAAAGAATTGTTCTAAGAATACAAAGAAAATAAATCCTTACCGAGCAGATCACCTGAGAGATTGACAGGCAATATCACACACACAGACAAGATGCTGATAGCAATCAGCAGGCAGATGATGTGACGCTGGAAGGCGAGGTAATGGATGGCATCTTCACCACACCTCTCATGAATCTCATCATCACTGCATCACACAGAAAAGCACATGGTCAGCTCACTTAGTCTGCTTGGGAGTGGTTTATGAACACACATTAAATCCTCAGTCTACTCAGTGACATCCCCACTCCCATCAATCCCTATTGGCTTTCAAAATGGTTGTTTTCTTTCAGGTGTAAATTCAGGTCCCAAACGTGTATTTTTCTTGTGCGATACCACCATACAAAATTTAACACTAGGGAATTTAAGATTGAAACAATAATCTCAAAAGCAAATATGAATCCAAATTCTTTTGGACTAGAAGAGGACAAAGTCTTTTGCTGTGACCTCCTGCTTTATGCCAGTCACAAGCCTAGCTCTCTAAATTTAAGATCAGTGATCACTGATCTCCATAAAGTTTTCCTGTGATGAAAAATCACAACAGAACCACCTCACTCTTACAACACCCAGGTAACAGGAGATATAAAAGTCTTTGGAATGAACTCTCACCATCTCTCCACTGTCAGCAGATTAGATTATTAGAATAGGAGAACTTGGAAAAGGAAGGAACCGAACTAGCAAAAATGGAGAAAGACAGGCTTAATTCCCACCCCTTTCATATTTCAGTGTATCCAAGCTAGAAACTGATTTTTAAAGTCATGATTTATTAAGCCCCAAGAGACGTAAAGAACACACATCACATGTCTAACATTAAGTTTCTGGGAAACACTAGGATGGACTTTCCCTAGTGAGCAAATTCCAGCCCCAACTAAGCCACCAGTTCTCCACAGAAACTCTTGCAGGGAAATCCCACCGTTTGCCTGGGGCCCTGCTGGCTTCAAACGGGGGAACACCCACAAGGTACTCTTTGAAGAGTAAAATCCTAGAGTGTAATTATTAGCTCTGAATCCATATAAATGCTATAGATTCATTCAGATTCACACACTGTCCCAAGATTGAGAAGTCCCTGGGCTGTTAGCTGGACAATTGTATCCCAAAAAAGTATTCCCATAAGTTGACCCTCCTTTTTTCAAGCAGCCAGAGGCACCTGTATCAGTGCTTGTGTTAAAATTCTGTCTACTCAAAGGGGAAAAGTTTTTTTTTTAATTTAGAAAGGTGATTTCCATTCAAAAATCAAAGCAAACCACAGCACACTATTTCTGTTTTGTATACTTACTGCATTCGAAAAGCAGCTGTAATCCAAGAACAAAACCCCTATACATAAAAAAAGAAGTTTTTAGGAGCTGACATGCAAAAACCAGAGTCTAATCCATCCAATTAAGACAAGTCTTTCTATTAAGGCAACCTCTTAGCTAAAAAGCTGGTAAAAGGCTGGTTTGTTGCTCTAAAATACAAGGGTCAAATACAAGTTCATCAGTTAAATGCTTGTTAAAAACACTGCTGTGATTACATTAACAGAAAGGCTTCTTATATAGGTTTACAAATTCCCCAACGGAACTGGAGAGCAGAATTTAGATATCATTGAGCATCCCATTATGGTTCAAAAAACCCCCTCCTCTCTCAAAGGGGCTCTTCTTTCAAGTGAACATTACCCAACTAAATAGACACGTGTTACTCAACAGATAAAGTTCCTTTAGGGTTTTAAAAAGATGAAGTAAAGTACACAAATAGCAGAGCAATCCGGATCAAACATTAGTATGCTTTTGATGCTCACACAAATAACTAATTGCACAGCTAGATATTAAGTTGATGCATATACATATATAATGTTGAAAACTTAGGATGCCACCACTGGACAACTCTTGCATGGTTCATCCTGAAGCTGCAACACAAAATTATAGAGGTGTACCAATTCAATTCAACAACTTCAGAAAGACCATGGAGGGAGCCAGTTAAAAGTTTGGCCAAAATACTACCCTCCACTCCAAACCAATTTGATTATTAGGAGTGCATAACACTATTATTAGCCTCACACTTGCATCCAGTTTTCTCAACACTGTGAGGAAACAATGTACTGTAAAGAGCACCTACATATTATTTGCAAAGTGAACACAATGTAACTTTTTGAACTGCTATCCCAGGACAAATTATTTACTAGTCTTTTTTTCACTCTCCCTTCCCACTTTGAAACACTAACATATAGTCCCTCTCCAAATTAAAAAAAAAACCAACAAACCAGACTTATAAACAATGACACAAGATACTGGTTTTATGATATGGAAACAGTTTGTCAGGAGACAAGAGATTATGCATGGTTCTATTAAAACACAGTTAACAATGCATTATTAATTTTTGCATAGATATGAACTTCCAGTTTAATGATGGTTCACTGGACTATATGGAATGGCAAATTACAGCAGATTCCATTCAGAAAGTATTATCAGAACTCTGGAATACTTACCTTATCATATTCAAGATCTTCAGGTACTGATGATGATGTTGACAACCGGTTATATCTTGATTCACTAAAACACATTAGATGATGCTTTTAAGTATCTTTAACGTCAGATGACAGAGTTTTACAGAATTATTTCAACTTTAACAATTCTCCCTAAGGGATGTAGTACAAACACACTTTTTCACTTATGAAAGCTGTGATTTTCACCCTGTAGCACATGCCTGATTACAGTAACTTGTGTATGTCTTGTGTTGAACAGAGAGGACACGTGAGCTCCTGACATGAGAGCACATAACTGAACTTCAAAGAAAAGAACATTTTATCAGGATATTAAAACCATAGTAATGTAACAGAATGCAACACAGATTTGGGACCCTAGCCAGGATCAGATTTGCAAACTGGCTTCCTGTTTGGATATTCCTCACTACAAGACATCACTTCTTTTCCCTCCATCTTTCTTCCTTTATCATACAGCCACGGCTTACAATTTCTTCTCACAACTAAATCCCTGCAAAGCCACCTCCTCACACAAACAAAGTCCTGTAGCAAGGCTAGAAACATTTAGAAACTCTGTAGCCCTCAAAAGTAGCAGAGCACCTGTTTTCAGTTTGTTGCTAAAAAGAAATGTTGCAACGGTAATTACAGGCAGACGCTTGTGAGAATACAGTGTGTTCCTAGGTGTCTCTGTAATTTTGGCCACCAGGCTCAGCTCACAGTCCAGCAGGGCAAAAACACAGACTCCTGGGTGTCTGACTACTCCAGCCTGTTGGTCCTATGCCTCCACAGCCCAGTACCAGAGCACCTTCATGACTGCTGCCTCAGCCAGCTGGATTAAAGCCTTCTCAGATATTTCCCATTCTGTTTTACATCATCTATCTTTCACAACTGTCCATAGATTACACCTAAAAACAGGGTTTGAGTTCTTTCCTGTTGCTCAGTTGTGAATTTACCACAACTTGATTGCAACAGGAAGAGGCTCACTGTTAAAGTTTCCCCACTTCACATGCAGAGAGCTTAGATTTTGAACATCCCAACACATCATCCTACAGAAAAAACAAAATCAAAAGCTTATTTGAAATGTTACTAAAAATCAGTGCAGAATTTCAGAAACCTGCAACAATAAATTTTATTTTTGAACCCTGGGGAAATTTTCTGGCACACGCTGTGCAGGGAGCTCTGGGAATACACTGGGCTTGAGCCAAGATAAACAAAATGGATAATATCTCTCTGTACAGAAGCACACTGCAAACATCAATGTGCAGCATGTCAGCAGACAAGCAGCCTATTTCCTTACCTCCACTTCCTCAACTCACAGCTGTAGGATGAAATTCATAGCAATGGAAACACAGGACTTATGGCTGAAACCACGGACAGTAACTCCCTGAGGGGGATGTGTTTCACACAAAGGAGTGTGAGTGCATTTTTAACAAACAAGTGCACGTTATTACAAACATATCTAATTGATACAAATGCACCTAATATAAGCCACATTTACTGTACTTTCCTTCCCACTCCCCAAATGGTTTCAACAAGTCAGTCTGATTGCACATCTTTCTTACCTTTCAACTTCTGACACTAGAGCAACACGACCGTAGTCCCAGAACCTCTTTCTTATAATGGAAAACAGTAAAATTAAAATCTAGAAAATAAAAAAAAAAAGACATAAAAATATTTCTTTTTCCCTTTTCATAATAATCATTCTTAGGTGTAAGAATTGACAAAAAATGCCGTCCTAGCTCCTAAATCAATTATCATATGCCAACCAACTTAGTGTTGGCCATGCTACAGACCAACCTGTCTAGGACCAAAGCTATCTATCTCTGATCTCTGCAATGTGTTTTTAATCTGCCCCCTGTATTTTCCCCTTTTGAAAGAGACAAAGAAAACAAGAAAAAACGCTCCATCATTGAGAATTTCATAGATTTTTTTTCTTTTTTTAAGAAACAAATTGCTCTACAGAAAGCAATGAAGTAACAAGGCCTGTTTCCTATGCATATGTAGCATACACCCTCACCTTCTGGCTCCTCCTCCATTCCATACCTGTTTGGCTGGAAAGTGGTGTTAGTGATGTAACTTACTGGGATCAAATGCTGACTGCCTCACCAGGATACATGTCCAGATTACCTCTGTGTCAAGATTACACAGTTAATTTCCACATTTCACAATGAATATAACTTTCTTATGAGAGCCTTCCTTCTAACAGGGAGGATTAATTTAAATCTTCCTTCTTCATCTGGTCATTAAACTTGGTGCAAGCAGGAAAGTTCTCCAGATTCTTCACAACTTTGGTTGAAATTGGCTATAGGACTCTACAGTTACTAGGCACGACTGCCAGATAAAAAGAAGACAACGAAATACAAAAACCTCACTTCCTTTGGAAACCAGCCTAGAAACAATGTATCAGAAACCCCTCAACTGACAGTTACTAAAAGGATATGCAGTAAAAATGGCATGAAAATAAGAATATAGGAGTTGATAAATAATTTTCAGTACTTGGTACTTGAAGAAGAGAGGAGCCTTCAGCACTACACCCAACTCTCTACCTAACCCTGCCTGAGTGCAGAGTTCAACAGCAAGGAATTCAAAGGCAGACTCAGTATCTTAAAATTGAGCCACAGCTTTAAAAAAAAAAAAAAGGCAAACACTTCAACTAAATCTTATTAAATGCTGTCCTATTGGTCACACAGAGCTGTAAATACTGTACATCCTCAGAAAATAGATTTATGGTAGCATACACCAAATCAACAGCAAAGAATGCCACCATATAACTTTGAGAAATGTCCTCTATATTCCTACAGAACAACCAGATCAGACCACAGGTATTTTAAGTTTCTTTACAAGATTCTAGCAGATTTCTAGAACTCAGAAACTGTTATCCCTTTAGTCTATGTTACTACCACAGACCCTCTTCTCAGGCCAATTTGCAAGTCTGCAGCCCTGTTTCTTGTGGCTGAAGACCACCTAGACCAGGCTCATAAGTTTTAGTGCAGTTTCAGGCCTGTCCTGGAACCCCCAGATAGCAATTAATCATATTCCACATTTTGTCAGGACTGAGGTTTTCAGTTCATTGTCTCATCTTCATCTTCATCTACAAGCTTCAGGAAATACAATTTTTAAAAAGTTGGTTTTTCAAAAGGCAATACAATATGGAAAATCTGTCATTTCACAACCAAGTTAGTAATGTTGCCCCCTTCCTGAAAATGTACCCAGTACTTAAACCCAAATGTTCTTGCAATTAAGATAAAACATGAAAATTTGAGCTACAACCACAAAATTCACTGACTCTGCATACAGATCCTGTAAAACTGCACTCTCCCTACATCTACACATCCAACATGCAGTGACAGTGACACCACCATTCCATCTGTATGCAAACATTTACCAACACTAGAAAAGCACTTTGATGTTCCCAGGATGTTCCTCAACTCATTTTTTTATTCTGAACATTCTCAGAAACCAAATTCTAAGCTGATAAGAGAATTCTGAACAATCTAACTTTCAAGAAGGTCAGAAGTACTTTCAAATCAAGAAATAGAAAACTGGGCTTACAAAAAAGAAGGTTACATCAAGCAGTAGCACAGTTGGGATCCCACCAAAAGTTACTCCTTGGAGCACCGTGCTGCCCTGGGCAGTGCTGTAGCAGTAAGTCTCATTTGTTCCGTTGAAAGGTGCACTCCTGTTCCCAAAGATGCTTAGATGAGAATGTCCAAAACCCAGAAAATAGAAAGGGTTCATTTTGTCTATCCCTTTAAAAGAAAAAAAAAAAAAAAAAAAAAAAGAAAGAAAAGGTGAAACCAACTTGTCAAAAGCCTGCTTGGTATTTGTGAGATATACTAATAATACAAGTATAAAAAGTGCAGGAAGATGTAACCAGCAAACTACTTTGGAAAAGAAGGTGCATTTGACAATCTCTTCCCTTCACATATGGAATATTTTGCACTAAGTGGCAGGTTCAGCTACCAGCAGTGCCCAGACAAGAATTCCAGACACCTAGTGAACCACATCCTCTACAGAGATCTGAGGACAACTGCAGAACACTCCTCCCAGAAAAACCTTCCCTCTCATTTAATCTATAACATCAAACTACATATTCCAGCCTGGACTGTGATTTTAGCAATCACACAGGGCATTACATATTCCAACAACAGCAGTTTGAAGATCTTGTTCCTAGTTGATGAGCATGTATGAATGCACCAGCTTGTGAATTTTGTATTTAAACATCAAAACCTTGAGATCATTAACAAATTCACCATGAATTCCACAGAAAAGAACTACTACACAAATACACATGCTCCTTTCCATTTTTGGAATATTGGGTGAATTTCCTTTTTCAAAATAATTCAACTGCAAGGCCAGCACAGCAATTATCTTATGTCACAAACAAGAAAGAACAAAGAGTTATTTGTCAGAGAACAGACATCTGCCTCATTTTAGTCTACTGACCTGATTAAATAAGGTAGTACCACACAAGAATGCAGGAGATTTGGCTATTGATACAAAGTTCTTTTTATCGGTGCAGGCAATTGCTCGTTTATTTTGGGGCTTTCCACTTCAAACATTTCCTTTCTTGGATCTTATTAACTTGCTGATTCCCAAGTACTGCTTCATGCAGAACACACTCCTGACTGATAAATTCACAAAGAAACCACTTCCCGAATAAAACTCAGTCCTTCAAAAGCAAATATTGTAGGTCCTCATCACACAGGTCCAGGGACGCTACTTTTGGGATGTCGCGCCTCTAAGAGGAATGCACGTGTCTCTGACGACAGCACTATTCTGGATGCTGAAAACGAAACAAACAAACAAAAAACCACGAATAATGAAATACTGTCCTTTTAAACAGCGGGAAAACAGCATTGAGAATACTTTTCCCGAAGCACCATTTGCTATGTGCTGGACAGCGTGACACGATGAGGAAGAAATTTTGTCTCAGCTGATGTGTTTCATCACAGGGGAAAAAAAAAAAAGGAAAAAACCAACTACAACACCCAAAAAAGTTGTGCCGTGACTCTCTCCTTGCTTTCTACGGACTGAAATTTAGTGGTGACGGAAAAGAAAGCATTTTTGAAGAACCTTCGGGAATCCTGAGCACAAGCCTGCACGCTAAACTCAAAGCGCCACACTGGAGTTTATCGGGCACTACTTCGAATTCTTGAAAGCTGTTCTTTTTCAACAAGCCAGCTACCAGGAAGATAAAGGGCAGGGGAAGACCTCCCACGGGTGGGGCTGCGCCGCAGGATCCCAGGGGGCACCGGCATGTGCTCCAGAAACGGGAGCCGGCTCCCGTGTGGAACCGGCTGCGCTCCCGGCTC
>VZSR01001479.1:4451729-4501358 GCA_013398615.1 Brachypodius melanocephalos | reverse complement strand
GGAGCGCGCCCTCCGCTTCCCGCCGCGGCGCTTCCCACAGGCCGCTCCCGCCGGGACAGGGCCGGTCCTGCTGGGAGACTGCCGCCCCTGCCGGGATAGTGCCGCCCCCGCCGGGACAGGGCTGCTCCGGCTGGAACAGGGCCCCCCCTGCCGGGATAGTGCCGCTCCGGCTGGGACAGGCCCGCCCCTGCTGGGAATCTGCCGCTCCGGCCGGGATAGAGCCGCCCTCGCGCCTCCCTCAGGGAACGGACCCTTAACCAAGGGAAAGCTGCTGCTACTGTCAAGCCTGGAGAAGAGAAAGCTCCAGGGAGACCTTAGAGCGCCTACCGGTGTCTAAAACCAGAACTGAACAGAGCATTTTGTAGCACAGGGGAAAAAAAAAGAAAAATAAAAAGGAAAAACAAATAAGCAAACAAACAAAACCCCCCAAAGCCAAAAACCAACCAAACAAAAACAACCCACCCCAAAACAAAACAAACAAAAACAAAAAACCCCAAAAAACGATCTCCAAGAAATGTGAGATATGATTTCCAGAGAGATTTCACAACTCCAGGTCTGGTGAAGTGGGCAAGCATGCAGGTGGAAGTGGAGCAGCCCATACACTGAGATAATACAATCGTGGAATAGCGTGGTTTGGAAGGGACCCGAAATATCATCCATTTCCAACCCCCCACTGCAGGCAGGGACACCTTCCACAAAAGCAGGTTGCTCAGAGCTTCATCCAACCTGGTCTTGAACACTGCCAGGGGCAGAACATCCACAGCTTCTCTGGGCAACCTCTGCCAGTGCCTCACCACCTTCAGAGTGAAGAATTTCTTCCTACTATCTAATCTAACCTACCCTCTTTCAGTTTGAATCCATTCCCCCTTGTCCTATCACTACATGCCCTTGTAAAAGTCCCTCCATGCCTGTGTAGAAAGTCCCTCTCCTGTAGCCCCCTTTCGGTGCTGGAAGGTCCTCTAAGATCTCCCAGGAGCTTTTCTCTTCTCTAGGCTGAACAATCCCAGCTCTCTCAGCCTGTCTTTATAGGAGAGGTGCTCCAGCCCTTTGAGCTCCTTTCATGGTCTCCTCTGGACTCACTCCAACAGGTCCCCATCTTTCTTGTGCCGGGGGCCCCAGAGCCAGAGTCAGCACTCCAGGTGGGGTCTCATGAGGGCAGAGTAGAGGGGGAGAATCACCTTCATTGACCTGCTGGCCAAACCTCTTTTGGCAGGTAGCTCTGAAATAAGTTAATAAAATAATGGTAGTAGCATGAATGTTCCATGAAATATGCATAGCCTCTTGTCTCCATACACCTACTCATATGTTGTGAATTGGAAAAAACCCCAAGACCTAGGGAGTTTAAGTTAATGAGTCTATGACAGAGCTGGGATAAGACCAATTCCCAGATATCCGTAAGGACATCCTATCCTTTAAGTGGTTCATTGCTTCCAGACAACAGGCCAGAAACCCTGTACAGCAGGTGCCTGCTTGTCCACATCTTCTCTACCTTTTATCTTAGTGTTCCTTCCACAGCCATTTGATACCCAGCATTGCCAACCATCCTCATCCTCCTGTGCCTTCATCCTTTGCCTCTGACTGGCAGGACTGACTTCAGTGGGCAGCAGGCATATGAGGAAGAAGAAGATTATGGTAATGATGAAAATGCAACTGTTCAGGGGGAACCAGGGACCACTTGCCTTCAAAGGTTTACACTCCTACCTGCAGTCTCACGGATGAAGCAGCAGTGATGTCTTAGAACAGCAACCCACTCCAAACCAACCAAAAATAATTAGGGCATTGCAAGGTTCAGTCTGATACTACATTGATCAAAATCTCAGTTATCTGCTGACTTTTATGTTTGAAAGGATTTAATGTCCCATCTGCCAAGAAGCCACTATATGCTCCATTTGACAGTGCTGATCCTGCCTCTCCATCTTTAACTCCTTGTATTCCCGTGTATTCAGAACTCCATGGATAACTTAAGGCCCTGCATACATAGCTGCTCTCCTGCTCTCTGCCATTTTATTCATCCACAATTGTTTTGCTCTGCCAGATCCTTGTTTCACTTTTCAGGAATGCCTGCTCAGTGGAGAGCAGCATCTGGCTGTACGTGTGCATCTGCCTTCTCCCACTTCATCCCATGAAAAGGGAAAACTCCTGGTTGTCTACAGTCACTGAGAAACATTTCAAGACAGAATTTCATCATTTAACTAGCAGATGCATTGTAGATAATCTGTGATTTTAAATTGGCTGTAACAGTTCTGCTAGTTAGAAATTGACATAAAAGTTCTCAGCTCAGAGTGGTTCAGATTCACTGCTGGGAGAAGGAAATCCCACTGTTGTTGAAGGATGTTCGGTTTTTTACCTTTAAACACACTCTCTCCTCTCTAGGGCTGTGTTGGTGGGAAAGTTGTTTGGCATGATTGTCGTAGAGTTATTGTTCCATCCTGCATTTTCTGGAACAACTCTTTCTGTGCAAAACTTATTTCAAAACAGGAATTCACAGTGGAATGATTATAACCACTTTCTTTAAAATTAAATTTTACCGATGTAGGTGCAGCAGAGTAGATCTACCATGTAGGTGAAGCCTCAGTGTATGCTTGCAGCTCTTGCACTTCTAGGATGAAAATCTGTTGGTTTTCTCACTGATTTCCTAAGCTGTTTGTACTCTTGATTCTTGCCAGGTTTTTCAAAATTAAGAAGGCCTTGCTCTGGTTAGATTATCTTACTCTGTAGTGTAAAATAGGTAATATTCAGTGATCTCAGCATTGTAGTCTTGACATTCTTCAGTGTGATGACTTTTGCCTAGCTACAAAATAATTTTTCCCACTCTCTCTCTCTCAAGAATAACATCAAGCTTTTGTCATTTGTTTTTGTTCTTCCTCTGTCTAGACAGGCTCTTTAGCTAAGTGGTGTGATTTTGTTTATCTCTAATTTCAACAGCAGAGTCACATTTCCCTCCTCCCTACCTCTTGTAAATAGGGTTTTGTTTACCGCTGTCTGTTCTTTTGGTGACAAAAGCCACATACTGTCATTAGTTCACAAACGTTTAATTATGTTGCTAGAGCAGATGGAAAACCACCCTCAGGACCTAGGGAGCAGGTCAACAGACTCTGAAATCCTTCCATCTTTCTTTTATTTTGCATCCTCCATATCCACTTCAACAGCTATTTAGCACCAGGTTGAACAAGTGTGCGACGTATTTACACTTCCACGTGTGACTCTTCCCTCACTTTATTAAATGACCTTATGGCTGAAGAACTCCCTTGTCACTTTAGTTTGATTTATCACAGCAGGGCATCCCTTGGTGGGTGAACTCCCAACAAGACTTCAATAGTCTCTGGAGGTGAGTAGCAGGTGGCCTGAGCTTTGCCATGCGTGGCAACTCTCGCTGTGGTTTCTTCTCTCTGAAGAAACTCATCAGCCCAGCTTGCTCTTCCTTACTTATCTGCCTATTCAAATACACCTTAATGGATTTAATTCAGGCTTCCACCCTGGCAGCCCTTTGCTATCTTTTAATCTTTGCCTTCATCTGGCGATCTGTTTACGAGCCTCAATACACCACAGGATGCAGTGTGGGCATTATGGGATTTTCCTTTGAAAGGTATGAGCATTAAAATGTTTATAATATAAACAAACAAATAGAAAAACCTAGACAGGTACACAGATTTAAATGTCATGGTACAAGTCAGCAAGCAGCAAGTCTTGATTTAAATTGACAATTTAGCCTTCTTTTCTCTCTATTCTTTTTAATTGTTTTTGTCATGTTGCCACTCATTCATAGACTAATAAGCGACTAATATGTTGACTTTCAAGGTAAAAATAGCCTTGCATTAAAGTTGGAATATATTTTTATTAATCAATACAACAGATTTAACCAAATCAATACAATGTTAGTCAATTCAACGTATTTCACCAAATATATCTAGTGATAGATGATAGAAATTTGCTTTTTCTTTCTTTTGCATTTTATGTCAGATAGGAAATGGTGAATGTAGCATTGGTATTGATGCTCAAGCATGATTCATTTTTCTTGTCATCTTCATCAAGTTATACTTGGATGAAAATTGGAATTTTATTAAAACACAGGAAACTGCAATCTAAAATAGAAATGTTGAAAAGTATGGGAGGAAAAAGTACACTTATTGCAACATACTTTGCATGAACTTGATTTATGAAGTGGTGAATCCATGAGCTTCCCCATCACTCACCTCTGGGGAGGGTGAGGTTTTAAACCTTGGTTTTTTTCGGAGAAGTTGCAGGTGTGGAGAATCCTTTGCTGATACATAGGATTGTTACATTTATTGTTAGCTTGTCACAATGCAACTACTGTTGGTGTGACACACTTTGGTACAAAACTAGGGCAAGGTGTCCTGCAACACGGGTGACTGCATTGTTTCCTGAATGTACACATTATCTTGATGTTTATCTGTGCTTCAATCCCATGTGTATAGAAGCTGAAGGGACTTAATCCATAGGTGGCACAGCACTAACTATAATTAAGGCAGCTCCCTGAGAGAGACAGGGAGATGGAGAAACCATCTGGCACAATCTGGTTTGTCCCACTGAAGAGGAGAGCACCTGGCCACATGAGCCATTGGATTTATCAGGCACCGGGTGTGCTTGTTACCAGTATGAAATATCAAACCACTCAGGGCTTGTAAAGCTTTCCCCATTCCCAGGTACAACACACATTAGTTTTACTGAACAACTCCAGGGTCCTTGAGAGCCTCTGTGCTCCACAGGTGTCTTCACTGTACACAGTGACTCCTGTTGCAACAGTACTGAGGTGAGCCCTGGACAGCATTTAGCATCCTTGCCTCAGGTTCTGCTTTCCTTGGAGCACAAAGAGGAGTGGTTAGTTGTGCAGGAGCAAAAAAAATGCTCCAGGAGGTCTTGCAGTCTAAACCATTGGTGGGTCAGTTCAGCTGGGTTTGCTGCAACCTTGTATTGAGAATAAATTTTTGTGAAGCAAGCTCTGAAATCCTGGTTTTAATCCAAATAGGTCAGAAGAGCAACACTAGTCTTTCCCTTTTTATGTTTTTGTCTTTCCAAATGCTACTCAGTTTGACAGCTTTGAAGAAACTACTCATGGTTGATCTGCTGTATCCATGCTCTATATGCAGAGAGTCCAGTGAGATTCCCAGCTTTTAGACATAAGAACCCTGTTCCAAGGCCTTGGTGGCAACACTTCCTGATTTACTGGCTTGATTTCCCTTAAAATGTTAGCATCAAACATGCTGCTGGATCATTTATAAATTTATAGATTAAATGGTTTTTTTAAGGACTTTTATAATGAGCAGTATTCTTTTTTTTCCTGTTAGGCAAGAATTCCCCCTTCCAGCTCCTGGATTTACAGATGAAAAGAATTCAGTGTCCAAACTGTGAGGATTTCAAAGAGCTGGCAAGGTCTGAGTTACAATTTCCGCAGCAGCAGCAGCTTGGCTCCTTTGCAGACAGAGCAGGTGAGCACAGGGGGCCACTAATGACGGCAGGATGATCCTGGTGAGCCCAAGCAGGGGGTCAGGTGCCAGGGATGCAAGGGGCAAGTGGCCGGACTGAGTTGGTGTCAGGATGCAAAGTGGCTTAGGCAGGAAGATGTGAAGAGCTGTGGCCATGGCAAACAGCCACAACCAAGAGCAGTGAGGCCTTTTCCAGCAGGGAAGCTCCTGAACCCGGGAGAACATGGCTTTAGTAGAGCATGACTGGAAATGGTGGGGAGCAGCAGCATCCAAGCCGTTCCAAGTGCATGACTGCAGCTTGAGGCACACCACAGGCATGTGGATCCTCTCTGTGTGCTTTCTGCCACCTGCACTTTAGGGAGGCAGAGCTGCCTACATCTGTCCATTCCTTAGTGTGTGATTACCTGTTGGACGTATTATCACCATACTTTCTGATTTTCCCATTCTTGTCCCTCCTTGTCCGCTCTTTCCTTCCTCTTTCTGTAGGATTTTATTTCTCTCCCCATTCATCCTTTCTCATATCACCTTTCGGTGATTTTTTCACTCTCTCTAAATCACTTCCTTTTCTGTCTGCTTCATCTTTCTCCTTTCAAATGTATGCAAAGGATATAAAGGTATTTCCACATATTTCCCCAGCTGGACTTGGCATGTTTGATATTGCCTCATGAGTGGGAGTTTGGCCTAATCTGTGTAAAAAGGGAATGTAGTTACTGCAAGCTGAGCAGCTTAGACACACAGGTGATCTTTGGATCAATGGAGAACTTTCTTCCCTGTAACAGATGGCATGAGGGACATGGCTTGTTTTACTAAGATACTTTAAATACAGTAATCATTAGAGTCTATTGGTGATTAGAGCTTCATTGATAGAACTTGTGCTTGTCTAGTGCCTTTTGATAATAAGCATATTTATTTTGGTGTCTAAATATGGACTTGAAAATTTTGGCCAAGGCAATTTGCTCAAGGTCATAGTCCTGACTCAGGGACAGAACTGGGAAGAGAGCCCAGATGTTTTCAGCTCTCATTTCCTACTGATATTATGTACAGTTTCAGTAAAGCAGATGTTTATATTTAGATTCACTGAAGTAGATGTTTATATATTCAGATTATGTATCAGATAATGATAGAGTGAGTAGTCAGAATTAATCTGGGAGAAGTTAAGAGCAGGTCCTGTAAAGTGGCATGGTTTCTGGAATAAGATGAACTCCAGGATGGAAGAAAGGGTCCTTGTTACATGGGAACACCTAGGCAAATTACTCCTGCCTTCACAACATGGTGCACCTTTTCTTTTTCACCCTGTCTGGTTCAGCTCCTGGGGCTGTACAGGCACAGCTGAGAGAGCAGGTGCTGCATGCAGAGCCCTGGCATCAGCAGACCTGAGGTTTAAGGCCCCACTTTGCCAACTGCTCTGGGCAACAGTGAGCCAGGGTAATTGTAATTCCTTTGCACCATAGTTCCTGTGAAGATTAGAAGAGTTTCATACATCAATGCAAGAACCTGAACTTATTATTCAAATTATCATAGTGGGAGCATTTCTCAGTGGACATGAAATTGTGTTAAGCAACCTGTTCCTGTCCACTTAGGAAACAAGACCACTGTGTTCTGTTATTGCTGTGGTTTCTAGATCAGTTTCAAGGCAACCCAAGCAACAGTATATTTTTATGTCCTATTATGAATCACAGCATTTTCTCATTTAGGACAGCAAGTGTTCAATAGTTTACCAGCCTGGGAACATGGTGAAGACCAGAGGTGAGCTTTCAAGGGACTGAAAATAAACAGTGAAATCTTCAAAGAGTTTTAAGAGCCAATTTTCCAAGTCTGCTTCACATAATGATTTTCAGATTCCTCCCATCAGATTTGCAGAAACTTAACTTCCTTGAGAACATTGTTTTTCTGTACTCTGCCTCTGAGGTTTTCCAACAGATCCAGTCAAAATGATCAAGCATTTCAAATTAATTCTCAGGTCATCTATGTCTCTGCTCAAATTGTAGTAATTATTTCTAGTTTTGCTGTCACAGGGCAAAATATTTCTTGGTTTATTTTAGATTCAAAGCAGAGAAAAGCGACTAGGCACCCAAGTTTTGCTCAATGAAAAATGGACTCTAAATTTCTTCTTGTACTTTTGAAAAATCATCTCTACATGTATGATTTGTCAAAAGATGCTGAGTTCTGCACTGACAACTGCTGAAGCTAAGAGCCATGCTGCATAGATAAAATAAATTTTAGTCACCATGTCTTTAGTTATTCAGCCTGGAAAGCTGACAGATGCCAGCTTCAAATGCATGGCATTTCCTGCAGAATCACATGTCAAAGCAAAAATTAAGGTTCAGAAATGCATTTGGTTGCTATGTGGAAATGTTGGCCATTCCTGGATTAATGGTTTTGAATAAGCAAATGGTAAGGTAAGAAAAAGAAAAAAAAAAAAAAAAAAACAACAACAAAAACCAAGCAACAGAAGTTTGTGTTTCACGCTTCAAGTGACCTGACCAAGTGTGGCTAAATTCCCTTTTAAAATCAAATGACCATGATGCATCTCCCATGGTGCTGCAGTTTGAATGCTAAAAGGATTAAAACTGGTCAGGTCACAGAGCTTTATTTTTTTTTCTCTTTTAAGGGCCATGTTATATCCGAGACCTTATACTCCTTCTTTGCATAGATATGAATGCATGGCAGGAAATTATACAACTTCCTGTGCCATGAAGTAAAATACCCTCTTCTGTTCTCTTTTGGAGTCAAATACACAAAAACTAGTATTTTTTTCAGTTCTTTTCTTCTGAATTCTTCTTAATTAAATAGTAATAACATTCAAAAATATTAGAAATCAATACCATGATAATATAAATATTTAAGTGAAAACCGCTTTGTAATAACTGCTTGAGTAGAAGCAATCTATCCACACACCCTCCTTTCTGAACATTGCAGCATTATTTGAAAACAAACGAAAATTAGGGGGCTATTTTGATATTTGTTGTTGTTTTGCAATTCTCAAAGGTGTAACAAACTACCCAATCTAGACAGACGAGGAGTGGAATTAAGAGAAAAATAATAAATCACCACTATAGTAACCAGCTCACTAGATTTTAAAAATGAGTTAATGATTTGAAATTTTATTAACAGATCTAAAATATTTTTCATTGTAAGATTCATTTCAAATCATCTACAGGCCTTTAAGACCATTCTCCAAAGAGACATCGGCACTCTGAAGACAAAGGAAAGCTTCCTGCAAAAATTCAGTGCAATGCTTACAGCCTCTTTCTGTTCAAAAAGAATGAACATCAAGCATCAGGATGAGGGAGTATAGTCTGATCCAGATGATAATTTCCAAGATGGTTTTGTACCTATTGAAACTCCCAGCTCCCTGGAAGCCTCTCAGACATTTTCTCCCTGTATGAGCCCAGCTCACCCAGAGCTCAGACAGGCAGGCCTGGCGTTGTTGCTGGACCCATTCAGAATTCTTCCTCACCATCCTTTTGATCACAGCCCTAGTTGCTGTTAGCATCAAGGACAAAAGCCATGTGCAATTAGTTATTTTTGAAACTGAATACATCTAAGTCCCATGGTGTAAAACCCACTGACATGCAATAGCCCCAGAGTCACTTCAGCAGCAGATGTTACAGGTAGAAAACAACTATGTGAGTAGTTTAGCTCATTTTCCTGTTGTTGCAGGTGTCTTTTTTTCCAGTCACCAGATTTGCTAAGACACTGCCCAAGCAAATTTTGAATATCTCAGTGAGGACTAGCAGCAGCCTTTGGGCAGCTGCTCTTCACTGTATCTGATGTACCAGATTAGAGAAGTCTGAACTATCAATTCCGTCTTGTCATCTCTGTGTGTTATCACTTTATTTTTGCCTTCTACTATCTTGCATGGGGTTTTGTAATTTTCTGTGCAAGTAACAGCACTTTTTAGAGTTTTTTTGCACTCCACTAACAAATTACTCTTTTGCACAACAGCTCATTATTTTTAGCAGAAGAAGTTGCTTTCAGGTCTCCCTCATCTTGGCCTTTTATCTTTATTTTTAGCCTGTAGGAAAAAAATCTTCCAACAAAGTTAGTAATGCAAATTATTCAACTTGCATTAACACATATTTGATAATCTTTCTGCCTTTACAGCTTCTCTTGGTAATAGAAATAAACTACAGCTGCTAGAATATAGTGTTATTCTTTCTCTGTCTGAGTTGGGGAAAAGTGATTAATTTTCTCTCTTTCTTAGCAAAAGAGGACAGCCTGTCCAGTGAAGTGAAAGTTATTAGAGCTAAAATTAACTGGAGGAAATACAATCCATAATTAAGCCAGGTTACTCAGTGCCTCAGATGCAGTATGAATAGTATTCCAACTGTATTAGCATGAGAGGAAAATGGGGACATCACTCTGGTTTTGGAATGTCAAATGCGACACAAACATGGCACTGAATCAGTAAGGGATATGGGACATTGGATCTGCACATTAAGGCAGAAGATAAATACTTTTAAAAAAAGCTGATAAACTTCTACAGAATAAATACTCTTGCGAGGGGAAAGCAGCATTTTAACTAGGCAGATTAATGGGCTCTGATTAGAAATTAACTGCCACAGAATTCAGTGGTTTCTCAGTAATTAGGACATTCCTTAATGAAGTGGACTGTGGTGTAAAGCAAGCAATTCAGGGCTGTATGCTTATTTATCTGATTCAACTCCATTAGCTAAATGTCAGTGTTTTTGCCAGCAGCCTATGCTGCAGCCATCGGAGTGGTGACGAGTCCCGCTTCCTCAGCTACAAACAAGGAACTGACTGGGGCAGTGGGGAGGAGACTGCTGAGGGCATAGAAAATGCTGTATTTAAACAGTTGTGTTTGCTTTTCTGTTAAAAAAAAATAAATCTTGAAGATCTCCTTTCTGCGAGAACACTGGCACTTTGCAAACGCTGCCAACACAAACCCCTGCGAGCGAGCCAGCTGACATCAGCTGACCAAGGACATGGGGAGATTTTGGACATTTTATCCATTCCTCCTCAGACAGATAGCCTTTTGTCCTGGCCATCTGACCACAACAAGCTCATGAGTGAAAGCAGGAGCTGCCTATGGAAGATGAGCTTATGTCGGGCCAATCTGAGATACACAGCCCCAGAAGAGAAGAACCCAATAGGATGTGATCTTTCAGATATTTCCATTGGAGATGGCCGGTTCAGTCTGGCCTGTACTGGTGGTGAGGAAGAACAGTCTCATGTCCTTGCCTAGATTAAGTGAGCTCACTATTTCTGTATAGCTCAAGCAGGTGATTGTTTGGATCACAAAAGTTGCTACTGAAATTGGCTCCTCGGCAGGAGAGTAAACACTGAGGAGTGAGGCTGAGGGAGCAGCATCTTTGGAATGAGATCTGTGCACTCAGGGCAGCCATGATTCGTCTCAGACACGGGACATGAAGTTCTATTTCCCAGAGTCAAGTTAGCCAGAGCTCACAACACAGATCTAGGTCCCCTTTATGACTCGAATGCACGGGAGGCAGGTAAGTCAGGTGATACCAGCTTGAGCACAAAGCCTTTTGGCACAAAAACTAACAAGGCCAAAATTTGCAACAAATCACAACCAGCAGAAAGATCAACACAACTGCACTGAGTGGCTCTACTGTTTTCAGTCTAGCCCTGAGAGACACCCAGATGTCTTGTGTTATCAGGCCTTACCTTCTGGAAACTTCTCCATGCCAGACACTTGCAGAGCAAGCTGAGGCCATGGGGAGCAAACGCAGGAAGCTGTACTGGCCCACAGAAGCTCTGGGTGCTTCTATTCTGTCTTTGTACACTGAGCAAGCTATTAGTGCTCTCCTGTGAAGGCTGAGAGAGATGGGGCCGTTCAACCCAGAGAAGGGAAAGGCTCTGGAGACACCTTAGAGCACCTTCCAATACCTAAAGGGGGCTTACAAGGGAGCTGGAGAGGGATGTTTTACAAGGGCCTGTAGTGACAGGACTAGGGGAAATGGCTTCAAAGTGACAGAAGAGAGGTTTAGTTTAGATTCTAAGGAAATCCTTTTTTGTGAGGATGATGAGGTGCTGGAACAGGTTACCCAGAGAAGCTGTGGCTGTCCCATCCCCAGAAATGTTCAAGACCAGGTTGAACAGGGCTTTGAGCAGGGTTTGGTGAGCTCCACACTCTCTATCTAGACCTGTTTGACTCAGGGCCGGTCACTGTAGAGGGATAGAGGCCTCACCACCAGCACAGGCCATGACAGCTAAGAAAGAAGCAAAAGATTCCTGTGAAATCCCACTTTGAAGTGTGTAGCCTGTGTTTGCTGGTGGGAATATTCAGTTTGGAGCACTGTTGGGTGGCTGGTGGGTGCATTGTTGAGGCAGTGTGAGAGAGGCATGCCCTTGTGCATAGTCTGCAGTTTATTTCCAATTTTGAAGCCTCTAAGCATGACCAGACTCTTCTGCAGGGTTTTGTTAGCTGTGTAAAACTTGGAGTGCTTCAGGCTTAAAAAGAATGTGAAACAGAACTGGTAGTTGAATTCTTTTTAACTTGGCATATTTATACCTGTATTTCAACCACTCCTGTTTTTATTTCTACACTCCTAGATTCAGAAGGCCTGGATTTTAGGGAAAAACAGACCAAAATCTACACAGAGCTGTGCTCCCATCTCTGTACAACAAATGTGTTGCACGAACGTGGACACTTCTTAGAGCACACAGAAATTGTTGCCTTTCACATCCCTCAAGCAAGGGCTGTTTTAACATGGGCCCAGGTGTAATACAAAAGGGTTATGTCCATGGCAATTGAAATCTTTAGAAATTTAATATTCAGATGCTCAATACTGCAAATACATTTCAAACATTCTTGTTTCCCAGGACAATAGCTACATTATTAGGGTAAGCCTTTCACACTTTCTCTTTGATCCCATTGGACTTATTTACCAAAAATCATTGCACGGATGTGCCCAGCAAATGTCTTACAGAAGTGCTTGTAACAAAATTAAAAGCTTAAATATAGAGATTCTCTCTCCACTAAGTACTGGCTTTTATTAAAACTGGGAGCTGCTCACACTTCACCCCTTGCAGCCTCTTTGAATCCTCTGTTTAACGTTTCAAAAGTTCCATACAGGTTCTAATACACATTACACAGAAAGAGCTATTATAAAATTCCTGACTTTTTCTTGTTTGCACGACAAAGGGGGAATGGCAAATCCTCCAATTGGACCAGATAATCACTCTCCTGTGAAAAGCCTGCAATACACATCCTCTGTTTTCTTCTTAGCTGAGCTTCAAGTGTGTTTGGTCAATAATTTTATTTTGAGTGTGAAGCCCATAAATCACCTTCCAATACACATTGGACAGTGGAGAGTCCTGGTGGATTTGGCATCAGCCACAGGAGAAATCACATCTGGATACAGGAAAGCTGGGTGCTGCTGGAGAAATCAGACATTTTCATTTCATGTTGTCATGGTCTTTTGAAGAACACTCACTGCAGAGTAGAACCATTCTCTGGAGCAAAGACTATTTGGATGGATAAATAATTATGGGACCATGTCTTCTGACATAAGAGAGAGACCATTACAAATTCATGGACTGCAATTTTATCCAAGTGATCATATAAACCTAACAAATTTCCTGCTGGAATTGAGCTGGCCAGCACTCAGAGAGCCCATCTGCAGAGAGCTTTGTCAGCCATCTGAACGTTGCTCAGGTGGTTTCCAAGCCT
This sequence comes from Brachypodius melanocephalos, assembly GCA_013398615.1. NCBI lineage: Eukaryota > Metazoa > Chordata > Aves > Passeriformes > Pycnonotidae > Brachypodius > Brachypodius melanocephalos. The sequence continues at coordinate 4,488,254 of VZSR01001479.1, read as the reverse complement.
CTGACACAGCTCATTGCGTGACCAGTTCTTTTGCCCCAGCCTCTGGGAATCAGGAATGTGCCATTGGGCTGGAGATACACTCCTGAGAAGGGATGTGGGTGTATGAATCTTTCCTAAAGGGCTGAGGGGTCACAGAGATTTCAGGATAAAACCTTCCCTCTTATTTGCAAGTACAGGAGTATTTGACATGAGCTGAACTTGAAGCCAGCAAATGAAGTGGATATTTTTCACTGCTGTTTGTGTCTTGGGAGTGAAGGTATTTTGAATTAATATACAAGTGCATGTCTAAAATTCATCTCCGGAGAAAGATGCTACACAAAGTGCAGGATTAAAGAATGTGCTGCCTTGGGCCATACACAAGCTTTTACTTTGCAGTCTGTTCCATTTTTGTCTTAAAACTCAATTTAGCTAAATAAGGTGGCCTTTTAACATCTAACAGAGGCTTTATCATGTTTAAGAAGACACGTTTCTTAAAAGGTTGTAAAGACAAAGTGAGCAGTAACAGAAGTGTTGAGTGGGGCTCTTTCAGACGGCTTTATTGCCTTTCCCTGAGTACAAAACAGGCTGCCTCCCTCGGCTGACACTTGTTTTAATGAGGGATGAGCCACTACGGGGTGATTTTGTACAAGTTCATTACATTGCATCCTCCAGCCAGACTGTCCTCAGGGCACACCATTCATCCTGGGCATTGGGTGAAACTGGACCAATTTTAAATCATTTACAGAGGCGTATAAGATCCAAAGGGCCTTTGATGTTGAAGACATTTGTACGTAGGCTCAGGTATGTGGCTGCTGGAGAGGATGAGAATCTGCCCCAAGTGCCATGCTCCTTCATGCTTTTATGAATCACATTTTATTTCTTCAATTCTCCTGGGATTGGTGCCAAAAATAGATTTCCCCATCTTATGCCAGCAAAGGGCAGGGAAGAAAAGGGTATAAGTTTCCAGTTTAAATGTTACTAGGTAAACATCCAGCCTCCTCACCTCAGCCTCCAGATCAGCTTCACTCTCCAGAGCCAGTGCTCTACTGTGGCTGTGAACAGCATTTAAAATATTGATATTCTTCATCCGTGCTGGGGAATAGTGCAGTGGTTTCTCATGTTCACTGAGAAGTGATCTGCCCTTACATAAAGCCTTCCTCTTCTAAGCATGAGTATTATGAAACCCACAGGGATCCATAAAGAGTGGTGGGATGTTTTTCTAAAATGTCACACCTGTACATTTTCCACCTTCTGTGATTCAGAAGCAGCATAAAAGACCATAAATCATTCAACTGCTGTGATTCACTGGCCTGATTCATACACTTGATACAAATATTCAGAGATCAAAGTGGAACCTAACCCCCCCCCCACAAAGATTTAAATGATTTTTCAATGCTTGCCATAAAAATGGACTTCCAGCTAAAGCTCAAGCTTCTCCTGATTGGTATTGGCTGTTTTAGGTAGCAAGTTCTCTGCAGTAAAGATTGGTGCTGCCTTTAAGAATCATATGGCATAGTACATAAAGCAATGTATTCTGCAGTCGTGCCTCCTCCCTAGCAAGGCTGATCAGGGGACACTGATTGCTCAGGGGGCTTCTGTGTAAATATTTACAGGAATTAAGAAAAAATGGAAATTTCTTCCCTGTGAAAGAATCTGGGAGCCCCCTAAACCTTCTTGTATTAACTTTGCAGCGGATGAAGGTGTTAAACTGGCATGTGTCTACCAACAGGGGAGTGATCCTTTTAAGTCCTTTGCTTCGTCCCCACTTGTGAAATTTGTTGTGCCAGTGGGACGAGCTGGCTATAAAACCGCAGCACCGGGGACCTCCATCCAGCTCGGGCAGGCTGCCAGCACATCTCTGCCGAGAGCAGCCCCAGGGAGAGCCCCCCTTCACCTCTGCCAGGCAGGGAACTGCTTTGCTGACGGAGGAGGATGGAGCTGAGGTGTGCCTGGATGCTCTGCGTGCTCTGCCTCGTCCTCACGGTTCAAGCGTTTACCCAGGAGGGGTTCAAGGAGGTGGTGCTGAAGCAGCTGGGGCTGTCCGAGGTCCCTAAACTTCACGAGAGAGACTTGGTGCATCTGGTTATCCCAGACCACGTCAAGAACAAGTACATGTCCATGCTGAAGCGCCAGAGGGTGAAGCGCCGAGCTCTGCCGAGCCTGGCTGGCATCCTCAGGGGGATCCCGGGACACACAGGTAATGTTTCTCCTGTTGGGAGCATCCCAAGCATCCTGCTGCCGCCAGCGGGATCTGCCAGGGCTCTCCCGGCCGGCCGCAGCATGGGCAAACGCCCGAGGGGAAAGGGGAATGAGGGTCGGGTTTGGCCCCAAAGCTCAGCTGGGCAGAGGAGGTGCATACAACAACATCGTAAAGATTAGCACGCACTCTTTGCACCTGGAGAGGGGGTCCCGCTGTCCTTCCAAAGGACAGGATGCTGCTAGAGCTTGATAAAAGCCTTGGTACCCTGGAAACAGTCTGGGCAGGTGTGGGGAAAAAAAATTGCAGGCCATGTAGGTTTTGGGTGAAATCTACAGCGAGTCCTCTACTAGGAATCACACCTCTTGGAGGATGTTTCACTCTCTCTCATCTCTTTTTTGTTTCGGTTTGTTTTTTTTTTTTTTTTAACGGGAAAAATTATCAAGGAGGAAATTAGCCATACAGATACAATAGTGGCTGAATGAGGGCACTTAGAGCTTAGTGTGCTTTCAGAGGACATACACAGCACCCTGGGCAGCAAATGAAAATACTTTTTCATTCCAAGTGGTGGAGTTTCCTCCTTTCGTGCACAGCACTGGCACCGAGTGCACACCTTTTGAGGTCTGCTCAATTTGAGGTCATATTATGTCAGAGGCTTAGTTCTTCCAGGCTGCAGAGACTCAGACCTAGGAAAATAACTAGGGCGTTTGCAAGACGCTGATTCAAGTATGCATTAGAAACGCTGCGTTTAGTGCCCGTCTGCCACAAGGGCTCGACTAGTAGCATGGAAGGAGTGTGTTGTGATTATAATTGTGCATGAAATGTGGTGGCTTTGCTCAGCAGGATGGCAGTGACAGGCCATCTTTTTTGTCCCCAACTGCACAGGTATGACGGGGCAAGTCCTGTACTCCGACACAACCACACGCCAGAAGCTGATGTTTGACATGGAGGGCAGAATACCTAAAAACAGTGAAGTCACAATGGCTGAACTGAAACTCTTCAAAAAGCCTCTGGACAGAGCAAACCTGCCTGCCAGGCAGTCTCACAGGCCCGTCTCCAATGCCAGAGTCAGTGTGTACTGGGTGCAGCGGCAGCACGACGGTACCAACAGGACCTCCCTGGTAGATTCCAGGTAAGAAAGGGGCCTCTGCTGGAGTTACAGAGTTTGGGTCTTCTGAGGTGCATTGGGGTATCATGTGGTTGTGCCTCAGCTCAGTCTGATGGGGTTTACATCTGTACAGCCAGGTTATACGGCCTCTAAACCCAGACTGAGCTTGTAAGATCAGGTATTATGCTAAGATGGCAATATATGATGATTCTTTGGAATAATCTATGAAATTATGCCATGTACTGCTATGTCTTCCCCTCTAAAATCCCTCGCCTGGTTCAATTCTCTGTCACTAACTCAGGTGGCTTAGTGACTGCTGGTATTCTTTCCACTGGGCATTTCATTAGCTGGCTTAAACAAGTAAATCATGCAAAAAGCATCTGATTCTGAGCTCTGTGGACATTTTGCAACTCTTGAAGGCAGAATTGGACTAGACTAGAAACTTATGGCCCTAATGCAGCTCAGACAGGAGCAGGTGGGAGCCTGGTGTTTACCAGGAAGTCATCACCAATACTGAGGCTGCACATGATCCTGCACCACCTAGTTTTCTGCATGAGCATGTAGAGAGGGGTTTTTTCTGTCCCTCCAGTGTCTGTTAGATCTGCATGCTTCTTTTTGAGGTGGCAATTAAGTGCTGTGGGTGCTTGCCCAGAGCAAAAATGATCATGTAATCAAGGTGTGTGACAACCTACAGGAAGTAAATTATCCTGCTGCAATAACAGTGCTGTGAGTCCGGGATTTGTCTGATGGGCCTTTCTAATTCAACCCTTGTCGTACAGGCTGGTTCCTATTCGTGAGTCGGGCTGGAAGAGCTTTGATGTGACCCAGGCCGTGCATTACTGGCTGCGAAACAAGAGGCGGGAGCCGATGTTCCTGGAGGTGTGGATCGAAGGGGAGAGGGTGGGCAGCTATGCCTCGGAAATGGCCAAAGCCGTGAGCTTCACCTCGCAGGACCCCAGGGATAAAGCTCTAGGCAAGCCTGAGCTGGTGCTTTACACCCTCAACTTGGATGACTATGGGTATGTATGAAACCTAAATCTGTACTGTCTCTGTTGTAATTTTGTCCCTGAATTATTGTGGAGGGGGGCAAACCCAGAGTGGGCAAACCCAGGGTAGGCAGCTCTTACCCTCACAAGTGTTTACCAGCTGTGAATGGAATAGTTAGAAAGGTACTGTGGAATCTCACCTCTCCTCTTCCCACATCTGTTGTCCGAATACTCAAACAAACCCTGAGCACAGCCCAGGTTTCATATCTCAAAGCCCACCTGTGCTATTAGCAGCTGGGATGATTTCTCCCCCTTCCCAGTCTCCAGTTACAGTACCCATTCCTGTTTCTCCCTTGGTCTGCAGGAGCCCTGGGGACTGCAGGGAGGAGGCGGTGATGGGGAAATCCACCTGCTGCCGGCAGAAACACTACGTCAGCTTCCGCGAGCTGCCCTGGGCGCAGCACTGGATCCTGGAGCCGGCGGGATTCCAGGCGTACCGCTGCTCCGGGAGCTGCCTGCAGCTGCCCCGCGCCCTGCGCCGCCTCGGCTCCGGGCAGCGCTCCTGCGCCGTGGCCGGGAGCTCCGCGCTGCCCATCATCTACCTCGTCAAGAGGGGCAACCGCACCGAGATCGAGGCGGCCGAGTTCCCCAACATGATCGTGGAGAGGTGCAGCTGCCTCACGGACGGCGTGGCGCTGGTGTGACCAGTGGGTGGCCTGGGGTGGCACCCGTTCCCCGCTGCCCTGCCGAGAGCCACCCCGGCCCCAGCCCCGGGGCCGCTGATGAAGGTCCTGGGGGGTTCCAGCAGCACTGGGGCCCTGCTGCCCTGCAGAGACAGTGCACTTAGAGACACTGCCCGCGTAGATGGGCACAGAGGAGCGTGCATTTCACATATGTGAGGGGTACCTAAGGAGCATAGTGCTTCTCGGGGTCCCCTTGATGCCAGCTAAATTTCACTGAATTTATTTCAGTCCCCACCCTGGAGTACTGCAAACAGCTCCAGGCCAAAGAAGAGTGCCCATCATCAGGTGAAGAACAAATGGATGGGGTCAGCTTTTCACTCTTAGGCTGCTGGGTTTGTCCTTGTCTGTGCAAGCTGTGTTTTTGGTGAGCTGGAGAGCAGAAGCACTTACATGTATATAATCTGTACACACACACATGCACACACATGTACAGAGTGTATGAATAAATGTGTGTATTGTCTACATATTCATTACAAACATATATATGTGTACATAAAATATTGCCTAGAGCTCAAAGGAACATATTTATGTGCATATGTATTGCATGTACATATACATATCAACATGTACATAAAATATTATCTGAAACTCAAAGCTTATATTTTTGGCCCCTGTGCCACAGACTTAACACCGTTTTAGGCAGAATTTGAAGTCGACAGGAATATTAGGACTTAGGTTTACTTGCATGAGTAACAGTTTGTTTTTCTGATTCTGTATTGTAGTAATTTCAGTTTAGGGATATTCTTCAAGTGGTGTGTGCTTTCAACATCAAGGAAACAATAAAATACAAGTATTAAAGTTGCCATGTGTTTGCTTATATTTATTCTTAGATCTAAAAATGGAGGGGAAAGGATCTGTCATACTTCTGTGAGTATGCAGTGCCCAGCTGCTATAAACATTCACACAGTAATAGCTCTTCTCAGCTACCTCTGTGATCCCACCTTCTCCTGGTGAAGCTTATCTGTTCCCCCAGGGACTGCGCTGAGTCAGCAGGCAGAGCAGAGCCAATACTGCCAGTGCTTCATCCTGAGCTGCTGCGGAGTTTAAGCCAACACTTCCTTAAAGAGAAAACCGAGAATCTCATCTGCCAGCAGAAGGTGGTGCTCTCCTTGTCAGCCTCGGCGGTGACAGAACCTGCAGGGGTCAGCTGGAGCTGTAGTGCAGGAAGGGATGAGCTGCCTCCCATCCCCTTCCTGCCCAGGTGAAGCATTTTAACCCTGACCCTTCCTGTTGGACATCTGACCAACACATTCCCTGGACAAACGCTATGATAACGTGGTTTAATCCCGTCGTGAGCAGTTCTGAACTGCTGGCCAGGGTGTCACCCATGCCAGTGATTTCCACCTTCGTGTCAGGCTCCTCGGTTCATAACCCACTGAGATGGCAGTGGCTCTGGGGATGAAGCATTTGCTGCTGACCTTCTCTGTTGGACGGTGGGATGTGGTCCCTGAGGCTCTGGCTGAACCTGCTGCTGGTGCAAGGACTCTGAAATGTGTTTGTCTGGCTACACAGGGTGACCATGGACCAGGGGAAAAAAGAGAAGCCTGTTTGATTCTGCAGTGGCTATGTGTAATCCATCAGGAAGATGTGATTTCCTGCTGCTCTGCAGGACCCCGGGTCTGAGGTCACGCAGGCATCTCTGCCACCACCTCATGGGTAGGCTGGCACCTCTCAGCTGGGTGAACACCTGTGGCAAAAGAGCTTTAAAGGGCAAAAGCACAGACTCACCATTCACCAGCGCTGGGCTACAGCATGGGTCGCTGGAGTCAGAACTGGATGAGCCGGAATGATCTCTGGCCATTCTCTTCTCATGATTATGCAGTATCTATCTTAATGGCATTGGCATTCAGCCCCAGGCCCTCTCCACCCAGCTCGAGCAAGGCATAGCCTGAAGGCCGGGAGCTCAGCTATCGCCACCAAGAACAAAGCCGGTGATCTAGCCACACACTGAGCCTAAGGAAGAAAGTGTTTGAGCTGGTTGCTGTCTGAGAATGAAAAGCATTAACCCTGGCTTCCCTGCAGCCTACAGCGCCTGGACTTCAGACATCATTCATCCTCCATCCCAGGAGAAATTCCGTGCCGTGCAATTTGGGGCAGGCTGTTGTGGGAAATGGGGAGCAGAGCATCACAGGAACAGAGGGGTGGACGAGGCTCCTCCCCTCCACCAGGATCCTGTGCTGTGTCCGGCGCCCCTTGCTTTGCGTCCGGCTGCCTTTGCTGGGGTGTGCTGTGGACAGGAGGTACACAGAAGCGAGCGGTGGGTCTGTGTGCATGTCTGTGACACCTGGAGGGCGGGCAGGGAGAGGCGGTGGCCAGGGAGACCCGGTGTTACTGTGGGGAGAACTGTGGGTGTTGCAGGGTGCAAATCTGGGAGCTCTAAAGCCCTGCCTGACCTGCTGCCTGCATGGACACTTGGATTTATTGCTGGGGCAGCTGCACAGACGTCACAGTATCTCTGCTGGGCTGGTTTTGAGCTTACATTTGGATTGAAGCTCCCCACTTTTGGGGAGTCTGGACACTACTGGTCTAACCTCCAGATGGCTTTGCAATGAAAATGTTGCAGACCTGGAGGCTGGGCTGATGTGGATAAAGGCTCCAGAGACTTCTACACTGCAGACTCCTGGGCAGAAGGCTGTGGATGAAATACTGCCACACCTGGGGCTTTTTCAGGCATCAGCTTGTGCTACAGGTAATTATCTCCCTGCCAGGCTGCATTTGCTGTGACACCTTCTGTGTGCTGCTTGCATGGGTACAACTTGTAATGCACACAAAGGCTGCCAAGCTGTCATGTTCTCCTTTCCGTCTGAGCAGCACCACAGTCTCTGAGGAAAGGCAGAACATCTCACGTACCTGGCAGCAGCGTGCTTCAGCATTGTCATTGATGCTGTGCTGCAATGAAATAAAAAAGAAAAGCAATGCAGGGGCGTAATGAACCATATATAGCCAGAAAGGATTTTAATGGAAAGGTGCTTTAAGGCAAAACCAATGTTAAACTGTTAGGCATCCTCCTGCACTGCTGAAAGCACAGAGCACCCAATTGCTGCTCAAGGAGCAGGAGGTGTGTCCTCTTCACCTGGAGGACTTGTACAACCCTGTCAGTCCCACACTCCAGGTTAGGTCCTTGTGTGAGCGTTCGCGTGGCAGCGCCTGAGCTGGATCTTATCAGAAACATGAGCTTATCATGAGTGTGAGCTCTGGCTGGCCCTCATGGCACTGCTCACAGGATGACCTTTAACGGCCTGCAGTGGTTAATGGAGCTGGACCTGGGGTCTGGAGCTGGTCCTATCAGTCTTAGGAGAGCTTTCCATAAGAGAGAGGCCTGGGCATGCCAGCAGCACTTTCTCTCTCCATTGTCTCTCCCCCTTATCTCCATTCTAGGAGAGACTACAAAACTTTCAAGCCACATTAAATGCAGCTGCTAGCTGGACTACATTGCCCTGTGTGATCTTTCCATGGTTGCATTTAAACCAAAGCTGCTTTCCCATTTTCCTTCAAAGTCCATGAGAAGCTGCAGCTTTTCCCAGCTGGTGAAACCTTATTTCCTCTCCCTCTCTTGTTTTTCGCCTTTTGCACTTCACAGGCTCCTGCCAAGGGTGTCTGACACTTTGTCTTTCAGGGCAGCCTTCTAATTGCCTGTGTAAGTGGAAAGTCAAATGCCCAATCCACATCCCAGCAAAGGTGATAATCAAGGAGCTCCTTTGGCTTTGGCTGGCAACAGCTGGAGTCTGGGAAAGGGGAATCCAGGGCAAACGGGGGTGGGGAGGTGGTGGGAGTGCCAGGGAGTATGACAGATGTCCTGCAGGACTTTGATGTTTTTAGAGGACTTGGGCTCCTCTGTCCACGCCTGGAGCAACTGTAGGAGAGCTGCATGAACATCAGGACATTTCAGAATAAAACAGAACAAAAAGCTCATCATGATTACTGCCTCTAGCCTGTGCTGTGGAGATGTTCATGCATTCCAGAGCTGCTGGGGTGCCTTGGTTTCCTGTGATAAAACCAGCAGGTACAGAATGGCCAAGAAAGAGTTTTTAACCATGGCAGGAAATACTAGATTATCCGGAGATGCTGGGCACTGGAAAGTCGTGTAAGCAATCCACAGCTCTCAGTATTCTTTTTTTGATAATTGTTAAGTCAGGGTGGGTTTTTGTTTGTTTGCTGGGGTCTTTTTCCAAGCTATTTATTAATTTTGTTTTAAAGCTTGTCCTAAAGTTTATTTATGGGTTTTCTGTTTACATTTTCCTTCTGATTTTAGTTATGAAAAATCTGCCTCTTTGGAAGCCTGGGATACCTGCATCCCCTTTGAAAGTCTGTTTTCTGAAAATGAATGCAATCAGTTCATAATCATTACTTCCCAGGTGACTGCCAACTCCCCACCCAGTGCTCAGTAGCCCTGTCATCCTTGGGAGGTGCCAGGGAGTTACTCTGCTGGGTACAGCATCACACTGGCCATAAGGTGCCATCTATAACCACCAGACCTCAGAAAATCGTTTAGGTTGGAAAAAAACACCAGGATCATTGAGTCCAACCCTTAACCCAGCACTGCCAAGGCCACCACTAAACCACGGCCCACATCTACCCAGCTTTGGAGCACCTCCAGGGATGGTGATTCAATCACCTCCCTGGGCAGCCCCTTCATGTTTTCACTGAGGTGTGTAATCTCAGTGAAACATGCCCAGCAGATGTTTCACAAACTGGTTGGCTCCTTATAAACACTCCTCTTCTTTCCATGCAGCCCAGACAGGTCTTTCAAGAGTTCCTTGCTCTTTTCTGCCCTGCAGGTTTTGTACAAATTCCTGATTCCTCGTGTCTGGTTAGAGGCACCCAGCGAAGGCAGCAGGGAGAAGCAGGGCAGGCAGCTCCTGCGTTCAGGCCACCGGGACACTTTCCAAGCGTACACAGCTGCTGGCTCTGAACCCAGACTAGCTACCCTGGATTAGCCCAGCCTCTAACAGAGCTGGAAAAGCAGTGGTGCCTGTCCTGTCCCTCCTCTACAGCTGAGTGAGGTCAGAGTTGTCACCTCCCTCGCTTCAGGTGTCATTAGGCATGTTAATCTGCAAAGCCACCCTAATTGCTCAGCTATAACCAAAGCCAAGCCAGCTGAGGTGGCGGTGCTAACAGGGGTGCGGGCATTACCATTTCCAGTTAAATGTCTTGAAAAAGCTTTAGGATTTAAAAATAAGCACCTTCCCAAGAATAGGCATCGCTACAAACAAACATTTCAAATGCCAATATTTTGCAGAAAGCAAAATGTTGGATAACAACCGCGGGGGGCTCAGAGGGATTGATTGTGACTGTTTGAGGAACAGGCAGAGTGGTGTAAAGGTGTCCCGATGTCCCCGCTCCTCAGCAGCACCCGGGGCAGGTGCGCTGTGCTGAGGGGCGAGGCTTTGCCAGCGCCGCTGGAAGCGGGCACATCCTCCGTGTCAGCCCAGTGCCACCTACAGCAGCCAGAGCAGAAACTGCAGCACTCGGCAAAGCGGTGGAAGCAATTCCAGCACGCTCCAGCAAAAGGAGTGTTTACATGAGAGGCCTTTGAGGAACTTGTTTATTAGGACCGTGCAGGTGAGGGCAATGGAACGGAGCCTTTTGGCTGAAGGCCGGCAGCTGTTGTTGTGTCTGCTGGCGGTGATATTTCTAAACCTCCACCCGTTCCTTCCCTCTATGACCTGGCCCTGCTTTTTTTGTGTATTAGATGTACTTATCTTTCTTTCCAGGGAAGAGATGGATCCACACGAAGTGAGGAAAAGCCCTCCCTCAGGCTTGTGTTAGTGTTTTCACTCATTACTTTTTTTCAGTCAGTAACTCAGAAATGCCAGTGAAACACGAGGCAGTGCTTAGGTGTTTGAAATAAATGCATTTAAAATGACACTTCAGAAGTGTGACTTCTCTAAGTTGCACCACTTGCTTTTTGGGGTAGCGATTCCGTGGGAGAATGAACCTTTTCTCTAGGAAGATATTCACAGTTTTGGTGCATTTATAACCAGAAATCTAAAGCTACATAAATACTCAGGAAAAGACAGACACAGGCTGCAAACTGCATTATCCTCTGGCCCTGGACTAAAAAGATCACCTCTGTTCTGAGGCCATTCTCTCCTACAGAAATAGCCCGTATAACACTGGAACTGGTTCAGTTTACCCATGTATGTATTTTTTATTTTCAACTTTTGACTTTTCTGTTCTTGTCCAAATTCCTTAAAAGCTTCAAGCACTTCACCTACTTATTTCTCTTTTGTTGAAGGATCAGTCCAAGTCCTGTTGTTATCCAGCTGTTTTCAAAAGCATACCCTTTGAGCATGTGAAAATCCTGAAGTGCCAGTGAGCACCCCTCTGGCTCTCCAGGCACAATAATACCCTAGGCTAATCCTTGATGTGGGAAGATCCTAGAGCAAGTGCTTGTTCTTTTTCAACTCAGCAGGAGCTAAACAATTCCCAAATAAACTTGCCAAAGTGTGGAGCTGGTTCAAGGTACAGCTGGTTCAAGGTACAGCTGTCCTCTAAGATAGATGTAGGGCATCTTTTAATTCTGGCAGTACTGAAGATGCAGTTACTCAACAGTGTTTGGTGCTACTGGTAGTTTAAAATATTCCAGTCCTTCTTCACCAACCAGTGTTTTTATGTAATCCTGCTTCAGTTGCGCTAGCACAAATTTCTTAGAGCCACATCAGGAAACTGATTTGGTTTAACAAGGAACCCACAACACTAAAGGCAAGTAGGTGACACACAAGGTAGGCTTGGAAGTGGCTGCATCAGTGCAACTGGAGCCGGAGAGCAACTGCAGTGAGGGGAAATAACTTGGGAAGTTGTTGCCAAAACACACCATTAACATGGGCAATTCACTTTGGTCCCACACTCCCCTTCCCATACAAGTGAGGAGCTTTAGTGTGCTCAAAGAGCTGAAGGCTCTTGTCCCACACACTGACACTGTCTTTTAGAGAGCTGGTGACATCCAAGGTTTGCCACCCAGGCAGGGACTGGCAGCATCTAACATGCCCAACCAGTGGATTTACACCAGCAGAACTCCATCATGCTAAGGTGACCTCCCAAGCACCCTGCATCCCAGTTTCTTAATGAAACATTCAGTAAGCACATCCATCTCCTTTTCCACAGAGTCCACTTGTCCCATCACAACCTCCATGAGATGTCATTTGCAGAGCCTTAATGTTTCTCTTTTCCCCGCGACACACTGTGGAACAGATCCCCACTGTGCAAGCATTGTGTCTATGATGAGATCCTTCCCCCCCATCCATCCTTTCCATTAGTCCTTGGGATACCAACAAAGCTTGTGGACGTGAGTTCAGAATCTGGGGATACTCAGTTGAAAGGATACCAAGAGCTTTTATTTAATGACATCAAATACACATGCAAAAAAGGTAAATATTCCCAAATCTAACCAGAAGTTTTCCCTTTAGGGGGCTTTGCAAATAGGGATGGCTTGATCTGGTCTCTAGAGAGACCCCTCACTGAAAAAAGCCTTGCTGCTCTTTCCTTCAAAGTGCCTCCACATTTCAGTCCCAAAGACATCAATCCCATCTTCAGCTTCTCTAAACCCAGGGCTTCCAGTTCAGCAGCAGAGTTGAATGACAGCAGGTCTATCGGTTCTACCTCCTGAAAAGAGAAAAACATTCAAGAAAACCAGGAGTTCAAGCAGCATTTGGACAATGCTCCCAGGCACATGGTGTGATTCTTGGGGCTCTCCTGTGCAGGTCCAGGAGCTGGAATTTGGCTCTTGTGGGTGCCTTAGACCTCAGAATATTCTATGATTATCTCCAGGACAGTTCAATACTCCCAAGAAATCTGAATGAAAAACAAGTTCACCATCTTGCCCAGCAGTTCAGTAGCTAAACCTCAGCTTTCAGAGGTAGAGCAAAGCTGACAGCTCCTTTTAAGCCTGATGCAGAATATAACCAATATACCTCCAGCAGGAGCAGGAAGGAGAAGGGAAGTTATTTCTAATGCAGCTATGCTGTAATTAAAGAAATCAATTAAAAAGCATCTCTGTTTAGAAAGATTAACCCCCCAAAACAAGTTGTGAAGTTCACATCTCATCCTGCCACTAAAAGAAAACATGGATTAAAATTTCATCTTCAAAGGAAATCAGTATATTTGCAAATTGACTGAGTGTAAAAAGGACCCCTACAGATAGTCTAGTCCAATCCCAGGGCCTTGTTTACAAAAAAACACATGGAATAGACAGGGTAATTCAAATGCTGGAATTTGCTAACACACTATGAAGGACACCAAAATCTAAGCCCATTTTGTTCAATATTTAAATGCCCACACTGGTCTTATAGTCTATACCAAAGAGACTCCAGAGTAAGTAGTAAGAGCAGTGGGAAGGAGAGCACTTCCCTTACAGACTCAGCAAAACCAATTCTTGCCAGTAGAATCAGAACCTTTGTCGTGGTAAGCATACAAAACCCCAACTGGTTGCCTCATTATTCTCACCCTACTTCTAAAAAAAATATTCATCGAGGACTACTATAAAAATATTTCCACCTGCAATAACAATCTGCCACAGCACTGGTGGAGTTTCCTGTTCTAGGAATAGAAAGTCTCACAAACATCGAGCAAAAGGTAAACAGTGAAGAATGGTAAACATCCTGCTTAAAACTTGCCATCTCTAACAGTACAGTAGATGACAAAGTTCTAATAATCAGATTACACCCCTGGTCTTTTCCTCATTGAACTGTAATAAACTTTCACACATCACAGTTCAGCTGTTGCCAGTGGCAGACTTTCCATCCAAGGAGAAAAAAGGCAGAAAATCCCAGTAACTCCCTAGCCCGAAAAAAAGGCCACACTTTGTTTTATTGCTAGACTACGCCCAGATTCATTACCCCAACAAATCTTTAACAGTAATACTATGCAAGGACCCATAAAGCAGAAGTATTGGCACTCTCTGCTGCCAAGTATCAGTTTGGCTTTCATCAATCCAGTGGGAAAAGCTACATTGCTGGAGCTTGTTTGCTTCTCCAGCTCTAAAAGCAGCTGAAGACACACCACATTTTGTACTGTTTCATACTTACTGTGCTCTGTGACTGGTTTGTTTCCTGTGCTTTAGCAGGAACATTTTCTTGCTCTTCTTTCTGAGCTTGAGTCACTCCATTCTTTCCTTGGGCCATTTCCTTTGGAGGCTCTGTCATTCTGCCGTTTTCTTCAGACAGAATTTCAGCCTGTCCACCTGTGCACACCTCTCCTTGCAAATCTCTTCCAGGACCTTCTGGCTGCTCCAGTGGTTTCTCACTTGCACTGGTAGATGGACTGTCCTCTGCTGAAGCCACAGAGCTGCTTGAACACTCATCTGAATTTCCAACACTTTCATTAGCACCACTGCCTGATGGACAGCTTCTGTCAGATGCACAAGGGGAGCCATCTTTATTGTCATCCTCACAGCCTGAGCCTGTGGCCTCATCCAATGCTGGCCTGGCACAGGGAATGTTACAAATTAACATGCATCTATCTTGATTTTTTTCCTTTTAAATGATTTTTCTTAACTGCCACATTTCTCTTTCCAAAACTCACTTCAGAGAGATATAGGGAGATATTCTAATAGCTATTTAGGTTAGTTTAGCTAAGGGAAGAGCTGTTAATATTGAAAAGGACCTACAAATGCCCAAAACTGGTATTACAGCATTCCCAATACAGAAATGACTGGCATCTTTGACTCCTTTTTCATGTTACATTAGCTGAAAGATGCCAGGGGAGAAAAACAATCTCTTTAAGTTCATTGTAAATATAATTAATTTATGAAGAAAAGGACAATAGGAAGTAGTAGAATAGAATAATTTAGAAGAGGTGGGGGAAAAAGGTGTCTATTTTTGCAAATTAAGTTTGTCCACTCCATCTGGGACAGAATTATAGGAATGCAGAAATGTTTACTTTCAGTTCTTTGATTTTATCAGTTGAATTTTCTTATTTCTATTTCAGTCTACATCTCAGGCTAGACTCTGCTCACTTGTATGCATCTAACTTTTCATCCTCTTTAAGGCTTAAGACTGGAGTATAAAAACAAGGTACAACTCTTACCAAGGACATTTTCTTTTTTCAGATTTTGTTTCGCTCTTTCCAGGCTCACCCGGACGCTTCCGACTCTTGCCATTTTCTGACAACGCTGCTTTGCTGGCAATAACCTGCAACCCTTCAAAACAAATATGAAAGTGGACTTCACCACTACATGATTCATACATGTTGTAAATTCTACTTATCTTTTCACTTCAGATGCAATTTAAAACACTGATTGGAAAGAATCACTATTGGTCATATAGACTCAAAGCCTGAACTTAAATTCAGTAGCAGCAAAAGCTTTCCTACATGGATTTTACTAAGGCACAGAGTCAATTAAAATTGGATTCCTGAACTGAACTATCAGGTTCTTCATCCCATTCAGCCTCAAGTTTCATTATCTAGCTGACAGCAAGAGAACAATACAGGGATAAACAGAGTAACTACAAAAACCAGGAAATGAAACGAGGTATTCTGCAGTTGGATCCAATGTCCAGTTTTTATGTACAACCCCTTTATAGTTTCACTGTGTAATTCTTACAGCTCAGTTAGCAACACCACCTTCACAGAATCTGGCTCTTAGTACGAGGTGACCTAGCAAAGCAAGGTGAAGCGTCTCTTGAATCGTGTTATGCTGTTCAACGGAATTTAACAGACAGACAAAGAGGAAAAATTAAATCAAGCAAATTTCACTGAAATTTACGATTTCGTTCAATTGAAAGAAACCAATTCTTTTTAAAATTTTCCTGCTGGAGTGAGGCTCGGGAGGTTTCAGTGTGCTGTGAGGACAGAGGAGGCGGGGCCGTACCGATGCGCAGGGACTCCTCCTGGCGCTCGGCCATCTCGCGGTACTGCCGCTCGTACTCGGGGTCGGTGAACGTGTGCCGCGGCTCGGCCAGCTTCCGCTGCAGCCGCTCCAGGCGCCGCTGCTCCTTCTCCGCCTCCCGCTCCGCCTGCTTCTTCACCCACTCGGCCATCCTGCACACGACACAAACATCAAAAACAGAGCTGGCAGCACTCGGTGTAACAGCAGCTCGCTGCTCTGCAGTTACAGAATGCTTCCTCCACCTGCTAGGATGGGACACAACGGGACCCGGCAGAATTACTGAGGAAACAGACAGAGATTCTGCTACAGAGAACAGGGTAGGATTTATTCTGAAAGCCAGAAACAGCAGTTAAGTTCACACATCCCCAAGACTGCAGTCTTGCAGCTTCAGACAGAACTGTGAGAATTCCACACGAAGAATCCAAGAGGTGCAGAACAGTCCCTCAGCCTCAGGCTGCAGTAAAATCACATCTATTTCTGCAATAATAGAATTACAGCCAGGAAAGCCCTGTTGGCTTCCAGTCCACCTGCACTTAAGATTTCACTTTTTGCTCTTTCTTGTACTCAAAATACTATTTCATTGCTACAACAGGCTGTCACTTGACCTCTTTTGTTAAGGGAGCTACAGGATCAGGTTACTTTATAATTTCAGCTTCTGAGAAAATGCCTTACGCTTTCTCGTGATTGACATCCCGCAGTCTCCTCCCACTGAGATCTCGACAAGCCTCTCTGTTTGTTGTCTTCTCAATCTGAGCACCAAGGGCTCGCAGCATCGACCCAAACCCTTCCAGAGAAAAAAGTAATCAGCAATTAGCTGAACAGAAACATCTTGTCAATATAAGGAGTCTAGCTTAGGTTGAATTCTTTAGTTCTTTGGCCACTGAGATCTTTGCATTTATATAGTCGGTTGTTTTTAATAAGAGAAGATAACGTCAATTAGGTCACATAACACACTCAAATCACAGACTATTTGTACCTGAAATATTTGTCCTAAGTGACCATTGAATGAAACTTGGATCCTAAGATGACAGATCCTTCTCAAAACAATTTCAACTCTGAAGTCACTTTGGTACATGTTACAGACTTCTACTAACAGAGATAAGCTGAAAAGGGATGTGAGGAAGATCTGGACTGCAGCTTCCCTGGTCAATCCTCAGCTTTGCACAAAGACTTTGGTTTTAGCTCAGAGACTTTGTATCAGTCATACACACAACAAGAGATCTGCCAATATCAGAGGACTCCTGCTATCAGTATGGACTACAGCACAGCACAAGTTTTTTAACCTAAGAATCTTTAACCTAAAAATACAAGCAAATTAAACAACAAACCTCCTTTTCCACCACAAAGCCTCGGCTCCAGGCTATAAACAACCCCACTCTGCAACTCATCTTCATCATTGGCCAGTCGTCCATTACACTTCACATACAGGCTTTCTTCTGGGATGTTCTGAAAACGCAGCAAAATTGAGTCAGATCATTAAGCCAGAGAAAATGAAACATTCTGACAAAGAAAATCATTAAGCAGTCACGTTTCCTTCCTTCCAGAGGGGAGGCAAAAACATCGGACGATCTGAAAAGCATGAACATTCTCTAATGGTGTTTGCTTTAATTCCTGGTTACCAAAGGATTGAACACAGTCTAAATCAGCTTATAAACATGAACAGCAGAAAGCTATACTATGGGAAAAATTCAGAAAAAACCTGTGATGAACTGACCACAACCCTCATTCCCTGTCCTCCAGTGCTGCTGGTGGGGAGAAGATAGAGCCTGGCAAAGAGGGAGGGAAGGAGGGAAGGTGTTTTCAGGACTTCTTTTACCTCTCATAATCCTACCCTGATTTTGACTGGTGATAAATTAAGTTCATTTTCCCAAGTCAAGTTCTGTTTTGCCGGTGATGGTGACTGCTGAGAGATCTCCCCGCCCTTATCTCGACCTTTGACCCCTTTTATTACATTCTCTCTCCTCTGTCCAGCTGAGGAGAGGAGGGAGAGAGTGGCTCCGAGGTGCGGCTGGAGTCCTGCCAGGGTCAACCCACCATAATGTGTACATATATATAAACACACACGTATATAATGCAGATAAGAGGCTACAGGGCTCTCTTACAGCAAACCTCTTGCTCAGCTAAGCGACAGCAAGGACAAGCAAGGCGCACACAGGTGGGCACCGTGACCCACCCACCCCCGTCCGTGGGTGCCGGAGCGGCCTCACAGCGGGCCCGAGCCGCGGGCGGCCTGCGCAGCGCCGCCGACACCGGAAGCGCAGCGCCTCCCGAGGCCGGAGGGCCTCACCCCCGCCTCCGGCCCGCCGCTCCCCCGGCACTCACCAGCTCCCGGGCGCGGTCGCGGCGGAGGCAGAGCACAGAGCCGTCCCCGGGGGGCAGCGACAACGGTCGCACCCGAAACCCCAGCGGATCCCGCACCCACAACGGGTCCGACCCCAGCGCCGCCATCACTGCGGCCCGCGTGGTCACGTGACGCGGAAGAGGGCGGGGTGGGCGGGGCGATCGTGCAGCGGTCCCGCCCCCTCAGCCCCGCCCCGCCCCTGCCCGGCACTGCTCGGCCCGGTTTGATCAGGTTTTATCCTTTGGGCCTCCTTATGTAAATGGTTAAAGGCGAATCCAAGGAGCCTCGCCGTTCCCATTCGCGGAATTCTTGCAGCCCGCCAGGCTGTGCGGCCCTTTCAGAGCCCGTCAGGACGGAGCAGCGGGGAAGGCGCTCTGTGGCTCCCGCTGGCGGCGGCGGCGGGAGCGGCAGCGGGAGAGCGGGAAGGGGAGCGCTCGTGCCCCCTCAGGGGAGGAAGGAGCCGCGGCGGCACCGCCGACCACCGCAGGCGTAGGAAATGCAGCGGAGATGGGCAGCCCTGCGTTGTTCGGCCAAACACGGTGCGAATTCCTCAGTGGGTTTGCAGGGCGATGGAATCCGTCTCTGTGGATTCTTCACCGTGTTTGCTCCCACGTGTGGTTTTGCATAGGGATGGGAAGAGGTCCAGAACTCTGGTATCTGGGAGCAATGCAGGTGGGTCGGGGCGATCCCAGACATGAGGACAGACTGGGAGATAAATTCATTGGGAGCTGCCCTGCGGAGAAGGATTGGGGGTTCTTATGGGTGAAAGGCTGGACAGGAGCCAGCAGTACAGTGTACTTCCAGTCCAGAAACCCAGACACATCCTGGGCTGCATCAGAGGAAGGACAGCTGGCAGGTCAAGGGAAGCGTTTCGCCCACTTTCCCCTCATGACCCCACCTGGAGGGCTGTGCTCGGCTCATTCCCAGCACAAGAAAGGCAGCCTGTTGGAGCGGATCCAGAGGAGGGCCAGGAAGAAGCTCAGTGGATCTGGAGCACCTCAGCTGTGAGGACAGGCTGAGACAGCTGGGGTAGTTCAGCCTGGAGAAGAGCTGGCTCTGGGGATGTCTTGTTGCAGCCCTCCAGTACTTAAAAGATGCTTATGGAAAAGAGGCAGAGACCAATAGTGATAGGACAAGGGCAATGGTTTTAAACTAACAGCGCAGAGATTTAGATTAGATGTTAGGAAGGAGTTCTTTACGCTAAGGGTGGTGAGGCACTGGCACAGGTTGCTCACAGAAGCTGTGGATGCCCCATCCCTGGAAGTGATCAAGGCCCTGCAGGCTGGATGAGGCTCTGAGCAACCTGGTCTAGTGGGTGGCATCCCTGCCCATGGCAGGGGCTTGGAACAAGATGATCTTTAAGGTCCCTTCCAACTCAAGCCTTCCCACAATTCTATGATTTAACTACATAGTCACATAAAATGTATTTAAATCACGGTGAAAGTTGATCTGGAACAGGAGTCCACAATCAGCTTTTCATGACATGTGGTAACTACCTGTAAGCAGGAGACTGAAGAATTGGTTAGGGGAAAAAAAAAAATCACACTTCTACCTGTCCAGGAAAGTATGTGTACAGAGGTATGGTGGACATCCAGGCAGTGTAACCACTGCATTCTTTGGTGGTTTCAAATCTCTTCCATGTCTTCAATATAACCATCCAGATAGAGGATATTTGAAGACAGGTTGCTCCCAGATGTCTCTAGTGGGAATTGTTTCAAACACTAGCAAAGGTGTGGTTGGACTGCCCTGAGACCTGCAGTGTGATACACCTGTCACTTTATCTCCAAATAACAATGTTACCTGCAGTGCCTTTTTGTTTAATAGCAGCATGGGCAAGGACTGTTGCTCACGGTGTCATCTGCCCACTTTGGGTGTGTCCCCACCAGAGGTGGGGCTTCCCTGCCGGGGTGGCACCTGGCACTCTGAAAGTCCGTGTTAGCAAGCAAGATAGGCTCCTGTGCTGGAGCCTGCAGCTGAATTCAGCTCTTAAGCATGGTGCTGTTTTAGAAAATGGGGGTTGTGTCTGAGCTGCTTGGCTTTCCCAAAAGTTTGGTGATGTGGCTGTCCCACCCTTTTAGCCTGCTGAAGAGCTGTGCTGCCTGGCCAGGCCTGTGCCAGCATGGATAAGTGGCTCTCATGCCTGGCTGTCTTAAGCTGATGTGATAAAGAAGGAGGAAACTGGGGAACAAAGAGGCAGAGAGATGACTTGAAGTGGAGACTTCAAAATGTAAACAAATGAGTAATAACTTAATTAAGGGGATCTCCTGATGGGTTTGTCTTGGCCAGCTCACAAATCAAACATCACCCACCACTTCTTACACTATAATTTTAGCTAAAATATTTTTGTAAAGGATTCTGACCCAATCCAGACAATCCCTTACTGTCTTTATTTGCTACAACATGCTGATATTTCTGAATTATGTGTCATGCTGACACAGTGGAGCCATTCAAACCCCATGTGTCTGTAGCCTGCAAAAGCTGTGGTTATTTTTTGCTGGATCAGGCCCAAATTTCAGTTGACATTGTATTTTAAGTCACGTGGTACTGCTTGTTTCATGCCATATCTGTGGCATGCCACCTGGTGTTAAATTCCAGATCTGGGGTATTTTTTATTCATTTGTGGTATCTGATTAAAATGTGATTGGTGAATGTGAGGTATGCATGTATACATATGCAGATGAATAAATATTTTCTTTGATCTGTGGGATTTCACTTGCATTCTGAGGGCATGAATCATTTCCTCCTCTGAAACTCCTGTTCTTGGCATGGAGGGTGTGTAGCTTGCCAGTACAGGCCAAATAGGTGGAGTTGTCCAGGAAAGAGTTGGGCCACAGAATTGGCCTGTGGATGTTCTGAATCACTGTAATCCACGGGTTGTTTGATCTGTGTCTTTTCTGACTGTTTCGGTCTACTCCTTTATCTCTGGGGGTTTGTATCATCTCAGTGAAAAGTGGACCTAAAAAGAGGCCCCACTGCATCCTGACAGATGTCCATCCATGACAGCAACCTGTCATTCCTAACTCTGACACCTGGATTTTGCCTGCAGGTTAGAGCTGTGATACCCTGCGAGCAGGAGAGCTGACAGCAGTGGAGCCGTGCTGACACAGATCAAGCCCTTTGCAGATCCTCCAGCACCACCTTACAGGTGGTTTTGGGCTGCTAATGCCATTGTCTGTCCTGGGGTGCTGAGGTCTGTGGTTGGGTGATTGTGTCTATCAGACTTGCCCAGATCCTTGCACACAGACTACAGGCAGGCAGCATTTAACAAGCAGAGGAGTGGTTTTCTCTCAGCTCAGCCCTAGAGCAGACCCTGCTCTCAGGATTTCTGCAACGCCATTTAGCTGGTTCATGTCAGTGGGCGACTGCTCCTGTGTCTCTTGTTCTTGATTGTGCTTCTATTCCTAGAGCTCATCAAAAGTCTATTGCCTTGCTCCTCACAGAAAAGTCTAAATAAGTCAAAAGGGCTGTTATTATAATTTCCCGTTTGAAATGTGTTTTATGAGAAGTGTTATTCTCTTGGTAAAACAATGAACACTCTGATTCTGCCGTGGTGCTTTAGACTTGGTTAATAAATCATGCTTGCCACTTTTCATTTAGAAAGGATTTCACAGACATAATTAATTAAACCTGACAATATCCTTGTGGGATAAGTAAGTACTCTGACTATTTCAATGGTGACACTCAGCAAACTGGTTATTCTACCTTATCGAATCAGTCAAAGGATCAAGTCTAGAATTTAAAACTTCCTGCTATCCTGACATAATTTAGGACATGAGACCACCCATCCTTTGTGTATTTCCTCCTGATATCCGTGTGTGTGATGTCTGAGATAGTAGGTGGGGTTCTGTGGCCTGCAGGAGGCAGTGTGGGAGACCAGGCTGTGATCTGCTCCAATTCTACTCCTTGATTTGACATGGAACAAAGATTTTTCAGTCTATCTGGAACCATCAGACGTGCTACTGTCATAACACTGCTATTCGCTCACTTGTTCATTCATTCACCCTCATTGTTTCCTCCAGTGTGTTCCATTTTAATGGCGGTATCGATGCTTTCCAGTGTTTTTAACCGTCTGTCAAGACCAGGATCACATTACGCAAGACTGTAATGAGGAAAGAGTAAGGTGCTCGCTGGCCCTTGGCTTCTCATCTGCACCTGAAAGATGCCTGTGGGAGTGAAGAACACAAAACCAGTTGTTCACGAGGGGCTCAGA
The DNA here is from genome assembly GCA_013398615.1 of Brachypodius melanocephalos. NCBI lineage: Eukaryota > Metazoa > Chordata > Aves > Passeriformes > Pycnonotidae > Brachypodius > Brachypodius melanocephalos. Next base: position 4,465,862 of record VZSR01001479.1, on the reverse strand, counting down.
TTAGCAAGGATGGGTCAAGAGTTCTTCTGATAAGAATTCAGTGTTTCTGACTTCTAAAAATTCTCCTAGACACAGGTAAGAGAAAGAATGGAAGACTTCACTAAAAGTATGAAGCAGATGCATATGTTCCTTTTAGAATATTGTAAGTGTGCAGAGATATTAACGAATTTTGTCCACTGAGGTCACTGCCAAAATCTGAAAACATATCCTTTAAGATTGGGGGGTTTTGACTGCTAGGCAGTAAGTCATGTACTATCAGAAATATATGGAACTGGATCATCTGGATGTATTTTACATTTTAATGGTATCCTGAAGGGTAAACTCCACAGAATGTATTTACAGTTAAATATGTTATGTGCTTTCATATTATTTTATATGGAGGATAAGGACAGGATGAAAAGAAACCTGTATGTGCATATTCTTAGGACAATAACTAACAGGCTGTATGACATGAGGGAACGTTTTTTACTTCAGACAATGTAACATCATACTATTTGACAAAAATGTAATTAGCTGAAATGAATCTAAGCTGATATTTTCCAGTGCAGTTTCCTGCCAAATGTCAATAGTCAGTTGCTTCAGTTTCTGTGTCATTGGTGCAATGAGGAGAGGCAGGGTGTTAAAATACCTGAAACTGGGATGGGAGCAGGTGAGAGAAATAGAAATGTTACTTATACATAGTATGAATGCAATAGCTGCTGTTTAATATTCTTATTGTCTCACAGAGAATGCCTGGATTTCAATCTCCAAACAAGTCTGGGGTGAGTAGCTGGATTTTTTTATTCTTATAGCCCATAGTTGTTACTAGTGCAGACACTTAGGGATAATCAAGATTTTAAAGTAACTCTAAACCCAGTTTTACCCTCACATTGATCCCTTTGTTGTGCTTAACACTTTGTCTCCATCCTGTGCAGGGATACTTAAACTGTGAGCTCTTTCAGGGGAGGAGCATACACTGCTCTGCACATATATATGTGAAGAACCTGAGAAACCAAGGTCCCTCTCTGTTTGGCCCAAAATATCACCAGCACAGTCAGCCTTGTCAGTGTGCTTAATAGCAATTTGAAATTTGGCAGCAACAGTTTGAAATGAATTGGTTAATTAGACACCCAGGTAACACTGTAGAAGGTAACACTTCAGGTTCTAAGGATTCCCTTACCTTCTCTGCTTTGCTAGTCTGAATGCTGAGATTTGGTCTGTTCTGGTTAATTTTAACCAAATACATCTGGAGAGTGCTGAATGGGTCACTGGTAGTGAACAGTATATTTTATAGGAAAACAAACCAAAACCAGGTCTCTGCCTCTTTGCTTGTACTTTCCCTCTAATGAAGCTTTTAATTACAGCTTACAGAGACACTGCAGAGACACTGCTTAATTACTAAATCTCTCTGTAGGGACTGGATTCTAGTTTTCTAATTGGCAGCTGTGTGTTTGACAACTTCATAAAAATCCAAAGCTAAGAGTGAGCATAAGGTATGAAATTTATATATTATATACAAGGTAGATCTCTATTGTCTGTCAGACCCCTATGCCTTAAAGTTTTTAAGAAACAGGAGAGAGAGAGTGAACATTGCATGGCTTTGCAATGTGGATTCATCCCATCATGACACTGTCTGCAATAATCAGACCAAAGTTACACTCTTCTTGAAAGGATCAGCTGAAGGGAAAAAAAAAAATCAGGTATCCTCATTTGTTTTTCAACTTAGATGAAAATTGATTTGGAAATGTTCCTTGCTAGAACTGAAGTTGCATTTCCAGTAGTTGGGAGGAGCTCCCAAATTATACTACCCCACCCATGTCTGCCTGCTTTCGGTTTACCTGAAGAGACTACAAAGGAACAGAAAGAGGAAAAGAGGACAGCAACAAAAGGGAGAGCACACGGGACAGGTCTAAAAAGAAATTTAAAGCAGAGTGCCTCAAGTGGGTAAGCCCTCCTTCTGGGTTATGTTCAGCAGAGATATCACGTGCTCGGCAGCCTGTGGCATGGTGGTGTTCATAAATCCTGTTTAAAGCAGGTCGTGACCCTGATCATTTGACCTTTGATCAGGTGTTATGAGTCAGATCCCCAGCTAGTGTAAATTCTCAAAGGTCCTCTGGCTTGAGGGAGAGATGCTCCAAGTTAAGGATCCAGTCTGTAGTGGAGAGAGTCCTCATTCTTTGGGTAATGAGTTTGGCATGGTTGCCTTTTGAGTGGATCATACTAGCCCCACTTATACTCAGACAACATTCTTGTAGTAGTAATATTTATCTTCTTGTGTAGAGAATGTTCTGCTAGCTTGCTGAGGACCTACAAATTAATAATAACACATCAGATTTATATTTGTTTCTCTTAGAAAAGAACATACAAATATTGATTTAGGGAAAATGCGTGGGGTTTTTTTGTTGTTGTTGTTTTTTTATACCATAAGTCTGAGTTGGAGAATACTGACACTATAGGATTACGGATGTGTAGCTTCTTGTTGATTTGATATTGGAATAATTTGCCGTTTTCCTTACACCGTATCTTTTTGCACCCATGCAATTGAAATTAAATTGTTAGTGTGATGTTCAGGGAATACCACTGGTTGGATTCTCCTCCAGTGTTTCTTCTAATCCTTTCCAAAACAGAGGTAATTCTGTGTCATCTATGAGGAATTTGTAATACAGCTCACTATGCCCCTTGAGGATCTTTCTTAAGTCATATGTATGTGAGGCCTGGAAAAATCCTGTCCTCACATGGTTATATTTCAATATTAGGAACACGATGATGATGCAGCTGTGCCTTTGTTCCTTTGTGTTCCTGTCTGACTTGGGCTCTGGCCTAGAAGTGATGTCGGTGTCAGAATATGCCAAATTGGTTGTTTCTCAAAGCAGGGCTGTGAAGAGGTTCCTGCCAGTGTGTGAAAGTTACAGTTGGAAAATCTTGTTGATGGTGGTTGTTTTGTTGTTGTTGGTTTTGGTTTTGTTTTGTTTTGTTTTGTGTTTTTTTCCCTGATGTTATTTTGTATCAGGAAGTTACAGGAACAGTTTGTCAGGAGAAGCCTTCCTGCCAGTTGTACACCCCACATCTGCACACCTGGGCTTGGCTCCGACGTGTGTCCACTCCTCGTTTGTGCAGGTGGCCCTTTGCCTGTAAAAGTTCTGCAGGTGACCTTGTGCTTCTCATAACCAAGAACCTGAAATATTGCAGATGTGGCAGGAACAATCTTCCTGGCCCTCTGAGCCACATCCCGAAATTCAGGACTGCCAGACAGCCAGCTTGTCCTTCAGTGCACCACGGGAGAAGGGTGCTGTGTGCTTTTAGCAGGGGGAAGTGACAGTGACTCCCAGGAATGCTCGCTGTCTATTGGGGGTCAGGGCTAGACCAAAGGGTGTAACTTCAAGATGGAATGAAGTGTGCAATGTCAACTTGAGTAGCATCTGATAAATTACTCCCTCTCACAGTGAGGGTTTATCCTGCATAAGCACAGCCCCTCTGCTGAATGTGGGACATGGTGCCAACATGGAAACTGTGCCTGGAAGCCTTGTAGCCCAGGGGAAACAGGCTGGCAGCCTTTCCTGTGGTTCTTTGCTGCTGAGGTTTCAAGTGGTGCTGCTTCTCTTCCTCTGTCCTGAGATCTGTGCCCTGTGGTCCATGTTTAATCCAACTGATGTTCTCCACTTTAGTTGCCCAGGCTGTGGCTTGTATTTTAACATCACTTGTACACCATAAATTGTAGTGCCAAGACTTAGCAGGCAAAAGTTGTAGTGAGTCCCCACAGAACAGAAGATTTGCTAGAATCATGCAATGTTAGCACATGCTAAATTTGTGTATTCTCATTTACTTTCTGTTGCTTGTTTGTTTTGATGAGTTTGGAGTTGTTAGGGGATCAATCTTGTGTCTGCAAACACAACTGTCTAACATTTTCTTTAGAATTCAAAAACAAAGGATGAGATTTTGATGTTATCACCTGTCTGCAGGGATATAGGACTTTAAGTAAAACACCCCAGTCTCACTGTAAAACTTAAGAGAGAATTTTGTCAGCAACTAAGACATACAAGTCATATATAATGAACTGGTGCTGCCTGACAAATCTGCTCATCACCAATGATCCCTGGGCCCCTTTAAGGCAGCTGGGCCCCAGGAAAGTAACTTTGTGGCACTCACAGGGCAAGTGAGGCTTGACAGGCGCTGTTTGATCATAAGGAACCACCTATTGCCACATGGTTCCTGTGCACCCTCGCTTCCGGCCCCCTTCTCTGACACAAGAGATGTGTGGTCAGAGTGTGTTTGGGAGACAGGAACTTCTAATTCTAGCTCTGGTACTTTCTTCCTTGTGATGTGAAAGCTGTTCTATGGGCATTTTAGACGATTTTTTAAAAAATAGCCTCTAATTAGGGTGTCCACACCTGGGTACGTAGTCAGAGACACAGTAGGCCTCATTTTTAGAAGTGAGTATCTGTGAATCCTTGTATTCTCAGCTGGAATTGGGGTTACTGAACGTTGAGTAGTCAGGGCAAATTGTTCTTCATTAGGCTTGGGCATGAACTGTGTTGCAGAAGTTTCTGAGCATTAGGAAACTAATGAGAAGTGCTACTATAAAGTGCTATTCTCAATAGCAACTGCAGTTTTCATACTGTGATGCCTTGTGAGATGTGAATTTGAGAAGAAGAGAAGGAGAAATGAAGAAAAATAATCTAAAAATATGGTACAGAAAAGTAAAGTCTACAGAGTGTGTAACTTACAAAGAATGTTGGGAAAAATAGGAAGCTTTCATTTCTTTAAAAACCCCCAAAGCTCTGTAGTCTCAAAAGACTGAAAATAACTTCATGTTCTTTGCTGATGCTTTAAGATGTAATGTCTGCTACTCCATCTTCCCTCTCCCTTTTCTGCTCTCAGGAGACCATTTTCTCCACAAGTGGGTTTTGAGATTTGGGAATACTTGCTAAGAAAGATGGGACATGTCAGAACACTTCTCAACTGTCTTAGAGCCAGACCTCAGAACAGAAGTATTTTGATTTTTGAGACCCTTTCTCAGCTGAGGCTTGAGGAAACATCACAAATGAGGCTTATGAAGCATCAATGCCATTTCAAGGCAATCATATATTTTTATGAGGAACAAGCAGATCTCTTTTGAAAGCAACCAGCCTACAGAATATTGTTCGAAATAAATTAAGATATAGGGTGTCATAGCTGGTATTTTGGTCTGCTGTTTGCTGTTGGAGCCTGGGTACTTTGGTCTGTGCTGTTTGCATTGTACTGAAGAGTAGCTGAGTTTCATTCTGCCTGCTATCCCCAGGGCCCTCGTGAAGAAGAGATTCATATCTCATGAGATTATCCCACTGAGCAAAGAAATGAAATAAATAATATTATCTTTTAGTTCTGTCAAGTATAGTAGCTCTCAGAGCCTTTCAAGGCAGTGTCAGCAGGGGCTGGATCCTGCCTCAGTGTGTAAAAAGCATCCTTTACAAGCACAGTGCTGAAGGATGAAGCCAGTGTGAGCCTAATGGGTGGTGGAAAGGAGTGAGCCTTCTTTTCCCCTCCCTAATGCAAGCCCGCAGGGGGTTCTTTTCCAGCAGGTGTGAGCCTTGGGGCAAATCAGCCTGCTGGAATTCTTCTACAACAGGAACTCCTAGGAAATCAGTGTAGTTGCAGTAGGGATCTTGTCTGGGAACCAATTAGAGCTTGTGTTGGTTGTTTCTCCTTGGCAGCTTTAATGAACCCATAGCACAGAAGTACTGGAAATAAAAGATTTTGCAGTAGTCTCTGCTAGAAAACCCTGGGCTACCCAGCTCCTTCCACAGTGCAATACAAATGCTTCAAAAGACAGCAAGGGTTGTTATCATAACGTAGTCAAGTGTGAAGAGCCAGGAGAGCTAAAATAAGTTAAATAATTTTATTGTGCTGTAACGTTGGGAAGAAATATTCCCCAGAACAATTGTTCTTCCCTATTCTGCAGAAAATTCTGAAAAAACGCACTTGAAATATGTCTGTCAATGCAAACTAACTCAGGAAGCTACAGTAAATTTCAGATTCTTGCATTATCATTACAGAGGAAAAACTCCCTTTTCTTTTTACTTGTCCATCAGTCCTTTCACCCAATGCCTTTAACATATTTTGTAATTAAATTTCACATAATATCTCTGGAATATGTCATCACATTTGCTTGTACTTTATCTAAAAAAATCACTGGTACTCCTTGTCATACCCTACAATTTCTAGTCTTTGGCAGGGCTGTACAATAACCTCACAATTATCTGTTGTGCCCTATTCCCTGTCGGGTGCTAGGACTTGGTTTCTGTTTCAGTTAACCCTTTAGTGCACTCCAAACTGGCAGTATCTAAAAAAAAAAGCATAATACTGTCCTGAGAAATGGAAGAAGAAAGGGCATAAGCTTAGAGAAGTCATTAAGAAGCTGAAGTTCTCCTGACAAAGGGTTTCTGTTAGGATTTTTGTAGTGCCAGTGTAATAGGAATTCAGCTTTTTTTTGGCGTGATATTGCAAGTTGTATTTCCACCTTAAGATACTGAACTGTTGCATGCCAGTCCTTCAAAACTGATAAGAAGAAATGAAGACTGTGGTTACAGCTACAATGCATTGTATGTACCTGTTCTTAGAACTGTTCTTAGCTCTGGATCAGGCAATTAAAGATATTTTTAACTTCCAGTCTTCAAAAGGTAATGGACATTTTTTTACTTTCTATTAGAAAGTATGCTAAAATATTAAGCATATCTAAAAGGCTATTATGAACAAACAAATAAGCAAACGAGATAGGAATAGAGCTGGAGTTTCAAAATGTCGTTATAGGGTGCTCATACAGGATTTTTTATGTCTCTTTCCACCAGAAGAAACTCACTAGACCACAGAAAAGAAAGAATTAGCACTATTTTGTGCAGTATTATTTACTCTTTCATGTTCTGTGGGACCTCAGTAGAGGGATGAGAGATGAGTTCCAGCAGTGTGTGTGTTAATAATAGGCCATACAAATGAGATTATAATAAGAGAATCCTGGATGATACATAAGGAATTAGAGCCAGGAATCCCTATATAACAGCAGGCATATACTCAGTAAAACTAAGAGCTTGGTAAGTCTTTGTAGGAGACAATTCACAAAGGTGAGTCAAACTCATCAAATCTCCTAAAAATTAGTGGTAATCCAAAAAGAGAAGAAAAATCCAGAAGTTCTGAATCTTTTTCTCTGAGCTATTGTAGGCTTATTTTCACTCTTTTAGAACTTTGTCCTTGAAATACCTTTTGGGAAAAACTTTTCATTGAAACAGTGTTAATTACCAAAAAAAGCTTTGGAGAAAAAACCAGATTTACTGCTTTTGGGTTATTAGGCATTAGAAAAATGCACTTTGTCTCCGAAGTAGGTTGTCCTGAATCTCCTGGCCATATGTGATGCTCAAAGTGTGACAAGAAGTACCTTTGGACTTTGGATGTCAGGACTGATGATTTTGCATTTTGAAGTATCTGTCTCTTTTAAGCTTTCCTGAAGAACCCAGGAATTCTAACTTTTTTTTATGTGTGTGTGTGCATGGCACATGTACACTTCTGTTGTTATTTAAACAGGGAGACTTTCCTTCTGGCTCAGTTTTCAGGGATACACTTTATCACAGGCATAAATTAAAAACCATGAATCCTCCACAGGAACCCATGGAGCTTGAGGGTTGCTTAAAAGTAAACATGTGTGGAAGAGTTTTCTTTGAACAGTGTGGCCATAATGTCTGATATATGTGAAGCATTTCAGAGAACTGCAAAAGGCAAAAGACACTATTAAAAGACATGATAAAGTGAGGGAAAAGCTGTGTCTACTACTACTGCTGCTACACAACTTCTTCTTATCTGTGTTTCCAGTAGGTGTCAATCTCTAAAGATAGGTGTACTACACAGCTCCTAGTTCTGGCCAGTGTATTTTTGGTTTCAGTATTGACAGAGATTATAAGTATTCCAAAGGACAGAAATGTGTCCTGTGTGATGGGCAATCCAGCATATCAAACAGCTGTGCAGTACAGTGGCTGCTGTTACAGTGCTGTAACTTCTGTGCTCTACAAACCCATGGCATAGAAACCTTCGAAACAAATACTAATAGAAAGCTATTTACTCAGAGGCAAAATTATTGTAACTCATTTTGAGGTTTTTAGGTGACTTGTACTTTCCTTAACAATGCAAATGATTGCCACTCCTAGTAACTTCCTAGGAAAAATCAGGAAATGTGTATTTTTGTCTTTTATGTAAATGATTATTTAGGAATACATTTAAATCTGCACCAAATGTACTGTTAATGCTAAGTTAAGGCTACAAATATTTTAATTCCATCAAAATGCATTTTAAGAGGAAGATAGTTTTAAAGCTTGTGAGCATTTTGTACTGACATTTAACTTTAATTTCCAGGAGAAATTGTAAGTGCATAGCAGCCATGACCACAAACTGGGTGCCAGGACTGGAGTGTAGATGAAGCAACACAGTCCTGTGGTTTTTAAGGATGGGATTGAATTGGCTAGAAAAGGCTGTCCAGCCTGGGAGCTGCAGAAGGGAACACAGCAGGTATGGGACTGGAGCTGGCTGAAAAACTAGGATAAGGTGGGAACTGTTTGGCATCAGAATGAAGAGGATGAAAGATAGGAACAGGAAAAAAAAACCAACAACAAAAAATCAAAAACTAAAACCAAAACCCAGGAAGAACAGAAAAATGCAACTGTCTGAGCAAATACATTGAGTCAAAGAGGTGTGTAGGGAGTATGACAGAAGGAAATGGCCACCAGGCTGGGGACTGGGGCAGGCAATAGGTGAGAACTTGCAGATCTGGAATGCAAAGGTTGAATGGAGGTTCAATAGGTTAAAGAAGGGAGATGGTTCTGGTTGAGAACAGGAAGGGAGAATTGGGTCTGGGAGGAGATAAATGAAAGTAGGAGTCAGGTGAAGGCTATAGAAAAATAAAGGTAGTCTTTTGTACTCCTTCCATCACCAGAATGTCTGAGTAGCTTTTTAGATAAAACTAATAACCCAGTTTTCCCAGAGTGATAGGAGAGGACCTTTATCTGTTGAGCTGGAACTCAAGTTCCAGCTCAACAGACAGACTAAGATAGACTAAGTCCAAATAGACTAAGTCATTTGGATGTTTAGTTTGTGCTTTTGGGAGGATGGGAAAGAAATGTTTCTTCTTTGATCAGAGACCCTTTGGAGTTTGGTGACAAACTGTGAATGTCTTTTGTAGTGGGAAGCTTTTCTCAAATGATTTGGAAAGATTACCTGCAGTGTTGCTTAAAAACAACCATAGTCTGGTCATACTCTGGACTCCCTTTTTTCCTTTTTTGGTCCAGTTAACCTCAAAAAAGGCAAACTTCATCTGCTCTGCTGTGTTTTGTGTGGCTTGTAATCTGTGCTGTTGCAAAGAGAAGCAGCTGCTGCAGTTGTTTGTAGATGTTCCTGCAGTCTGTGATGTTACTAGGGTTGATCTAGTAGCTCTTCCTCCAACTGGGCCAGCTCATTACACTGGCATTGGAAGCTGACCAGGAGCTGTTTGGAAAGGTCCAAAGCAACAGCTTTTTGCTTGTTTTGTGTTTTGTTGGTTTTTTTCTACTAACATTTCAAAACAGTATTTTTAACTTGATATAATAGTTGCAATTAATGCCTCCTGATGGGAAAAGTGCCTGCCTTCCTCTGCCCAGAGTCTCCCAGGCAAGATGAGAGTTTCCCAACAAGGGAAAGGTGAAAGAGATTATTTTGAAAAATATCTTCTACTTGGACAGCCCAAAGGAGTGTAAGCAGTGGAAATCTGCCTCTTTTTTGCTGAATGAGGGCTATCTACTTTCTGGGAAAGGTGCTGAAAACAACTTCTATTCATTATCATTTGAGTCTTCTTTGGCTCCAATCTGCACCAGCTGTTTTCCACCCTAATCTTCTTTCCCGTAGCAATCTGGCCGCGTTTGCAGCAGCGGTGGTTACGCTGGGTGAGGATGAAGTACTGCAGTTGTCCTTGGCATGTTATTGCCAGCTAAACCAGTGGAATCTCATTAGGTTAGATTTCTTCATGGCTGCTTATGGATGCCTTAGGGTGGAAGATGCCTGTGGTCTGCAGAGATAAGGGCCTTCGGAAAGGAGGAGCAAAGGTTTATCGGTGCTGCCAGTGAGATGAACGTCTGGAGTCTTTTTAGAGTTGAGCTCTTCCTGTGCTGTCCTGTAGGCACTCAAATAGCGTTTGTGGTTAAGCTCAAAAGGCCGTACCTGTTCCTACAGCCCTGGAAAAGCACAGGTTTAATGGCATTAATCAGCGAGGATTAAACGAAGGTGCAAAACCTGATATTACTGGAATAGTTTTTCCTTCTCTGGGCTTTCTCTGTGTTCCGCTGTGGGCAGTGAGCAGACCCTGTGGTCCTGCCTGCGGTGTTCCTCACCCGTTTGAAACAAGCCCGAGCTGCCAGCGGCAGGGCGGGAGCAGCGCTGCAGCGCTCTAGAGACGCGAGAGCTTGCCTGACCGCCGAGCTCCCGGAGGAAAACACGGGCTCGCTGTGGGAGGGGGCAGTGCCGGGGCCGGGACAGCCGCGTGCCCCGCCCCGCCTGGCGTCATGGAATTCCAGGGCGCTCCCGCCAATGGCGGCGGGGGCACGTCCGGAGCCACCCCCGGCAGCCCCGGCTCGGGGGTCCGGCCGTGCCGGTGACCTCGGGGCTCGGTCACGCCCGGCCACCAGGGAGGGCCGCAGCCGGGGGCGCGGCGGAGCAGCTCCTCCGGCCGGAGAAGGGCGCAGGAACAGCCGGACGGAGAGCGCTGGAAGAGCGGCCGCTTCCTCCGCACCTCCGGGAGCGGGCAGGGCTAAAGCTGACAGGGACGACCTATGGATTATTAACCTCCGGGCTGGGAACTAATGCTGCTCTCTTTTAACTTTTCCAGCTGCTGATCATGGGATGTGTGTGTTGTGTGGGGAATTGATGCCAATTTCGGTGCCTGGCTTCTAGAGTTTACAGAGTATTTGCATTACTCTTATCGTATAATACTGAACAGCTCAGAGTTCACTTCTGACTGTCCAGTTAGGTGCTGTTCTCTCATAAAATATTATCAATAGATAAATCAACCCACCAATACTTCTGTAAATATAAATAAAAGCCTTTGTGGTTTCTCTTTCCTGACAGTCACCTCTCATAAACTCACCATAAGGTCAGAGTTGTATGTGCATCATGTCTGGTCATGTCTGTGTAGCGCAGCCCGTTGTTTTTATCTGAGCACTAATGCAGACTATATCTATTTTAGCAGGGTGTTCTGCCCACGATAACACTCTCTTTCTTGTCAGGTTTGATTAGCCCCAAGTGAAAGCTCACATGGCTAAACCACTTCTGCTGCTGGAGGTAGCTTGGCTGTCTCCACACAGAGCTGCATTACATCATCATCCGTAATGAAGATTTTGCAAATCAAATATGGCTCCTTCTAATGCCTAAATGACGGACAAGATGGTGGCACCAGTTTGTGTGAGCAGACGATATCACTCTGTAGTTGAGATGTGCTTAAGACAATTGCCAGTGACTGTTCAGTTGTATTAGAGTGCAGGTTACTTTCCCCTAAGGCATTTTGATCCTGACATTAATAGAAAATAAAGAGCAAGTTTTCTCACTAGACATCATGGCAGCTGATACAACTGGTTGGGATCTGCTGGCGATGGCAATGCTAAATTTACAGTTGCTTTTCCAATAGCTGCATTTCAGACTCCGAACAGTGAGATGGCACTGATGCAGGAAATAAGGCCCCTCTTCCTTCCCCAACAGTAGATTTTCCTTGTGAACCATCGTGCCTGCAGTGTGTTTTGGAGACAGAAGTATCCCCAGCAGTCTCCTCCTGACACTCAGCTCTCATTTTACAGACCAAGTATGGCCCTTCAACAGCAGATCCTCGCTGGGTGGGCTCTGATGGGCCAACTTACAGGGGCAATTTTTTAGTTTTGCTTCTATGTAAAGAAAAAAACCCACAGAATCAATTAGGTTGCAAAAGACTGCTAAGATCATCGAGTCCAGCTTTTGTCCAAACACCACTTGTCAACTAGACCATGGCATTAAGTTCCATGTGCAGTCTTTCCTTAAACACATCCAGGGGACAGTAACTCTACCACCTCCCTGGGCAATCTGTTCCAATGTCGAATCACCCTTTTTGCAAAGAAATTCCTCCTAATGTCCAAGCTAAACCTCCCCTCGAGCAATTTGAGGCCTAAAAATGTGTATTTTAATATTCCTCTTGTCCTGTCACTAGTTGCCTAGGAGAAAAGGTCAATCCCCACCTGGCTACCTCTTTTCAGGGAGCTGTAGAAAGCAGTAAGGTCACTCCTGAGCCTTCTTTTCTCCAGGATAAACATCCTAGCTCCCTCAGCAGCTCATCACATGACGAATGCTCCAGCCCCTTCCCCAGCTCCGCTGGCCTTCTCTGGACACCCTCCAGCGCCTCCATATCCTTCCTGTAGTGGGGGGTCCAGAACTGGACGCATCCCTCGAAGTGTGGCCTCACCAATGCCGAGTACGGGGTGAGGAACTCACTCCTCTCGTCCTGCTGGCCGCATGTGACCCCCAAACCGAAGGGAACCCCCCGAGACCCAGCCAGGCCAGCTGCGGGGGACGGGGACGGGCCTGGTGGCCCGGTGGTGGTGGGCGGCAGGCGCGTGCGGCTGCGGGTGGGGGCACGCGGGCACGGGGAATCCCCTCGCGCGCGCGGCGTGCCTTTTGTGTTTGTACACACGGGCCGGGGGCGGGGCCGCGGGCGGGGCCGCGCCTTCCCTCCATTGTGCGCCATTGGCGGGCGCTCGGGCCGGGGCGGGGCCGGCGCGCGGGGGGCGGGGCGGCGCGCGGGGCCGGCCCTCGCCAGTCAGCCATCTTTCAATTGTGCTCCGAGCCGCCGCCAGCGCCAGCCGCAGCAGCTCCGGCTCCTCCTGCGCCCGCCCGCCTGCCCGCCCTCCATCCCTCCCTCCCTCCCTCCCGCACGGCAGCCGCGCTCGCCCAGCGGACGGGGTAAGTCTGGCGCCGCGCCCGCCGCCCCCCGCGCCCCGACACCCCCCGCCGCTGCCCCCCGACTCTCCCCACAAACTTTTGGGGGGCTCGGAAGGCGGTGGCGGCTCGGGTTCCCCTTGGCCGCGCCGCCTTCCCGGCGCAGCCGGAGCGGCTCCCTCCGCCGGCACCCCCGGCCCCGTTTCGCGCGGTCGTTGCCCCCCTCTGCTCCCCTCGCCCCCGCTCCAGACCCCCACCAGCGGCCTCCCCAGCCCCTTAGCTGCCTCCTCAGCCCGACATCCCCCGGATCGGGGCTGGGAAGCTGTCGCAAAGAGGAGCCGCTCGCCAGCCCAGGGTAACTCTCCTGCCTTCCTTCCCCTGCTCCCCACAGTTGTTGCTCAGCTTCACCATCTTGTCTCTTTTCTCTGGTCACCGACCATATTTTTTTTCCTATTGCATAAAAAACAATAAAAAGGGAAAGAAAATCGCCGAAGGAACGACCCAAACGCAACGCAATTTTTTGGTTTTCGAGTGAAAACTTTTCCGCTGCCTCCCCCTGCATCTGCACCCGCATGGTTTGGAGTTCCTGGCGATATTTTTGGCGTTATTTTTCCGCAATTTATTTTTTCCTCCTTTGCTAAAGGACTAGGGCTGCGTTTCGTGATTGTTTCCATTTTGTTCTGGCTCTGGGAGCTGAGTTTGCCTGTGAGAGGCGCTTGGGAGCGAGGCAGCTCTTGGGGAAGCAGTTACACAGAAAGAGAAAGACGGCACCCAAAAAACAACCCCCCAAAAACAAAGTTTGCTGCTTTCTCGCACTTTATCCGGCCCCTTTCCTTTTCGCACGATAAACGCCGGGTTGCCTGCGGTTGCCGGCGGGTCGGGAAGTGCAGGCGGGCGGTGGCGAGCGCCGGGCAGCCCCGGGAGGGCCGGCGGGGGCTGCTGCTCCGCTGGCCCCCGCTCCGCAGTTTCGGGGGAGGTTTTCCGGCGGGTGGGAGCGGCGGGTCGGTGCCAGCCCCCCGATGTTTGCCGGGCTGTATTTGCAAACACTTGGCAGGTGACGGGCGGCCGGCGGGGGGGAGGCGACAGCCGCCTCTCCGCGCCTGCTGCCGTGCGGCTCGCTCGGCTTCAGCCGCCGCCGCTTTGATATTGAATTCGTGGGCAAAAAAAGCTGTATTTTAATATTCCGCGATCGGCAGGCGTTTTAATTTCTAATTT
>VZSR01001479.1:4424104-4451629 GCA_013398615.1 Brachypodius melanocephalos | reverse complement strand
TTTCCGCCAGCCGCAAAAATAACCAGAAATTCCCAGGGCGACACCAACCCCCGGCGTTTGTCATCAGCCCCTTTCCGCGCGTTCCGATGCTGGCGACAACAAAATCGACACCCCTCCCCCCGCGGCGCACGCGGCTCGGCGGTTCTTTTAAATTTTCATAATTTTGTACTCGCGGTTATCTAGAGGCCGCAGCAGGGCTGCGCCGCCGCCGCCAAGTTTATTGTTGCCGGCGCGTTCCGCGCTCCGCTCGCCGGGCTGGATCCGGCGGCGGCGCTGGGCGGGCGCGGGGCCCTGCAGGGCGCGGAGCCGCCGCCAGAGGGAGCCGCGCACCCGCGGATGCGCCGGGGCTTCCGCACCGCCCCGCGCGCCTGTCCCGAATCCCGGCCCTGGGACATCCGTCCCCAATCCCGGCCTTGGAACCCCTTGGCTTACCTGAGTCGGCGGCAGAGCTGTCATACACCCCCCGAGTCCTGACCTTTTCCAGTTCTGGCTCGGTGCAGAGCGGTGGCAATTGTGCTTCAGCTTGGAGAATGATTTTGGGCTAGGTGTAGGTATTCCTTGGGGAAAACGTGGATTGGGAAGAAGTGGGTTTTGAATAGGGGATTTATTCTAAAAGTCCGAGAGGTTGTTTATTAATGTATTGAGGAGTCTGAAGAGGATGGAGCCAGGCTCTTCTCGGTGATGCCAAGCAAGGACAAGAAGCAATGGGCAGAAACTGCTGCATAGGAAATTCCACCTGAACATGAGGAAGAACTTTACTGTGAAGGTGACTGAGCATTGCAACAGATTGTCCAGAGTGGTTGTGGCATCTTCTTCCTCGGTGATATCCAAAAGCCATCTGGATACAATCCTGAGAAACCATCTCTGGGATGATCCTGTTTGAGCAGAGAGGTTGGGCTAAGTGACCCACTGTGGTCCCTTTTAACCTGACCCAGTCTGTGGTTCTTGCTCTAGGTGTGAGGCAGAATTAATCAATTGGGAGAGAAGTAATAAAGCTGGAGCAGGAAAAGATAAAGCTTCCACAGAAATAAATGTGGTATTAATTTCACAGATGGACATCATGCTTGTGAATATATGTTGCTAATCTGAATTTGTCATTCTGACACCAAAACTAACATGGAGAAATAGGCTGGATACTTCTGACTGACAGTATAACAGAATACAAATTTTGTTGTTTCTGTGAATGTTGACAGTAGAGAAGAAGAACCAGTTTTCCCTTGAAATCAGGATTCCTGTCAGGCCCCTCGCTGGGAGGGTACCTTTGGTACAGCTGAACTTGGGGCAGCTTTGTGGTTTGCCACATCTGCCCTGAGCTGTGTTGGTGTCAGGTGGACAGCACATCTTGGCCAGCTCTTCCCGTGGTGAAGTCAGGCCTGAGGGATCCCTGCTGAAGCCAGTGGAAGTTGGCACGGATTGGTGGTGCGAAGACAGTGACCCTTTGCCAGCGGAACTGGTTTTGTATTGTAAATGCCAGGAGTCTCCTAGGGAAAGCAGAAGTGTATGGTGCTTGGTTTAGTCTGGAGAATGGACCCCTGTTTTTAAGGTGATGCAGAATATGTTTCCAATACTAATTATGTTTTTTCATTGTATTTAATGTTAATAGGCCGGGTACTGTGGCTCTGCGTGAAATCAGGCGCTATCAAAAGTCCACCGAACTTTTGATCCGCAAACTCCCGTTCCAGCGTCTGGTGCGTGAAATTGCTCAGGACTTCAAGACAGATCTGCGCTTCCAGAGCGCTGCCATCGGTGCTTTGCAGGTGAGCCTCGCCAGGGTCTCGGGCGGGCCGTGCCCCCAGCCGGGAGCCCCCGGAGCCCCGCCCCGCTCCCCCATTGGCCAGGCTGTTTCCAGGGTTAGTTTGGGCTCTCTCTGATTGGTGGGACTGCGGCGGGGGGCGTGGCCCGCGCCGCTGTGTGGGGATGCTCACCTCAGCCTTGCCTTGCCCAGGGGGGCACTGGGAATGCCTGTGGCTACCACGCGATGACCTTACAGAGCCTATTAGTGTGGTTTTGTGCGGGGTGCTTTGGTTTTGGTTGTTCGTTTTTTTTTTTTTTTAATAGCTCCTCAATTTGTTAGAACAGTACTTAAGATGCTCAAGAAAAACACATTTCCTCCGCCTTTGAACTCTGCAGTTGGAGAGGGAGCACTGTGTAAAGCGGATTCTGGGGTGTCCTAATGGGGAAGGCTTGGTGTCTTCAAATGCCCTCTAAAGAAAAACAGCCCAGTAAGCCACATCTAAACACAGGGAAATTGCTGCTTTCCTAGGATACAGTTGATGCTAAACACATTTTTAAAAAATATATTAGTTATGTAACTTATTTAGATTATACAGAGAGGAAAATATTAATTGCTCTTTCTGACCCAAATTCCTGAATCTAAGTTAGAAGCTCTCTCTTTCTCATGATAAAAGACACTCCTGGTTCAAGACAGGTCTTTACTGTTCTTTTAGCTGTTGAAAGATTGTTCCAGAGTGTATCTGTAGTTGTAGTCTGTCTGACATGCAGGCAAAATGGCCTCTTTCTAGTTAATGACTTCCACTTGATAAGGGGCCAAGACATTTGCCATGAGAGCCCATAAACTTGGGCATATGCTTAGCTTCAAAAGGTGCCTGTGTGTGTTTGCAGAGTTGCTGCTTTTGCTTTTAGTTATTCTCTGTGGTAATTCTTAAATCCTGAGGTTTATCTGTGTGTCTCTTTATCTAGAACTTCCTATTAAAATGTAGTACTTAATGTACTTTCAGAAGGCTCCTGGTTTGAATATTTCTGGTTTTGCGTTAAGGAGTTGTTGGTATAGAACTTGGTTACATACAATTCCTGGTGTGTTCTGCTTGCATACTTGAAAAAACAAACTCAAACAAGTAAAATAATTTTTTTTTTAATTTAAAAAAATTAACCCCTTGAGTACCATGTTATTTGTGCCAGCATGGATATTTGGCGAAGTGTCTTAACTTTTCACATAGTGATTTGACAAAACTTCCTTAGGGATTCTTGTCTCCTACTGCAAATGAAATGCTTTAGTAGTATCTCAGTCCTCATTTGCTGTAGTAAATATCGTTCTTTCTTCATATTGGATAATCTTATGTTTTTAAAACAGGATCTTTGAACGTAATAAGTTGATTCTTGGAGTTGCTGGCAATGAAGTGGTTCACACAGTTGTTCTCTTGCATGTATTGTAGAAAGGGTGACCTCGCCCTCCTTTCTATAATTGAGCCCCATCATTCCCACCTTCTCAGCCCAGGTGTTGCTGTGTCCAGTACTGGCACACTAAGATGCTTCCCAGGAGGTTGGCAGGTGTTGGAATTCCATGTCAACCCAAAAGTGTTTGAACAATTACATTGCTGTGCTGGGCTTAGCAGCAGCTAACTTAACGTGATTCAGGACAATATTTAGGTCCAGCTGAGCATCTGTCTAACTCAGAGTTCTGTCTGCAGCTGTTCAGTAACAGGGAAAACCATTGTGGTCAGTGTTGTTCTTGTGCTGCCCGATTCTCTCAGGTGTGAGGTGAGAACCTTCTGTGATAGTGGGGGCCAGTGCTGTGTCCCCAGGTAGGCAGGAAGAAAGTATACAAATGGGACAAGTGTCTGAAGTGATCCCCTGACTGATGTCCTGGTTTTGATGGTTCAAGGAGTTCCTGAACTAAAGGAGTTCTCTAATTTCTAATAGTTCTCAGGGTATTCTGCTAATTTTCGAGTTAAGCCACCTCTTCAGTACCTGTGGAAGGAGCTGTGTGTCTGAACTGTGTCGAGAAGGAATACATGTTCTTCTATTGCCTGGCACCTGCCAATTTCACTTGGTGCTCAGTGACTCTTACTCTGGAAAAGGCAGCAAGCAAGTTCCTCAAACAGTGTAACCCAGCCTTTGAAAAGAGAATTTCCTAAATAAACTAACCTGTTAATAATTTAATCCCTTCCTATCTTGTGAGAGTCCCGTGGGAGTATTAGTTCTGTTGTGTTCTGGAGGATGTCCTTAACAAATGGCAGCAGTACACTACTTTAGACATAGAATACTGTAAGAAAGTGAAGGCTTTTTGTTTCTGAAAATTGAAAACTTTTGATACTTGTGAGTAATAAAGATCAAAACCTCAACTTAATGCCATGATACACTGTACTTTTAATTCTGAACTATGATTCTTCTTTTTCCTGGTGCTCAGAGAGTGAAAATTTTCTTCCCTCTTTTCTTCCATACTAGGAGGCAAGTGAAGCCTACTTGGTTGGCCTGTTTGAAGACACCAACCTGTGTGCTATCCATGCCAAACGTGTCACAATCATGCCAAAAGATATCCAGCTAGCACGCCGCATACGTGGGGAGCGTGCCTAAAACCTCACCAAGATGGGTTTGTCATTCTCGAAGCAAAATCTTCTTCCTGTTATTGGTAGTAATGAACGTTAGATATTTTTTCCATGGGGTTTAAAAGGTACCTTAAGTATATGGTTGCAAGTGGAAAAATAGGGGACAGAATTGGGTATTGGCAAGTTTTCTTTCCATTTTCATTTGTGTGTGGATTTTTAATATAAACAAGGGGACATAAAAACAATCAATGTGGTCAAAAAAATAAAAACGTGAATTGTCGAAACTTGTTCACCGAAACAACTTTATAAAAAAAAATTATAAATAAACCTGTCAAATTTTTCTGGACAATGCCAGCATTTGGATTTTTTTAAACAAGTAAATTTCGTATCAATGGCAACTAAATGGTGTTTGTAGCATTTTTATCATACAGTAGATTCCATCCATTCACTATACTTTTCTAACTGAGTTGTCCTACATGCAAGTACATGTTTTTAATGTTGTCTGTCTTCTGTGCTGTTCCTGTAAGTTTGCTATTAAAATACATTAAATGATGCCTGGTTTTAGTCTTGATTTTTAAATATTACACACGGGTTATGTTGATTAAAAAGTGATCGACCTTCGCTTCCCTTTTGCTCTTCAATGCACAGCCTAATTCCTTGGAGCATATCTAGGAAATACTGGGGGTACTGCCTTGGCTGAAGTAGTGTATATGTGAGGCTCTTTTAAATGTTAAATTGATCTGCTCCACATAAAAGAAATTTGGTGAGTATAGTACCAGGTAGAGTCTGGAGCTGAACTGAGCTTTCTAAGCTACAGTGCTAAGAAGCAGCAATTATTTGTCATTTAAATTCCTTTCTTACTTGATCTTGTGCCGAATTTGGAAGCATTTCTGATTTTCATGGTTTTTTTTAGTATGGTGTAAGTGGTGGAATGTAGTGGTTTGGGTTTTTCTGTTTGGGGTTTTATTTTTCTTGGGTGTTTTTCGTTGTGTTTTTTTTTTTACCCTTTTTCACTCCGTTAGTTTCTTGCTTTGTAGATGTTCCCTTTTTGGTTGACTACCTTTCTGTTTCAGTCACACCCTCTAGCATTTTTGAGAGCTTAGTCCACGTGTGATTAGTTTCAGCTTTCACACTCCAATCTAAAAGACACTTTTGTACCATTTTTGTTACATTTCTTCACAGAAGCAGTACTTGGACAGGATCACACATTAAAAACTTACTGGGCTTTTATATTCTCCTGCAATTGCTGATGAAAGTTCACATGAAGAAATTTACTGCTGAAATTCTGTCCTGTGAAAACTTTGTTTTAATTTTTCCCCCTGAAATTTGTTTAAGGGTTCTGGCAGACCAGTCTGGAAATGAGTTATGTGCTGTAGTTCTTGGTAGCTCTTGCAGATAATGAAATGAGCTCCACAGAAAAAACGTAGGCGGTGAACAGATTTCACCTCCATGCTAAGGCTCCTGCAGAGCTTATTTGCTGCTAACTTCATTCGAGAGGTTTTGAGTGAGCTCTAAACGCGAGTGAATTTGTCTGAAGATTTCCAAAGAGGATTAATAGAGATATATTAGCTGCTTTGGTATCTTGAACAGAGAGCCAAAAATTACAGAATAAATCATATTATTCATAACTTGCTAGGCTTTGGTAATGAATGCTGTCTGCCAGGGTTGTGCAAAGTAAAGTCTATTTAAATGGAGTAGCTTGTCACAGGCAAGACTAATGCTAGACAAAATGTGATCACATCCTTTTGATGCCAAGCAGTTCATAACTATCAACTAAAAATTAGGGAAGACTTGTCTTAAAGCACCCAGAACAACAGAAATATAAAAGGTGAGCAACTGAGATTTAAGTGACTTAAGATGTCACTTCTGTCTACTTGATAACAAGCCTGTTAAACTTACTATGAATGCATTTCAATATAATTAACTACTTGTTTTGTCCTGTACTTCAGAATTCTGTTTCACCTATCAGTCAGCAGTGCTGCAGGCACCTACACAAACAGGTAATTAGGCTGGGCATTTTTTGATTAAATAATCTGGAACTGAAGTATTGATAAGGAACTTTTTTTTTTCCTTAGGAATATTAGGAAACCAAATCTCGAGATTTTGGTACTCAAATGAAATACTGAGTTCTTTCTCTTTGAGAGAATTGGGGTGAGGAATATCCCAGTTTAACTGACAGTGCAGTTAAATTGTTCAAAGCAGAGGAAATCCTAATGGAAGATGAGGGGATCCGGAACCTAAGAAGATGACATTTTAGTGTGCAGTGCTTTACCTCCGGATTAGGGATAAACTTGGCCTTTTTGAAAGTTGTGGTCCTAGAGATGCCAGGTGAATCCTGGTAGTGATTAGCTGTCTGTGCCTGTATCAATGCCAAGAAACCTCAGTTTCTAAAACAGCTTACCTTTTTCCGCTCCTTTCCCCATCATACCAATTTTTCTATTTTCTGGGCAGTTCAGCTACAGCTGAGATTTTGGATACCAGAAGCAGGTTCTGGTCCTATGAATGTACTTCTGTGGAGCAGTTTAACTGTACTGAGTGGAGGGATGGAGGGGAGGTGGCTCCTCGTTAGTAACAGCCATATTCAGAAGCTGAACGTCTCTTTAAAACATTGGTTGATGTATGTCCACAGCCCAACTTCTGAATTATTTTGGTGAAGTCCTTTATAAAGTGTATGTGATAAGTTGGTTTCTAGGCCTCTGTTTTATATTTGTATTTTAACAGCTGTATTTACTTACCATTTCCTCCAGAGTAAGTACAAAACCTTATTTTGTTTGCTTTGTATCAGCAACACAAAAAGCCAACTTACTTACCAGAGCCAAAAATTAATGTAGTGGGAAACAATTTCAGACAAAAGATCAGTCCCTCTTTTGTGGCTTTATCAAATTCAACAGGCAGTTCTTGAGAGCTTGACTGACATGGAGCTTAAACCCAGCATTTCAGATTTTGTCTAGGAAAGTAACTTGCTGAATATAAAGTAACTAATATTAGTGTACCTATGTTTCACTGTTGTGTCTCTGGGTGGTGTTCCTCCAGCCCTTTATCCCACCTGGCAGTAGCTATTGGGTGATCCTAATCACCAGATTCCACTTTTTCAAGTGACTGAAACCAGTGTGTCTCACATCCATAGTCCCTGTGCCACTGTTTTTGGTCTATTAGCCAGATCTGAATTCTGCATATCTGCTTGCTCTGACGAGCTGGAGCTTAAAATTAAAGATTAAAGGTTTAATAAAATACAGGCCATGTTCTGGTCAAATATTTTGTTCATTGCAATTTTATTTCTTGCTCTGGCAGAAAACCACATGACCTTTCTTGGCCTTCATAGGAGTAAGAACTTAATAACACTTTTCATATAATTTGGTTTTAAAGGCTGGAATTAAGAGGAGGAATTCTGGTGTCAGGATAGTTGTTGGGTTCTTTTGTTCCCCTGGTCCAGATCAGGAGGATATTGGGGAGCTGTCAGCTTTTACTTGTATCTTACTCACATGGATAATGAATCATCCTCAGATGTTTTTACACTAAGTGGATGTTGCAGACCTGTTTGTGGCAGGTTGGCCTCTAAGTATTTTGTTGAACAGAAAGCCACTGTTTATGTGTTTCTTTTTCTTTTTTTTAATCGGTGAGGAGGCTTCGATCTTTTGACCTTGGTAATACAATGCCAAAAAAATAGCTGAGTCTGTAAAAAGCTTTATATTTGTCAATAGTAGTGTTAAAAAGGGATTGTTAGGACTACATAGGCTTATAGGATCGTAATGTAAGCTACCTTTTTGATTGGCTTCCTGGGAATATTACCTGTTACATGATCAAAACTAAATAAATATACGAGAAATTACTTATTTTAAATGAAGAGACTGGCCTAATTCTGAGAAAAGGCTGCAAAATGCTGAGGCTCAGGAATGCTCTCAGTTGCAGCACACCTAGGCTGAACCTTTCTACTTTTCCCTTGATGGTGATCCTTACTGTCTCTCTGCAGCAGTAACACCAAAGGTCAGGACACTGGGGTAAAATCCCACAAAAAATGAGGTTAGGGTCAAAGGCAGGGTGTGTGCGCTCTCCAAATCAACATCACAGTTTCTCTTCAGTGGGAAATAAGCCTAGATCTTCTGTCTATCTCTCTTGAGAGCACAGTTGTAGGCTTATATGTAGCTCGTGGTTTGAGACATACGTGCACATTCTCTGCTGGTTTGTCCCCTGCCAGCAGCATCCCCCTCATCTCCTTCTGCAGGCAGGCTATTACACACAGCAGGGTCTCTAGCAGCAGGGGTGCTTTATGTTACTGAAAGCTCCTGTGATGTCAGAAAGATTTAAGAAATAATAATAAAAAATCCTCAAAAAGGAAAAAAAAATCCCTACAGCTCTGGAAACCACTTGTGTCTCCTGATGGTGTCAGGACTGAGGGTTCTCACCCTGCTCCCTTGAGAGGAGCTGCCCTCGCTTCCTCTTTGTGTTCATGTATGTGCTGTTTCATGG
This sequence comes from Brachypodius melanocephalos, assembly GCA_013398615.1. Lineage (NCBI taxonomy): Eukaryota > Metazoa > Chordata > Aves > Passeriformes > Pycnonotidae > Brachypodius > Brachypodius melanocephalos. The sequence goes on along the minus strand of VZSR01001479.1, from coordinate 4,442,876 downwards.
ACGCATCCCAAGCAAAACCCAACTGGAAAATGTCTGGTGCCTTTACATCCCAGAGTGAGTGAGAGTTAATCCCATGTGCCTCAGTGATAAATGTTGATCCTTGGGTTTGCCCCTACCACTCTTTGCTCCCGAGCAGCTGCTCTCTGCTCCTGCCAACCTAGATTTGCAGGAAATTTGTGATTTCCAGCTACTTTAGTTTTCCTCGGCATCTGTCGAGTTGGTGAGAGGCATATTCTCTCTTCTGCCTTCATCTTATGCCTGCTTTGAGGAGAGGCTGAGACACCACCGCAGTCATCATCAGGTGAGGGATGGTCCCTTCTTTTCCGTGCACTGGAGGAGCAGGAAGCCTGAAGGAAGAGCGTTCTCAGTGCTGCTCCCTCTCTCAATGCATCACTACCTGGCAGCTGAGGCCGTGTCAGGCAGCCTGTGGCTGGGAAGGCTGCCAGGTGAACACATGGGCACGGATGCGGCCGTGAGGAGCGGGAGCACGAACCGGGAATGGCAGGATGGGCGGCCCAGCTGGATGCGGCCCCGGGACGGGTTAGCGCTGCGGGGCTGCGTGTCCCTGCAGCCGAGGGCTGGAGCCGCTTCAAACGGAGCCGGCTCATTCGGGGCACGGGAGAGCTGCCAGGCTCAGGCGGGCAGATCCCGGGGACCTCGGGCTTTGGCTTGGCTCTGGAGCCGGGGAGGGAGCTGGCAGGAGCGGCACGATTCCGTGTGCTGCCTTGCTGACGTGCTTTGCCCGGAGGGGCCGTCCGCGATGGCTTTTCCTTTGTGCCTCCTGCCATCTGCACCCCGCTGGGGCCGGGGCGAGACCAGAGAAGAAGCTCGGAGGAGGGGAGAGTTCTTGGGCAGATCCTGGGGGTCTGGACAGCGTTTGGAGCCCAGGGGTCCAGGCCGATGCTGGCACTGCTCTCCCTGGAGGACGGGGTGTGAGCTGGGACTTCACCAGACAGATGTGAGCAACAGGAGCAGTCCCAGGTGTTGGTTTAATGGATCCTGCTGTGGACGGATGCAGTGTCTTCCTGCCATGGTTGGGGTCTGTTGCTCCAGGAGGGTTTTGCCATGTTCCCAGGGCATGACCTGAGCCGTGGTTTGCAGTGTTGACTCTCGGAGCAGTCACTGAAGTGACACAAGGGAGTTGTGACTTGCTCCTGACTGGGCTGGAACTGAGCTGGGTGGGGACCTCAGGTGTTTCCTGAGACAACCCAGCACCGTCTGAGGGAAAGCATTACACAATGTGTGGACATGCAGCAGCTGCTGGCTCCCTCCAGCCTTCTCTTCGGGTCTGTGTGTGCAAAAAATGAGGAAAAGTATTTTTCTTTGCATTGTTGAGGAAGAGAGACTCATTTAGTGGATTGGGGTTTAGGGCTCTTATGGTGATGCCACCCCTATTCCCAAGAGAAAGAAATCCTTCCTCCCTCCCCTTCCCTGGGACATGAAATGCTTTAAAATTATGGTATTTTTCCTTGTTTTGAAGGCTGAAACTGGCTCTTTGATAAAACCTCCAGCTCTGCTGTGCAGCTCAAACATAGTGGAGTTAAGAGATGTTTTCTGCCTGGTGTCAGCTTGAAGCCTTGCAGACACTGAATCCCTCTAGAGGAGGGCACATCTGTTCAGGAATCTGATCTCATTTCTGCCTTATAGGTTCTCCAGCTAAATGGACCATTTGCTTTCATGAAAGTAATTGCTTTGAATGCTGTGGAAAAGAGAAGCCAAAGCCACAGACAGCATCTAACCTCGCTGGTGTTTATACAATAAATTAATAAACACTAAAAGGATAGCATTCAAGTTTACAACAGCACACAGCATATTTTTAAGCTATCCTGGATACTACTAGAAGAGCACACAGTGCTGCAGCCACTCTCTGCAATATGAAAATGCTGGCTGTGGCTGCAGACAGGGGTTACAGTGCACCCAGGAGCATCGTGGAGCCGGGGCGTAGCAGCTCCATAGAAACACATCTGCTCCTGCCCTGCCGAGGGGGAGCTGCTCTGGCTCTGCTGCTGCTGCTGCTGCTGGCATTGAATTGTCCCCCTGGTCTGCCTTACCTGAGCCTCAAGAGAGGCTGTAAAATACACCAATATCACCAATAATAACACCAGGGTGCTGTCGGCCCCAGCACATTGTTCCTGAGGCTGCTCTGGCCTTCCTGCTGCCCAGAATGTGCTCCAAGCATGGAAGGGACACAGCGAGCCTGGGAAACCTGAGTCGCTCAAACTCCGTGTCACGGTGACTTGTGCGCTCTCTCTGCATATCAGAGAGGCATAATTCCCTTCTTGCCATAAATCTTCTTCCCTTCCCTGCTGCACTGCCCTGCCCCTCTCTGCACATCCATAGCCCTGCTCCCTGAAAAACAGGAGGCCCATAACATTTCCTATCTGAAAGGAGCAGAGGGTCTTCCCCATGCACAGGCTCCCCCTGCTGCCACTGCACCCACTCACAATAAAAATAGTGTTATATAAACATATATTTACTGCAAATGTATTATTGTGAATTGTACGTAATTATATATGTGCATACTAAAATATATAATAATAATATGTGATTATTTAAGCATGTGAGGTTAGGCAGATGCTTTTTTAATGTTTAAATTATAATATATTTATGATAATTATATATTTAGGCATATTAAAAAATATTTCGTCAATCTCGTGCTAACGTCACAAGAGGAGAGGAATGAAGCATTATGATGGAAGGTTGCTGCTACCTTTATGTATATAACTCTCTATAATTTTTTTCTATAGGGCTGTTAAAGGTAGGTTGCCCTAGGTTTACTTGTTAATGTTGCCTTTTCTGTATTTTTTTTTTTTAGTGGCAAAAGTTAGGTGGGTTCTTCAGAAAGAAGAAACATTTTTACTGATGTACAGTGTTTAAAGGGCACCAACCAAGCTGTGGAGCTCATGTTTATCACCCAGGCCACAGCCACCAGGGGCCAGCCCAGGCACTTTCTTTAGAGGCTGTGAATCGTGGAGAACAGCAATTTCTCTCCCTTCTGTGCATGAACTTGCTCTGTCCTGCCCTCTCTCACCTCCTCTGAGAGTGCCTTCACAGTCTTGAGACAGACGTAGCACCGTTCCAGTGACGACTTCTTTCTTGGGTTTCTTTTACCAAACATAAGAAAATTAATTTTGTTTCTCCAACAGTCTTCCATCCTACTGGGATTCCAGCATGTTCTCTGCAGAGCAGCTCAGACTCAAGGTGTTTGCCTCAGCCTCCAGCTTGCAGAGAGGATGTGTGAAGGAGATGAGTAAAGCCAGTGGCAGAGCAAGTGTCCAGTTCCAATAGGCTCCTGGCTGGATGTGGGGTTGTGCAAAGCTGTGGTTTCCCTGAAGACAGCAAACCTGTGGGGTTGTGGGTTTTACTGCCAGATGGATGAAGATGGCTCCACTGTCTGCAGCTGACTTTTAAGTGAAGTAAGCAGGTAGCAGATAAGGTCCATGGTAAGCTGACTGGCACCACATGGAACCACTTTTACTCAGCACCACAGGGCTACTGCTATCCTCAGGATGTAGCATGGTCCTGATCACTTCTTCCGCTGGCATAATTATGGTATGTTGGTCCTGAGTTGCAGCTGCTTTTATCCCAGTAATGTGGGGATTCACAAAGTACCTATTGCTGCATCCCATGAGTGCAGGGAGCTGCTGCACCAAGGTGCCAAATCTTAGCTCGTGGGTGAAACCCAGTAGGGTGCTGAGCTATAGCTTCGGGGTGAAGGCAAAATCAACCAAGCCTTTACCCACTGGTACTTACACAATGCCACAGTTGTGACCAAGTTGTGTTCACAAGCTGAGGAAGAGCACACTGGAAGTGTTTCCATATCAAATAAACTCAGGACCAAATAGAACAAACCACAGGGTGGGGCAAAACGTGATGGAGACTCAAACAAGCAAAAAATGAGGACTGGGGATGCAGTCAGCACTGGGAATAGGCACCCAATTCTCTCTGTGAGCCCAGGAGCAGGATTTCCCTTCCTAGCCTTGCCCCAAGAATGACTTTCTCAACTCTTTTGGGCAAGTTACATCACTCCTGAATTTTTCCTTTCTCTCTTAAAAATGAGGTTGCTGCTTTTATGCCTTTGCAGTGTGGCTGGGACAATGGTAGCTGTTTGCAACGTGCTCCAAAGAGCCACCAACGACTACATGGGATTTACCCAGGAGAGGAGGGGCTTAGCTCCTGAAATGCACCCTCCTCCCATTCCACGTCCTGTGAAAGCTGGAATCCATGCTGCATTCTTGGCAGAGCAGGAATTCAGGTGGGACCATGGAGGTCTCTCCTGGGAAGCTCGGAGAGGAGTGCATTTCTGCTGATGGAAATCAGCTCTCAGCAATGTTGCTGAGCTCCCTGCTGTTTTAAACGCTGGCCTAGATGTTAATAATGATGTTGTTCCATAGCTGAACAGATTCAAACAGTGGGAAATACATCCACCTTATTTAGAGGTGGCTAAATAAGCATATTTTATTTAATAAAATGTCATAACACCCTTTGGCATTAGGCCTGTTCTTGGTATCCCCTGTGCTGGTTCCTGTGTCTCTGTTGGGTACAGGGCTGCCTGGTGCTGATACTGGCAGCCAAAATGTTTTTTGATTTTTTTTTTAATGAGGAACCAACATTTTTGACTGAGGATTTTGGCTCTACTTTGTGACTGCAATCAGCCAGTGACAGTTGAAGGCTATGACATTAAAAATATATTTTTTAACTACAGTTAATTGATCCTCATGGGTAATTAGCATGCAATGGGCTGGTTGCTCTCTATTTATCACTCTGCTCTGCTGAATGAACTTGGCTGTGCTGTCTGCTCCTGTATTTCCACTGTCATCCATGAATCTCCCTGTACCTCGGTGATGCCAGGCTTGGATTTCAGAAGGCAGAGGCTTAACCCCAAGCTGGGACAGGCAGCAGCCAGGTGCCACTGGAGGACCTAGGCTGCTGGATGGTTTCAGACATTCTGTGGGTGTTCTGCTCCAGTCTCCATCCCCATTTTTCTTTCTGCTGCTTTGCTCCTGCCCTGCCGTGGGTCCGGCTGGGAAGCCAGGGCCATGTGTGTTTCTCCAGGCTACACATGGAAACCGTGGCTCTGCAATAAACAAGGGGAGCGTGTCCCTGCCTGACTGGCACGTTGGGCAGATGTTCAGTCTACAGACCTCATTTCAGGCAGTCAGAAATGAGAAGGTTGAAGATGATTTTCTCTCCCCCTCAGCTGCCAACGAGGCCCTCTCAAAGCTGCTGTGTTCACAAAGCCAGGCTGCAAACCCGGCGTGGACAGCTGTGCTGGAGCTGCTGGATGGATTACAGGGCTGCTCCCTCCCAGGCTGTTTGATTGTGTGTGAAGCTGGCTCCAGCTGCAGAGATGGAATGGGCTGAAAGGATGCTTTAGAGGCACTGAAGAAATGCTGAGAGAATATGCTGGAAGCTTGGGGGTTACGAGGCTGTGCCACGGCTGAGCTGACCACTTTAGCTCTCCTTTGAGCTACTCTATTTCTTTCAGAAACAGCTCCATTTTTCATAACTTCCCTGTGTGAAAGGCTTATTATTTTCTGTTGTTGTTGTTATTCTCCAAGGTTACACAGCATCTCTGTGGCAGAAATGCAGCTCTAGGAAGGAGCTGAGCCATCTTGGCTCCATTTTTGCATCCATCCAGACACCTTTGGCCTCACACCGAGGCAGCAGTGATGGGGAGATGTCTCTTTGACAGAGGGATGCAATAAGGGTTATAAATGGAATAACTGGGCACAAACGGCTAATTAGTGTGTAGATGTGCTCTAGTTAATTGGGGAGACTATAAACACCACTCTACCTGGGCTGGACACAGTTAAAAGGAGGTGGTTTTCTCCTTTCCATCTGACACGTGAGGAGCAGAGCGAGAAATTCTCAGCCTTCTGCTCCACATAAGAGGTCAGCTGTCCCATTTCCAGGTTAGCCACACTCTCCCACCTCCATCTATGCAAACAGTTTTTAAAATGACTCCTTGTGCTCCCATTTAAGTTGTTTTAACTGCACAAATGACTTCTGTGTAGTGGTCAAAATTATAGGCAATGGCTACTTGGAGAGCAGAGCATCCGTGCAGCAGGCTGGGGAATTCTGAGTATTTCTTGGAAGAAAAAGGAAGGGTAGTGGTGCCCTATTAAAGCTGTTCTGGAATAAATCCAGCACTGAGAGGAACCATTTGAATCCACATATTTTTTAAGGAAGGTTTTCCTTTCAGCAGCAGCAGCACAATGGTCATTGCAATGGGATGCTCCAGCAAAAACCATCCCAGGGCTGCACCAGGCAGTGTTTGCCTTTCACAGGATGCTGCAGGAGTCACAGGCACCAGGCCGGTTTCCTCGGCTTGGCTGCCCAAAAAACCCAAGGAGCATCCATTGTAGTGACAATGATTGAGGCTGTTTTGGGTAAATGCTTCAACTTCCTATCACAACAGGTGTCCCCTATCCTAAGGCTTCTCCTCAGTCCTACATCCACCCAGAGAGCACCACCGGAGCCGCTCCAGAGCACAGCTGCAGTGAGAAGAAATGTGCTGCCGGCTGATACAGCAGGTACTCCACTCACAGAGAGGCAAGGATGTGAGAAGCATTCCCATGGGAACCTGGCCAAGCCCTGCTCCCCGGCCAGCTCATTTTGCTGTGCCTTCAGTGGGACAGCAAACCAACCTCGTTCTGGGCTGCATTAGGAGAAGTGTGGCCAGCAAGAGGAGGGAGGGGATTCTGCCCCTCTGCTCTGCCCTCCCGAGACCCCACCTGCAGTGATGCATCAGCTCTGCGACACCAGTGCGAGAAGGACAGGGACTGGCTGGAGTGAGGAGAGCTAGTTGTCCAGCTTGGAGAGGAAAAGGCTCTGGGGACACTTTGCAGCACCTTCCAGTACCTCAAGACCTAAAGAAAAGCTGGAGAAGGGCTTTTGCAAGGGCCTGCTCTGAAAGGACCAAGAGGAATGGCTTTAGACTGGCAGAGGGTAGGTTTAGGTTAGATATTGGGAAGAAATTCTTCACTGTGAGGGTGGTGACGCCCTGGCACAGGTTGCTCAGAGAAGCTCTGGATGCTCCATTCTGGAAGTGTTCAGGGTCATGTTGGATGGGGCTCTGACAACCTGCCCTAGTGGGAGGTGTCCCTGCCCATGGCAGGGGGGTTGGAACTGGATGATCTTTAGGGCCCCTTCCAACCCAAACCTTTCTGTGATGATTCTGTAACTGATTACTTTCTAAAGTAATTGAAAATTGCTCCTGCTATTACGCACCTATCAAGGAGCAGTGGTTCTGAAGAGTTTTGTGAGGGGTTATTTGATGTGTATGGGAAGAGTTTGGGCAGTTTTCTTCTAGCAATAAGGCAAAAAGAAGCGAGGGTGAAAGACTCACATGGGACAAAATCTGCCTGGGGCTCAGAGCTGATTCAGAGATGTCTTAGAGTGCCTGTGTGCAGGAAAAAAAGTCATTTAACAGAACACAGGGCTCCATTCCCAACAGTGTGGAATACCTTGAGCCCAAGGGGAGGTTTTTACTGAAGCCCTGGCAGGGCTTTTGAGGGCAGTGGCCACCCCAGCACCCACCTGGCTGGGCTTTGGCTGCTGTGAGGCACCGAATGACAGCAAAGGGCACTGCAGCTTCACCAGAGCACCCAGCACTGATGGCTCACCTGGAGAAAATGGCAACTGGGGCTGAAAAGGAGCAAGTGATGGGACTGGGAGGTGATTTTGGGTAGCAAGGGGAAGGAACTGAGGGTGTTTGCTCAGCAGATGTGCTGAGGCTGCCTGGCACAGAGAAAGATGGATCCCTGCCCTCTTCTGAGCTGGTCTCATCACATGAAAACAAGAGGCCAGAGAATGAGGTTTATGGCTGGTGTGTCTGAAACAAATCAAAGGAAAGAATATTTAGCTTGTCTGAGCGTGGCAGGGAACATGTCAAATATTTCATGTGGGAACACAAGGGTCAAGGTGTTGCTGTGCTCTGTGTTGGAGTGGCACATCCTGATGGGCAGAGACTGATGGAAACAGCAAGGAATGGGCCTAAAGTCACATATATTGGACCAGAATTTAAATAAAAATCTACAGTTTATTATACAGCTTAGTGGGACAGTGTTGGGAACAAAAATCTGGATGTCACCCCAGGGGAGTGCAGCCTGCTTTAGGGACCTCCAGTTGCACTGCATTGCTGATCTCCTGCCTTCCCAGTTCCTTCCCAGCCCCTTCCCCACCCCACCTCCTTTCTGCAGCTGATACTGGCTATAGAAAAGGATAGGATTTCAGAGACAAGACAAAAACGATCTTTCATTTCCATCAACCTGTGTTTGCTCACTCACTTCTCTGTCTGACTTCCTAACTCAGAATTTAGCACTTATCACCTCCTCTTCCCACCTCCCGCTAATTTTCCTGCCTTGTGATTTGGGTTTTCCCTGGGCATTACCCTACTTCTTGGGACGTAAAATTTCCTGCTAGGGGCATCACTTGAATATACACACATAATATAAAGGGGAGGTGAGCAGCTTGGAAGCCATGTGAGGGGTATGGTGTTTGTATAAAGCTTCCAGAAATGACAGATCTGGATGGCAGGAATGGCTCTGCAGCCTGACCACACCACACTGGATCAGCTTTGGGATGGGGCTGGATATGGTGCTGGAGGGAAACCCCTCTCCTTGGGCAAGTTGCTGGAGAAGCAGCAGAAACTCCTGTGCAAGCTGAGCCAGACAGAGAGAAACATTGCCGTGTCTATTTTAGGATTTTTGTGCTGCTGCTCCTCACCACCCTGTCCAAATACATCCCTTTAATGGATGCTGCCCGAGAGGAAGCACATACATCCTCCTGTGAGAGGGTGCCTGTGCCCATAAGCCTGTTTCCCAACACTATAAATTGTTCCTATAAAAGATGTTACTCCTCCCTGCCTCTCCTTAATAACTCTGTGCTGGGGCTATAACAGCGCTTTGCTGCCATCATATTTTTCACCAGGACTCCAACCCCCCCTCTCTTTTTTCCCTCTCGGCTACTGAACAGCTCCCAGCAAAACCAGGCAGTTCAGCATTCCAGAGGGGTCTGGTGGGGATGCTCTGGGAGGAGGTGGGACACTGGGTACAGAGGGGAGGGCGGTGGCAATAGGGCCACAGGAGAATTTGGGAGCTGAGTGGGTGCACAGAGCGAGGCCCCAGCAGCTCTGCAGTCACAAGGGTAAATCCACTGCTTTTCCAGGCTCACCCTCCTGGGATGACCCCTCTGAGGATCACAGTGCCCTGTGGGAAGCCCAGCCTGCAGTGGAGGCTGTGGGTTCTGCTCAGGGACTCAGAATTCCTCGTTGTGTGAGGAGCATCTCTGCTGCTGTCATCCAACCTGCATTCCCGATGGATTGTGCTGCCCAGTGCCAAACACAAATGTGGGGGTGAAATGGAGCAGGGAGGGTTCCCAGCTGGCTGCCCATCTCCTGCCCATCCCAGCACACCTTTGGCACAGTGCTGGGATCCACAGGGAACACCAGAGACCCTACTGATACCACTTGCCATTCAGAGGGGGAGACTTTCAGCTTTATTTAAAAAGAGCAAATGCCCAATTCCCCCTACGAGTGACCAAGTGGGGAAGGGCTCATCTGCACCCAGCTCCCTCCTCCCCAGTGCCACTGGGACCAGAAGAAAAGCCAGGTCCTCTCTGCATGACAGGCATCCAAGCTGTGGCTGCTGATGGTTTTTTGTGGCTGCTACTTGGGGCTGCTCCTCTTCCTTGCATGCATGGGGAATGTAGCAGGATAATTTGCATCTGGAAGTTTGTGTTCCCAAGTTTCCTTTCCCTGAGGATGTCGGAGCCCTTTCACTGCACACTAAAGAGATGATGTGGTCTCCTTCAAAAATAAATGCATTCCTTGGGTGCTCAGTGTGTAAGCAGAGTGCAGTGTGGCTGCTGAAAATCTGCACAAGCCCAGCATCAGGGAATTATGTATTAATAAAGGTTTAAAATAAACCCTTAGAGGTTCATCTGGCAGTTGAAGCTTGGAGGTATCCCTTGGTCACTGGGTAAAGCCTTGGGGGATGTGTTTCACCTCTTCTTGTGTCACTTGTGTGCGTGGCTGGGTGTTTTGGGGGTAACAGGGCAGGGCTCTGTGCTGCAGGGGATCCCCACACCTGGGGACAGTTTCATGTTTGTACACAGAAATGGGATTGGAACACGCTGGTCCCCTCTGGTGCTCACTGCCTGAAGGAGAAGGGGAACATCCCAAAGCCATAAAATCTTGTCAGCTCACACCTGGCACATCCTGCCCAACAGGCTGGGTGAAACCAAGCAGCTGCAGTGTCCTCTCTCTCACTTGTGCCTAGACTTTTTTAGAAGAAGATCCCTTTCTCTTGCTGTTCATTCCCTCTCATCTGAGCTGTGACTCTCCTGCTGCAACCCTGCAGCAAGTTGTTGTCAGGAGCAGCCCCCTTGCTTTGTGCTCTTCCAACAAAGCATGGCCAAGTATTTGCATGAGGGCAGCTTTAATGAGCTGCCTTTCTGACAATGTAAATAATCTTGTCATCTTCCTGACAAATTAATGCTTAACCCCAGCCCCCACCTCTTTCTAACTGGCTAAAGTCTTACCCATTATTGCTTTGGGGCTTATTAATATTTTGGAGTACAGTAGTGACACTGGGAGAGTGCCTGGAGGTTGTATGAATTAATGCTCCTTTGCCTGTCAGGGTATTTAAGTCTTAGGTTTGGTTCGTGGGTGATTTAAATAATTCCCATGGATTCCTCAGCTTCCCTTGTCACATGCATGGGGACAGGAGAAATCACACGTACAAGCATGATTAACTAATGAGCTGTCTAATGAAGTGCTTCTGACTACAGGCATTAACCATCTACTGCCAAACAGATCAGGGGAATAAAAGGCATAATCCCATGTCAAAGTTCCCTAGCGTGTCACCCCGGCTTTGGTGACAGAGGCTGGTCCCACCCCACGTGTGAGAGATGCTCCCTTCTGATGGGAAGAGGTTTATTTAACCAAACCAAATGAAATCCTCTCATTTAGCAGCCTTGAGCAGGGGGCTGCCAGCTATAAAACCCAGTAGGAACCCAAAAGGAACAGCTCACAAAATGAGGAGAAATTTAATAAAAGAAAAAAACCCAGAATTTTTCATATCTGCATTTTTGTATAAAACACAGATTATCACACAGATGCTCTGACAGCACACCCTTCCAATATGGAAAAGTCACACATTTGTAAGGCCAGGCCCTGTCTCTGGAGCTGGATTTGCCAGCTGCAGGCACTGCCTGTACCAAACAGGGGCTGCAGGGCCAGGAAACAAATGCAGCTCTGCTTCTTAATGCAACTAAATACAAAACTTTCCATGGAAGCAGGAAAAACACTGTCTGCAGTTGGCTGAAAATCTGTGTATGGGTCAGCAATGCCTCTGGAGGATGTGAAATGTCACCTGTGGGATGCAGGAAACTGCACCAGGCAGCCAGCAGCTCCTCCCAGATTACTTCAAGGAATTAGAAGCATCTTCTGGGGCTCCAGCCCTTCTGCCCCTTGGGTTGGGATCAATTATTTATCCAAACGTGACATTTCTCAATCCACAAGTAACCAGCCTGTCTCGCTGTTTTTCTCCTGGAGCAAAGGGGGAGTGTTGAAATAAGGGTGTCTTTCCAGGCTCACAGAGGATCAGTGGCATTCCTGGGGGCTTGCTCTTCACTGGGCTGTGGGGAGGGGTTTTGTTCTGAGGTGGGATGTAGATATGGATCCTGGAGAGTTTGGTCCACCTGTTTTCTGAGGTGAAGTGCATATCTAGTTGCCATTCCCAAATCCAGGACTCGTGGTACATCAAATGGGATTTTTACTGTGGGTGTGGGCTGTGAGTTTCCATCAATTCCCTGTGCTTAGTCTGTTTCCCCAGGGGCTGTTTGGGGCCCTGCTCAGCCTGGGCTGGGCATCTCTCCTGTGTGTGTTTCCTGACTCCCAACGTGCAGGAAGCGGTTTGGAGGGATGTTGCGGAAATTCTTTGTCTCCACTTCCTATTTCTTTTCCTGCTCACCCCCCTCATGCAGGCACGTGTGCTGCCTGCTCCAGCAGCCTTGGGCTTCCTTGTTCTGGGGTATGTCTGGTATTTTATGCTTTATAAAAGATGGGAAGGGCTGGTTTTTGATGCCCCGTGCACTCGGTATGGCCAGGCACTGGTGTGGCTGTCCTGGTGAAGCACAGTGGCTTTCTCCAGGCTGATCCATCCTTCCCAGAGCCTGGGGTGGCCCTTGCTCTGCTGAATGTCCTCTCATTCAGGTGTTGGAAGAGCAGAGTGGGTTTGGGTGCAGACTGAGGGCATCCCTTCTTCTTCTCATCTTGGATAAATGGCTTTATTCCCACAAATAACAGGATGAGGGAGCTGCCAAAAATCCCGGTGTTTTCTGACAGCATTGTCAGCAGCTATTGCTGGGTGTTCGTTTACAGCAATTTGCATGCTGGAAAGTGAATTTCTGCTACACAGAGTGTGGCTGTGCAGGGAGGAGGCCAATGGTTGTGCCTGCAGTTTGGTTTTGTGGTTTATAATCGATCCAGTCGTTCCCACTGTGGTAGGAGAGATGCTGAAGCTGCTGGGACGAGAGCCAGCCCAGCTCCTCTGCCTCCAATCTCCTCCAGCACCACAGAGGCACCCGAGCTTGCATGGCAAAAGGGATAGGATGGCCCCATGGCAAAAGGGATAGGATGGCCCCATGGCAAAAGGGATGGGATGGCCCCATGGCAAGGGGTCGCACTGTGGCTTGGAAAACCCTGGGCAAGCTCTGCTCCCTGTTTCTTCCCCCCAGCAGTGCCATGGATGTGCTGGTTCCCCCAGGGATTGCTCAGCTGGGTATTATTTTGGAGCTTCAGTCTTCAGCTGGATTTTTTTCCCCCCTGAACATTTATGCAGCACCTGCAGCCTCGACAGCTTAGGCCAGGAACTGGTGAGACTCTTTCTGCCAGCCAAAAGGAGCCCATGGGCAGATCAGCACCAGGCTCCTGCCTTTGCCAGGGGTTCTTCCCATTTCTATGATCTATGTGCTACACCAGGGAAAAACGAGGGATGTTACAGGGTGGGGAGGTACAGGAGGGATGTTAATGGGGGTGGATAAACTCTGCTACACCAGGAGTGGAAATTTGTTACCTTCTCCCACCTACAGCTTCCCACAGGCTCTGTGGGGCTCCCATCCCTCCCCAGAATCACCCATCCCCTGCTTCAGAGCCTCAGACCAAGGCAGGGATGACCAGGAATTACCTGCTGACCCCGGGCGAGTCCTGCTCGGAGTCTGAAACACAAACCCATATTCTTTAGCTATAGCCCCATCTAATGGCTCGATCCCAGCAGCTCCCTGTGCCACGCCGGTGTTTGGGTGGGTGCAAATCCTGCCCAGGAGCTGGGGGTTCCTCACTGGCAGGGAATGCCAGCAACAGCTCCCCTGCCCAGAGCCCGTGATCCGGGACACAGCAGAGCTGTCACCTCCCTGGGGACACCAGGCTGTGCCCCGACTGCTCCTTGCAGCGCCAGAGCGGGGCTGGTTTCCCCCGCTTTGTTCTGTGTACAAAAGCAGCAGCTTTGATGAGCTGTGCCGGGCTCCTGGCAGCATTCCCGGCCTGCAGGGCCCGCACTCCCGCAGGAGCACGGCTGGGACACCCACAGCAGCAGCCCATGGACACACCGGCCCGGACACATCTCCCGGCCGCTGCAGGGGCTGGGACACCCGTGGAAACCCAGGCTCGGCTGCCTCCCAGCCCTTTCCAGCAAGGAAAATCGGGAAAACTTCCAGCAAGCCCCCGGGGTGGGCCCTGGGGCCTGGAGCTGCCACTCCGCCCCCGGGCCGCTCCTGGGCTGGGCCCCCGGAGCCTGTGGAGCTCTGCGCTGATGTCCCAGCGGAACAGAAAGCTTACCTGACGGTGACTTCAGCTGAATTTAAACGCACTCTGTGGCTGAGGTAGGAAAAGCCGTGAGAAATTAGGCCAGTGGGGCTGGTTTTGCCAGGATGGCTCAGCCCAGCCTTGCTGGCTGAAGCATCCCTCTGCCTTCTGCCGGCACTGGTGAGGCTGTGGGGGGCTGGCTGGGGCTCTCCTGGCTCTGAGGAGGCTCTTGCTGCTGCTGCTGCCTTTGGGGGATGGTTTCATGCCAGCCAGGGCTGTAGCTGGTTTAGGGTGGTTTGGGTTTGGGTTTCTTCTCTAACTGCATTTACACACATCTTCAAATATTGGTGTTGACTCAAACCCAGCTCCCAGCGCCAGATGTGTCTGATCCTGTCTTCTGGAGCCAAAGCATGGTGTTGAGCTGATCTAACAGCAGGCTGGAAAGCCTGGAAGCTCCTCTGTGCCCGCCCAGGGTGAGGTGAGGTGGGCCAGGCCCCTGTGGTGCTGTGGGGATGTTTTGGTCACATTATCCACGCGTGTCAAGGTGTGCACTGGCACCACGTGTGTGTCCACAGCCCTGCCTGGGTGAGTTTGTTTGGGAATTTCTGCTGCCAACAGCAGCACATAGCAGGGAAATGAAGAGGATGTAGGCCCAGCAGGAACCCTGAAGCTCCTTGCCTTAAAAACAACTGTGGAGTTGAAGCCAGGATCAGGATTTTTCCAAGGCGGGCTGAGAGAAATGCTCCTGTGGCTGGGCAAAGAAGCTCCTCTGTGCAACACACTTTGGTGGCTCTGGTTTTCTACTCCACTTCCAGTGCTGTGGGTATTTCCTTCACCTCCCATTTCATCCATGCACGAGACTGTGCCTTGATCTGCCATGTGACCTGTTCCCTGAGACCCTCATGTTGGTTGAGTCTGAGTGGGGAGGGTGATTTGGGGGCTTTTTGAGAGCCCTGGGGGGCTCGAGGCCATTGAGAACAAGGTGGCATCATCAGGAATTGTCCCTTTGGCATCCATCAGGCCAGCCAGCCCTGCCATGCCATGGCTCCCTGCTGCTCCATGCTTTTCATTTGCTCTGTGGCCACTGCAAGTTCTACCAGCAAGGCTGGAAGGGAAACTTGGCCCATCTCCCTCTGGGCTGGCTCCAGGGGAGCAGAAAGTGCCTCTTTGTGGGGTCTCTTTTGCTGTGAGGGGGAGCTGCCCCCCAGCTCCTGTTTATCCAGTACCCACAGGCTGGCTACCAAAGCCCACCTGTAAAAATTAGTTTTGGCACAAGAAGCCCAGGGAGAGCATTTGCCAAGGAAAAATATTGTCAACGGGCTCTAGGAAAGCAGGATTACTCATCCAGGGGAAAATCACCCAGCCAGGTTGAGCAACCTGCACAAAGACACTCAGCACAGCTTTATCTCCAGCTGCAGATGGGTGCCTGCAGAAGGATGGTGCTTCTCCTCAGTGTTGCCCCATGTCACCCAGTCTGCCCTACCTTGGGTTGGTGCAGTTTTGTGGGCCCCCACTCCCCACTGGGGGACACATCAGGCCAAAGGGGACATGTGGGGTGTAGCTGGCTGGGGCAGGGGGTGGTTTCTGTGCCAGGGCTGTGCTGGGGTGCTCCCAGAGCTCTGCTGTGCCAGGGCAAAGCCCAGCCCTGGGGCACTGCCTGGGGAGCAGCTGATTTTGCTTCCTGCCTTGTTCTCCCCACCACCAGGCCTGCATGAAGTTACTTCCTCTGGGCATGAAGCAATCCAAGCTTTACTGTCCCTTTCTTTTCTTTCAGACATTAAAAAATCTCACTTCTCTTCAAGCCAGAGCCAAATTCAACAAGCATCAAGCAAAACTCTGCTAGGTGCTCTGAACTCACTCAGTGATCTGGTTTGACTGTCCTGACACGGGCTGCAAATAACTTCCCAATGTTTTACACAGCCTGAGATGGGATTCGAGAATTGCAACCCTCCAATGCAAATTACTGCCACAGGCAGAAAGACCTGGAGTGGGTTAGGTGAGGAAGGAGAGCCCTTCACAATGTCCATCCAGGCAGGTCTAGAAAGGACACCTGGGTCACAGCTGGGTCACAGCTGGGTCACAGCTGGCTGCTTGCAAGGCACAGGAAAGGTCTGAAGGCCATGGCCACCCCAGTTTCATGAGCAGTGACAGCCAGGGGGGCCATGCCCAGCCTGTGCCCAGCCCTGGTGCAGCAGAGGGCTGTGCTGGGCTGCCCCACCGTCTGTGGACACAGCTGCCCCTGTGTCCCTAGAGCAGAGCCTGTTCCCAAACACCCTAGAGGCTGTGCCAGGCATGAGGCTCAATGGTTGTGCAGGTGTTTCACTGATGGAGGTGGCAGAGGGCCAAGCATTGTTCTGCTGCATGAGCAGTGCCCACCCTCCTGCCCACAGGTCATCCAGAGTGCGGGGAGAGAGCTTGGGCATGAGCATTCCTGCACAGACAAGGTGCTAGGAGCCCTGGATGGGCTTCCCCAGGACATCCCTGCCACACCGGGGGATGCAGCCACAGCAGGAAATGAGCTGCAGGCAGGCCTGGAGGGTGGCACAGCAGCTCAAACATCCCTGGGGAAAGAGAGTGGTGAACTGTCCAGGCCAAGGGAATCTGCTTTTCCCACTCAGCTCTGCTCCTCCATCAGGGGAGCACAACCAAGGGGAATTTCTGCTCAAATGCACTCTAAGGGAGAAAACATCAAAGCTCCTCCTGAGCCTCAGCACAGAGCAGCTGCCAGCTCAGGTGAGAGCAGTGACCATCACTCAGCAGCTGCTTCCTTAAAACAAACATGCATGAGAGCTGAAATCCAACACCCAGGAAAACACTAAACTCCAGAGAACTGGAGGCTGAAATAAGGAATTATGCCTCCAAATCTGACCACCAGCAAGCCTTGCCAGTGTTGACCCACTGATTAAAAGGAGCAGGTTTCTCACCAGCTTCATGATGGAGATGGCACAAGATGAAAATAACAAAGGCTGGGATAAGCATTTACTATAAAGAACCAGTGTTGCCGTGTTTTTCCTCATTCCTTACAAGTTTCAAGTTTTTAGGATACCAGGTGATAACTTTGCAGATGCAGTGCCTATATTGCATGGCCATATCTGTATCTATACTAGTCCAAGCAGTTTAATATATTTCTTTAGGCCATTCTGGTGTTTCAGTAAAACTTCTGATGTCCAAGGGGCAGGCCTCAGATGAGCGGTATTCGGGGGAAGATTTGGGATGGCATTTTATGCTTTGCTTAATTTTCCAGTACATGGTGGTGGGTGTAGCTGTGGTGTGAGTTCAGAAGTTTTACTTTTTAAAGCAATGGGCACAAAAGCCTGTAGCTGAGATTTGTAACCTGCCCTCTGAACCCAGCTGTGCGTGCAAGCTGAGCACACCAGAGCCCAAGGCAGGTACTCTGCTGCCAGAGCATGGGACCAACGTTAGCACAGGGACTTGCACATCTCTATGGCAAATAAAGCAGTGACCCAGCTCTAAAATTTGTCCCTTTGACAGCAGAGCCCCGAGTCTGATGACCCTGCCCACTACAGGTACCTCAAAGGCTGCAGCCAGCTGCTCTAAATCACAGCCTCTCATCTGTGACTGACAAAGCAAACAACACGGCAGAAAGTGCCAGAAGCCAAAGGGTGGGAAGGACAGCAAAGGGGATAGGCAAGGATAATTTCACAGAGCAGACAAGTGGCTTAATTAGCATGTTGTTTTGAGCCCACTGCTTGTCCTTCTGGGATAGCAGAGCCAAGGAAGACCATGCCTTGCTGTCTCCCATGGAAGTGCCTTGAAGAACCTGTTCTAACAATGGTTGTTCCCTAGAATTATTTAGCTTTTCTCAAAGGACCAGTGTATTCTGAACTGAGCTTTGTCAAGCTGTTGCTGTTGTGTGACCTGGAGTCACTGCCAGTGACTCTGTTCATTCCACAGTGTTCATAATAATTCTCTTGTGGAAGGGAGCTGCTGAAAGTAAGCTATGAGGAGCAGAGCATCTCTCTTTTTTTTTTTTTCTTTTCTTCCCTTTTAATGAGGAAAGAGTAATTTATACATGCATGAGACAGATAAAATAGGCTCAACCACGGCAGGCTTGCTGCTGTAATTGCTTTGGTTTTCAGAGCACTTGCACATTTCATGTGAAATTAGCTTGTGGCATACCCAGACTGTGGTACATTGAACTCCTCAGCATCTTGGCTCTCACAGCACAGCACTTGCTTTGTTTTCCCCAGAGAATTCTGCTCTTCAGGTGAACTCTGGGACCAAACTAGTGCACATCCTGGACTCAGCTCCAGGATAAGCTGCTTACCAGCAGCAGCTAAGCAGTAAGAAGTGACTGACACAAATCTCAGCATAACTTGCCGTTTTGCCTCTAGGTGCTTGCTTTTCTTCTGGTTCAGTCTAAACCATGCATGGTCCTGTCTCTTGCCCTCCAGGTGAGGGATTTCTGGACTCTTGGAAGAGAAAGCTTACAGGCTTTAGCTGCTCACATCCAACCCCTTCTGCTACCCACTCAGAACCCAAAGGGATAATGCAACTCAAGCCGGGCTCTTCCAGTATTCACAGATGGCCCCATCCAGCAAGCCAGTGACATTCCTGGGCAGAGCCTTTGACCACAGTGTGAGCATGGTGCTGAACCTCTGACCATGAGAGAGAGGATGACAAGCTTATCTTAGCTCAAGAGCCATACACAGCAATGCCAAGGTTTGCAAATTAATAAAAAGCCAACAGTATTACAGATAAATGTATTTTAATTAGGATTAAATACTATCTCAAGGTATCTTGAAATCGCACTTGTACTGTACTATCAACAGCCAGAGGCAATAAAAAAAAGTCTGAAAACGTAGAAGTTCTAGCATCCAACACATGACAGTAAGTGCTGCCATTTAAAGCAACAAACACCGCTCCCAAGAACAGATATTCTTAGAGGAAAAAGTTGTAACATTTTTGTATGGACAAAAAAAAAAAAAAAAAAAAAAAAAA
>VZSR01001479.1:4254939-4424047 GCA_013398615.1 Brachypodius melanocephalos | reverse complement strand
TTTTTTGTTGTTTTTCTTTTTTTTTAACATTAAATACAGTTTTCTTTAAAAGCAAGGTACTTTCTAAATTCATGGTTTATATACTGTATGTACACAAGAGCAGAACATTGTACAGTGTTTTCGGATAAAGCAGCACTAACTAGCTGTAAGCTGGTACGGTGTTGCTGACCCAAAAAGCAAGATGACAAGTTAAGCACTCTAGGAGAAGTATCTCCATGGTTGGTATGAGAAAAGTAAAGTATCATGTATGTACAAACTGACCCTTCAAACAAACCCCGCCAACTCAACATCGTTTGCCATGGAACTGCACATGCTGCAGCTGATCAATGGAAGCCTGACTGCAGGAGCTGGTCTGAGACCAAAGCAACCATTTCCTTCCAGTAACAAGGTGCATCACCCATGCAGAGAGCACTTGCAAAGTCACTATTGCAGCATGTCACCCTTGGGCTCTGGGGGGAAGAGCATTCTCACTGCAGCCTCAAGCCAAGGAGACACCTGCACTGTTTCTTCACTATACAAAATACAAAATGCCCAACCAAACCATATGACATTGAGATTAAAGCTACGTTAAGTAGCTGTATGTGCACCTGGCCTTTCTGCCCACAGTTACAAATTAAAGCAGAAAGTTCGCACCCCACTATCACCAGTTCAGACTAAAATGGAGTGGCAGTGATTTCCATCATTAGTGCAACATTAACTCCTATACTCTATCAAAGTGACTGACTGCTCTCCAGACAAACTACATGTGTATTCAGATCTTACAAAACTGGTTTCAAGTTTGTAGCCTTTTTTTTTTTAGTCTACCCCATTAAAAACCCCATTATACTCAGGAGTAGTCTGTGTCCTGTTCTAAGTCAATTGCATCAAAATATGACTTTTATTTTAGGGTTAGCAGTGGGGCAGAGACAAAGGTTCTTCTTGTTATACATACTTTTAAAGACCATTCAGCTTACACCTTCAGAAGAGGTTATTTGCTGTACTTTCAGGACGTTGTTCATCCTTGTCTTACAAACTACACTGGTTTAAGGAACTGAATGTTTCTTCTTTGATGAGGACAGAAGTGAGACAACTTGTTTCTAAACTGCATTAACTTAAAGTTTCAAGTTTTAATGGTGTAAAAAATCTGACATTCAATTACAGTTAAGAGAAACTTGCTACACAGCAAACTGCATCCAAATCTACCAGTTACTGATGGGACCTTTAAATTAACCATTAACGAGTTATTCAAGGCATCCAGACCTGGAAACATCAGATCACCCAGCCAGTGAGCCAGCAACTCCCTCCCCCCTTTTTCATGAGACTTTAACAACTGCAGATGTGACCTCAGCGCTGGAGCCAACGACTCCAATCCCCAAAAAGGTTAGGGAGATCCTGTGTTAAGCCCAATGCAATATGCATTAGTGTCATGGAGCAGGAAGATCCCAGTGTCTACTTGTTAAAAGTTCACACAAACCATACAGATAGAGACAGGATGAAATACAGACTCAAAAGGATCCATTATGCTTGAAGAAAATTCCAAATAAAATGACATCTTCTGCACAGCCCAGCCTCAGACACAGCCACACCTTTATCTAGTATAATAAACTCTGTAGTAAACTGTTTTTGACCTCCATAGAGAGTAGGAGTTGTCAAATTTAAGAAGATAAACTCCTCTCCCTGGGTACTGGTGGCTGCCAGCATACACTTCTTCGTGACAGTCTCGTCTGTACACAGGCACTATTTCATCTAGCTGAGGCTTGTTGGCATTCTTTTTGGCTTTTTCTTCACTGCTTGTATTTTCTGAAAAGGAAAAAAAGGGGTGTCAGTGAACATGGGTGGATGCTTTATGAGAGAAACTCAGACTAATCTCTAGGGAACAAGGCCCTCTTTGTTAGTTTAGGAACGAAAGGAGTCACAGGGATTCATACCAAGGCTGGGGCTGAAGCACTCAGAAGCAGGAGGAACAGCAAACGTGCTCACTTTATCATGATTTTAACAGTTTGATATTAAAACTCACTACACCCATCTTCCCAGCACAGCCAGGTCAGTTTGTGGATATGCCAAACTCTAGTTTTCAGTAGCACAATCACCCATCACTGACAGCCACTGATGTGACATACTGACTAGCACAGATTACTTGGTAGTGATTCCCAGAAAGGCACTGCTTCCTAGGTCAGGGCAGCTCTTGCCAGGCAAATCACATGCTCATTTCAAAATGTTTTTGTGATGCTAGACTCCTCCACAGGCAAAGGCTGTAACCTGTGTCTTAGCCACTATCAGGATTTGTTCTCTGAAGCTGTTTTGCTGCAGTCTCAAGGAAACTTCCTCCCTAGAAACATGTCTTGAACAGCAGGACAGGATTTTTCCTAAGGTTTCAGAGTGCGGATCCACCGTGCTCTGGTACAGCACAGGTTTCAGTTTAGTTTACTGAACAGCTCACTTAGGAAAAGGATTTCCCCAGCCTCAGCTGCTTTAACCTGTCTGTGATCCAAGGAGGGGACTGAAGTTACTTGCAGAACTGCAGCTCCTATTCAAAACTGGAAACATGACTCCAACCAGATGGAAGCCAGGGAAAGCAGGAGATTACACAAGACCATCAGTGGGGCTTTCCCTCACAGCCAGCTCTGACAGTTTACATGCATTAGTGTGCTTACCTTCCTCTTCCTCCTCATCATCACTGGACTCGCTGACATGCACACTGACTGCAGTGTTAGGGGAGTCTGTCCATTCAAAATACACCCCAAAACCAATGTCATAATTGTCTGTAGCAAACTCCCAAAAGAGGTAAGACCCCTCTTCATGAGTTGGGACTCTGACTGTAACCACTTCTCCACGGCCCACTGTGATCACAGAGTCTGCATCCTGACGGATTTTTTCCTTGAAGTCTTTTATCTGAGGCCGTGTCCACATGGATGGGGCAGCGATCACTGGGACAGAGTCTGGAGAGAGGGGAGGAAATATTCCAGTTAGGCTTTGTTTCAGTTATTTATGCTGCATACTTAAGTGTGCCTTGAGAGCGCTTGAGGGCCCCAAGTGTCAAAGTTGCTACCAGTATTTTTTTTTTAACTGAAGAAGCAAGTTTCAGCTCTGAAAAGATAAATGAACCAGTGCAAATTTAGTTATAACACTACTAAATGCTACCAGTTTACCCATCCATCACATTTAAACCAACAGTGCTTATGCAGAAAAGCCTCAGAAGGCAAATACCCTGTGCAGTTTATACTGCATAGAACTCTTCACTGGAAGGATCTTCAAACAGCTTTGACCCAGTTCAAATAAAACTGAGCATATTTCTGCCCAGAACAGCTTTGTGCTAGAACTTCTATGCTCCTTTCCGTCAGGTCTAGGCTGACGGGTGGTT
Organism: Brachypodius melanocephalos; assembly: GCA_013398615.1. Taxonomy (NCBI): domain Eukaryota; kingdom Metazoa; phylum Chordata; class Aves; order Passeriformes; family Pycnonotidae; genus Brachypodius; species Brachypodius melanocephalos. Next base: position 4,420,707 of record VZSR01001479.1, on the reverse strand, counting down.
CTGGATCTCATCAGCTTTGCTGAAATGCTTTTGCTGCTTCCTCTTTCCCTCCTCTTCCAAAGCTGAGCTTTGCCTATGCAGTATTATTCTCCCATGAGAGACAGCAGCCCCAGGAATCAAACCTAACTTTTCCATAGGCAAATGAAGCCAAACAAAGAACCACAGTAACCCTACTTAAGACACCTGAATCCTAAGAAAGGCTTTTGCTATTTATCTTTAATTAAGAAATTCAGCTAGCCCCACCTTTTGGTCCATTCTCCAGTGCTTCTTCCAAAACCTCTGGATCCAACTCTTTTTCAGGGCTGTCTGCATGTGCACTGGCCTGCCCATTGATGGATGGGGTGTCCCCTGGGGCAGGGGTGTTCACCTTCGATGCAGTAGTCAGGGGTGTCCCTGTCGCTGCCACCACTGCATCCTGCTGCTTCTGTAGGGCTGCCTAAAACAACAGGAATTTAAGTCAAGTACAACCAAACCCTCACAAGATGCCAGTTCTACACCTTCCAGCAGAAGGTATAAAGACAACTTAAAGAAGACACTTCCCCCTTCACCCTAAAAGGGGGCTTGACCCAGAAGACCAGAAGCAGCACACATTAACCAATTACATCTACTCAGTCCCAAGGGATGTGAAGTCACTTGGTTCTAGCCTGCTGGATACAACCTGAACAAAGAAATTCAACTTTTAAATTACCTACAGTACACACAAACTCTTGCACTTAACTGTGGAAGTTTTTCATTCCTGTCACATTTCTATCAGAGTTGGAAGTGTGACTTGTTTGCTGGTTTTTTGTTGTTTTGGGTTTTTTTGTGTTGTTTTTTTTTTGGCTGGAAGGGTTCCGTCCAGCCCAAGCTCATCCAGGTCTAGAAAGAGCTGACTACTGAAGGTCTATTAGCTACTTGACAATTTAAGAGTCAAACAGGGAACTCCCTTGAGTAACTTCCCTGTCCCTCATTATCAGTCCAGAGAGACAACACAGGCTTTTTTGTTGGGACAGGGAAAAGATGTGACAGTGCCACTTTAAAGGATAACCTAACAATCACAAAACTTTGATGGGCAAATGGAATATAGGTATCCTGCAAGAATATGAGGAAAACACAGAAAAATATCAGTTAAGATTTCAAATTTAAGCAATTGCACAGATGCTGTCCAGATTTCACTATCTACTACAGCAGTTTTGTGCACCGAGAGAAGGGTGGTGTGAACTTTTCTACAAAACTATTGCACCTTTCCAACATGAATTGCATCAGAAGCTGATCTGTAAGCAGAACAACACTTTCTAACTGCTCTAACAGATCCCAATGCAGCTGACTCATAGGCATGCAAATAAAGTATTCCTCAAAAGTGTTATGGAAGCTACATGAGGGGAAAAAGTAATTATAACAGGGCAGAAAGTCTCTGCCTTTTCTACACCACTTCAGCTCCATCCAATTATGGTTTGGCTTAGAAGGGAGCTATAAAAATCATCCAGCTCCACATCCCTGCCATGGGACACCTTCCACTAGACCAGGCTGCTCAAAGCTCCATCAAACCTGTCCATGAACACTTCCTTGGATGGGGTTTCCACAGCTTCTCTGGGCAACCTGTGACTGTGTCTGACCACCCTTGCTGTAAAAAAAAGTCCTCATGTTCAATCTAGACCTACACTCTCAGAGATGAAAACCTTTGCCCTCATCCTGTCACTACAGGCCCTGGTAGAAAGGTCTTTCTTCATGTTTCTTCCAAATCCCCTTTAGGTACTGAAAGGTTGCAGTGAGGTTTCCCGAGAATCTTCTCTTCTCCAGGCTGCACAGCCCCAGTTCTCTCTGTCTTCATAGCAGAGGTGCTCCAGCCCTCTGAGCATCTTTGTGGCCTCCTCTGGACTTGCTACAACAAGTCCACATCCTTCTTATGCTGGGGATCCCAGAGCTGGATGCAGCACTGCAGCTGGGGTGTCATGAGAGCAGAGCAGAGGAGGAGAATCATCTCCCCCCCTCAACCTTCTGGCCACACTTGCTTTCCTGCATCCCAAGATAAAACTGACTTCCTGAGCTGCAAAAGTCCATTGCCAGCTCATACCCAGTGTTTCACTCACCAGTCCAGCTCTGCAGGACAGCTCTCAACCCATTCACCCCAAGACTGTACTGATACTGGGGAGTGCCCTGACTTGACCCGCTGAAGGGGCCTTGTTGAGCTTCATGAGGTTCACGTGGCTCTCTTCCCATGACATTTCTTTACTGAAAGTATCAGCCTCCACAAAATACAAATGACTTAACAGGAAATCAGTTACTGAGCCTTAGGTCTTTAGCTCAAGAACAGACCTCAGGCTGGCAGCTACAGTCTGTCCTCCCACCCAAATCACAAGCAGCTTATTGCAGGCAAGCAATTTCATCAGGTGTTAGTACCTGATGAAGTCAGACAATAGGTGCGAAAGGAGAGAGTGCTCAGGCTGGCAGGGAGAAGCAACCTCCAACCCAGCAGTGATGCTACAGTGCTGCATATGCATGCTCAGCTGGAAACACAGGGCTGACCACGGCCTGCTGCTCTGCACAGATCTTCAGGAGAGTCACCTGAGGAGGGCTGTTCATGCTCAGATGCACTGGTATGTCATTAGATTTCACACACACACCACCAATGCTGCAGCAGAGCGGTTCACATTTTGTCTCTAACAGTAATATTGAACCAAGCCATTAGTAAAGACCTGTTAGTGTTTTCTTAATTAACAGCTGCTTCAGAAAACTACTCCAAAAGATGAAACAAATAAAGGGGCTTTGGTGTTTGAATGTGAAGCAGCATTAGCCACTAGCATGGTAGCTCTCCCTGGGGCAATTATCCTTTCAAGGAGGTAACAGCAGACAAGTTAATACATCCCAGTGACAGCCTGGGTCACAAACCCCTCATTCCCCAGTGACAGCCTGAGACACAAAGCCCAGGTGTCCCAGCCATACCTGCTGCTGTGCGAGCTGGACCTGGTAGAGCTGCTGCATGTACTGCTGGTAGTGCTGCTCCTGCAGCTGCCGGATGAGGATCTGCTGCTGCTCGTAGTTGCCGGGATACTGCTGGGCCGCGTACTGCTGGAACTGCACGGCCGTCTGCGAGTTCAGCGCTGCCATGATCTGCTGCCTGCCAGGGGAGCACAGCACGGCCTCAGCAACAGCTCAGGGCACTGAGGAACCCCTGCACCTAACAGCCTCTGAGGCCACCTAAACCACTTCATTCCACTCTGCAAAACCCAACCAAAATAAAGCCACGTAATGGACCAGAACCCAGAGCTAACGCGGATGTGAGTTTTGCCTAAAAATACGCTGAGAACATAAAGAAGGGAGCAACATTTTCTACCCAGTGTTTGGAAACATCAAATGTTAAAACAAGAAGAGCTCTTATGTAATTCTCAATCTGTAGTCTGATAAAGAGGTAGTGTTACACAAAACCCACATGACTAAACTCCTCAAACAAGCAAAGGAAAAAACCCCACATATGCTTTTCCCATAAACCATCCTTCCAGCAGACCTTCTATAAATCTTGTTAGGAACAAACCTGCTGTGGCACAGCACACCGATGCTTTTTGGTGAATTGAAGAAAAACACACCACATAACCACCTTACCTTTCCTGGTCAGTATGCAAACAAATATGAAAAACATGACTGACAGTGGCATAATTCAGGAACAACAACAACAAAAAAATGCTGCCAGATGGGGCATCTGCATCTCCAATAATCTCAACTGCTGAAACTTCAGGAGGAACACATGGGTTACATATGGCACAGGCTGTTTTTCTCCCCTCTCCAAAGAACTAACAGAAATTCTATGGCTAAATGACAAGATAGATCCAGGGCCTGTCTCATGTTACATCCATCAGTAACCAGCTATCAATGTTTCAGAGGAAGGAAGTATCACACAATTGCAAAAAAAAAAAAAAAAAATTTTTTCTCTCCTTCTCACTCTTCTTCTATCCCAAAAAATCACCTAAAGCATCAGCATTAGACTGGTCTAATATCCCAAAGAGCAGGATTTACTGCTTTTCAGCAAACTGTGACCAGTTTAGATACACTTGGTATCCACATTCCTTTTCTGTCTAATCTCTGTAACCTGCTATGACCACTTAATACACAACATCCAATTATGTGAAAAACCCCCTCAACTTCAAGGCATACCACACTTCTTGTTACTTAGCACTGTGCAACACTTTTTATTGCATATATAAGTTTATGTCTGTCTCTCACTCTCCTCTGGCTCTCATCACGTAAAACAAGCAGCAAAACTTGTGGTTTAATTATTTTGCTCCCTTCTCAAAACCACTACATAGCAAGCACAGGATCTACTTGAGAGACATCCCCTGCAAAGACATTTTTATGGTGGCAAATAGTTGCTGACTGATGTGGAACAGCTTTACTATTCTCTTAAATATGACATGATCTGTGTTTTCAGCATCTGGATGTGAAGGGAACAATGAAATATAATCAGAACTGCATATTCCAAGTATACAACTGTCTTAAATGCAAGGCAGTTATTTCCTTTTGAGTGTTGTTTGTTTCCAGTACTCACTTCTGTTGCTCCATCCGAAGTCGTTCCTCCTCTATTCTCCTCCTCTCCTCTTCTTCCCTTCTCAGTCTTTCCTCTTCTTCTCGCCTACGTTTCTCTTCCTCCTTTTGTAACCGCTCCCGCTCCTCCTCTTCACGCCGCCTTCGCTCCTCCTCTTCTCTTCTGCAACACCCACTCAATAAGCCATTTCAGCATTCCTACAATCCTAGGATGAGTTATTTTCAACATGCTGTCACCTGCCTTTTGCCTGCCCAGTGAGGCTTTTTGTCTGGTATCATCTCCTCACACTTAAATTAGCCTGGAGAAGTCTTACTGGACACATGAAAAAAATCACATTACTGCAGAGTTTTACTGCACTCAGCAGCATGACAAAGGTAAATTCTGTGTTACAATTTGATATTCATGCTAGCCTGTTACTATGCTACCTGCATAGCAGAAGAAATTGCCTGGAAGCTTTAAACACATCTTCCAAGCTTTCACACAGGTTCAGTAATGGTGTGGATGTGATGATATAATAATCACACCTGGAAGCAATAATAAGACAACCTTTGTCAAGCTGCTAACCCATATTAGAAGAGAAGTTTAAAACTGACAATTTAATATTCTCTGTATATTTAGTCCACAGACATATCAGGACAGACATTATGTGAAGCATTTCTTCTTAAGCAGATGACAGTATCAGCAAGATTTTTAAAACTTCTGAAAAACCACCCATTACTGGCAAAGTAAAAATGCTTCAAGAGATCAAATGGTACCACAGTCCTTGTACCTCAAGCATTTCCCTTCCCAAGACACCTCCAACCTAAGCTAGCTGTGATACTCTCCACAGGCCAGGAGTTACAAACTCCATAGATGCCAATACCACAGCACCCAAGTATTACCTTTTCTTTTCTTGCTCTTCTTTCTCTATCTTGTGGGAGGTGACATACGTTGAGAACAAATGGCAGCACCTATGTAGGAGCTTGACAAATTCTGTCATAGCTTTTTGCTTGGACATGTTTCCAAGGGCAGCCCATTCCTTCCTGAGAGAAAGAATACAGCTGAAATAACAGACTCAACTCTTTTCAAGCCAGAAGAGAGCACTGACAACCCAGCAAAGAGAAAAAAGTTGGAAGACCAGGAACCAAACATTATCATTTGCAGTTTCAGAGAACCAACTTCTTCCCAAAGACAGTACAATGTTGTCTTTTCTCCTGTCTTTCAAATAGACATAACTCAGCTCTTACATGAAATTTCATACATCCCATCAACTCTTTGAATTCTGAACGATGTCCAAGAACTTCCCAGCTACAAGTGACCCTGAAATATTTTTTAACCTCCTTCCACTCTAGTCTGTGGAAAAAAAAGTATACATTTTCCTGAATGAACAAGCATGGTAATAGCTATTGATTACAGCACTTCAGTTAGTTGAAAGAAACAGCCTTGTTCTTTCTAAGAAAAGCTGCATCCTTTTGTGCAAAACTGGTGCACTGGGTCCACCTCAGAGAAGCCACAGCTGTGCTGCACATTGACTTCACTCTAGAACGCTAAAAAGAGCAACAATGAACATGAGAAGTGCAGCCTGAGCTGCAAGCAACACAAGAGACATACCTGAGACTTCCCAGGTCTCATAAAAGATTTACTCAGAGTTTGAATGCATCAGGTTTTAATTTTCTGACTTCAGAATTTATCTTTGGTGTTAGGACAAGCTGTGGTGAATGCTTCTACCACTGACAAAAGGCTTGGCCTGCTGTAACCATGGTGTGGAGTTTGGATGAAACATGGGCCTGCATATTAATGCACCTTAAACTGCTACGAGAAACTGGACTGTCAGCAGAGCAGCTTCTAGCGTGGTTGAAAAAAAACCCAACTCAATAATCTTCTCGTAGTTCCTGTACTGAACTGTGACTCACACTTCTAAGACATATTTGAAGAGGCCACTTTCACTTTCCACTAGCACAGACACTTGAGATAACCCACATACTTGCAGAAATTGGATGATGTTATCTTCTCACAGGAAAAGCAGAGTTAAGACCAACAAAAGCACCCGCTCTTTTACCTTCTATCATTTCCCAGAACATCAAAGAATCCAACTTCAGGGCAAGTGTCAGGGTTGTAAGGTCCCAGCAGAACCTGCTTGTGCAGTGCCACAAGTTTAAGCTTTTCTTCATATGTTGGATGAAAGGCTTTGCCATCTTTTTCTGTAGAGAAAAAAAAATAAAGACATTTTCACTGTTGTGATTAATTAAGCACAGAATATGAATGAGAATGTTGCATAACCAATACCACGATTTCCACCATGAAGAAAAAGAGAAAAAAGTCAAGTCACAAAAGGTTAGACAAATTAAGTCAGTACTATTTAACTAAAATACAGACCTGTCCAGAAGAAACACATCTACTTCAGCTAATGAGAATTTCAGTATGGAGTGCTTTGCATCCCACTATCTACAGTCAGTCTTAGTGAGTCAGTTATCACAAAAATATTTACATTAATCGTTGAATGTCACACCATATGGATCTCTACCTCCAAAATATTTAAAAACCTTAACTGAATTCAAATGTGTCTGCCAAGTCTACTCTAGTGTGCATAGGAAGGGTTTTCCACAAAGAAAGATGTGATGTTAACTTTATAAACTGCTCTCTTTTCATGCTCTTCACATTGATGAAAGCAGAACAACCAAGGCTGAAGGCAAGGAGAACTGCAAAGAGGAAAAATTAAGAGTCAAGGAGAGTTGACCTTGAGGGAATACAATTGCTGCCCTTGGCCAAGGCAGCTGGAATAGCCCCTCACAATGAAAAGCCTTACAGCTGACTCCATCAGCATGAACACATATAGTGAACTCTGACAATAAGAAGGCAACATAAGCCTGAACATGTTCCAGGGGCTCCACAGGAACCTCTTCTGAAGCATTCCCAGTTAGATCCCACCATGCTTTTACTGGTAAAAAGATAGTTGCATTGATTTAGAACGATATATGAATTAGTCAGCAAGGACTTAACACATTTAAATTGTCAAAACAAATCAATGAAACAGGCATTGCTGTATGTGACTACACTGCTCATTAAGAAAAAGACATTTTTCTTGAACAGAAAAACCAATAAATAAGCACCATCTCCTTTTGGAAGAGCTGAAATGAGGAAGCTACTACCAAGAGGTAAAAGACAGTCACTTCTCATGACTGCACTGCTCTCCATGTAACTGGGAGCTGGAGACAAAGCTGCCACTCATTCCCAGTTCTCCTTTGGAGCAAGTTGTTTACAGCCCCAAACTGAACAGTCCACACCTAAATTTCAGGCTGACACATACTGCAAAACTGCTTGGCTGACACTTGGGAACAGTCATTAATAGGGAAAGAAGCAAATCTCACAATGAGAGAGGAAGGAAAATACCCATACTACAGCTTATTGAGAAACTCAGAGCGAATACTTCTGGAAATCAGAAACAATCCCAGCGGGAGAGTGCTTGCAGTTCACAGCAAGACACTCTATTTTTGACAGAGAAAGTTCAGTACATTACTGGACTTACTCAGCTGAAACATCACAAGGAACCACTACATGCACGCCATTTGTTCTGAAGCCACAATCAAATGATTAGGAAGGCAAATATTTAATTACTTGTTATCCATTCCTAGGAGTCCACATCACTCCTGCAGAATTTCAAGTATTTGCTCTTATCCCAGTGTCACACAACCTTACAGCAAATACAGCTGCCAGCTTCAAAAACAGAAGCCTTTCTCTACAGAAATATCTACTTCCAAAAATAACTAATGGGATAGAAAAGGGGGGGATGTAAAAACTGAACCAGAGTCTACTCAGTGTATACAATGAAAGGACAAGAGGCAGCTGACACAAACTGAAGTATAGGAAATGCCACTTGAGCATTTTTGTGGGGTTTTGTTATGTTTGTTTGCTTGAAGTTGGGTGCTTTGTTTTGTTTGTTTGTTAGTCTGTTTTTTTAATGCTATTGTTTTTGTTTTTTAAACTGAGAGTGACTGAGCTGGGACAGGCTGCCCTGAGAACAGGGCAGGTTGCCCTGGGAAGTTTTTAAGCCTCCATGATTGGAGATGTTCAAAACCTACATGGACACAGTGCCATGAAGCCTGAACACAAAAGGAGGGCTAAACCTGACAATCCCAGCAGTCCTTTCCCACCCCAAGTCTGTGTTCCTTAAAGGATGCACATCACCATATTCTGGTAAGCTTTCAACTCCTGCTCTCAGGCCTTCCAAAGAGCCCTCTGGCTTTCCCTCAACTCTTTACACTTTACACTCAACTCAGAATTTAGTTATTAGGTAACAAGCACTTCCATTAGCCTCAATAAACAGCATGTACTTTGAAATAATACTTAATATCCTGGGGCATCGTGCTACAAAGCAAGTCAATTGACAAAGGTACTGCCCTGAAATTCTGCCAGGCTTCTAAGCAAAGCAGGATTCTCAAGGGGGTCCCTGTAGCACAGTTTACTTTTCACAACCTGTGTACCTACATCTGTCTGGCCAAACACACAGCTATCTGCTGTACGGAACTGCTACCTAAGCCAGGTAACATCATCAGTATTTGAACTCACTCCTGAAGAAAGTTAAAGTGAAAAACCCTTCATTTCCCATGCAATGCACAGCACATCTGCATTTTCACAGAACAGAGAAGTCAGAACTTATGCTGTAATTACTGAGAGAAGCCAAAATCTGCATTTACAAAGAATGGTGACCCAAAGGAAGAACAACAAGCCAAATAAGAGATGAAAAAAGAGGAGAAAAATACAAGACAAGCTTTCAGTGACTTGTAGATAATGTAGCTTAGAAGCAAAATGTCAGAAAAACACTTGCAGCCAGTCAGACAGTGAAGTTTCATACTAACTATTTTGCAGTTGAACTCTACAGCATAAACCACACTGTATAATCACCCCCAACATCAGGAATTGTTGGTGTTTAACTGAACCAGAGGACCTGAATTCATCTGCAGAGTCAAATATGCCAGAAGGAGCATTAGTGTGTCTAGACAAGTAGAAGTGCCAAATGTATCCAAGCATCCGTGAACGCGCCATTTAAGCAGGCATTACCCCCACACCTCATACAGGGAAGGGGGAGAACATCAAAGGGCTCCAGGGAACACACTGAAAAATCCACAGGACGTGCACAGCAGTAACACAGCAACTGTACAACCTTCCCTAAGCCGCTGGTATCCCTTGACACAACAAGGCCAGGAATACGCTCAGTTTTCAACCACAAGAGAAAGATGAAGCTGTTACTAGTAATGTGAGGGCTTATGTCACTGTGTGGCACTGTATTATTGACATGAATTGATAACAGCCTGCAAATTTAGCCACAAAGGAGTTTAAGAAATACACTTAAGAGATTGCACTGTGCAAGATACTGTTCCTCCTCTGTAACTTCAGATTTTTCCCCCATTAGAAACAGGGCACACCATGCTGCACCTTCCACTCTAACTTCACCTACTACACCCACTCTAAATGCCTAATTCCATTGGGATTGCATTCAGTTGAGTCATCTAGAAGCAGCTAGAAAACTATTTGTGAAGAGTGAATTTTCTCCTCATAGCTTTTAAAAGCAGAAGTCATCTATGTTAATTCTATTAATTTGCAACGTTTTAATGAGTGAGACCGAAACTGAGAAGTGTGAGGACCAAACTGCTGCCTGCAGAGCCCAGTCCACTCTTACACTCCTAATCCTCCTCTCCTGAATGTGTTCTGCATCAACAGAAGAATTACTGACTGGCCCTTCCAATTAAATATGATCAAAGCACAACTTCACCAATGTAGATACACGATAGGAGTTTTCATATTCTTGACAAGAAGAGCCTATGTAACTTACGAATTACGATCATACCATCAAACTAGTGCTTAAAAAAAGAGGTCGATTAATTGACAATGATGTTCTGCTCAGGCTGAAGATGCATTCTTGTTAGGATATGAGGAAATAACTTAGAGCAGTCAAAGAAAATTAGAGTACTTAACATTCCAGGAGAGCTTTTAGATACCAAAATGATATGGTTTGTGTACTGTCTGCTCAGATGTGCTGCCCTGCAAATCACTTTAGACAGTGCATGAACACTTCAGGGACTGTCATATATTGAAGGTTGGGTGCAATGGTATTTCAATGACAGGATGTGGAAAACAACAAAGCCAGGCTGATCCTGGGGGAGATTTGCTGGCAGAGCTATGCAAGCCACCCTCTCCTGCTTCAGGACAGGGCTTGAACAGGTTACCTTCAGTGGCATAACTCGTACCAGCTCAGCAAGCAGAATAAGCCATCAGAGACACTTCTACTGTGCCACATGCCCCAGGGCTCACAATTACAGGCAGTCCTAGAGACAAAGAAATGTACAACGACTGTAACATGACTGTTCTCCACTGTACACTGGATCCAGCACCGTGGAGCAGCTTCTTAATGGCTGCCAAAATACTGCTTGACCTGCACTAGGCTTAACAGAGCAGGAAGGGAAAGAGTGCATGAGGGAAAGAATGCTCTTGTTTCCCACAGAAAAACGGACTGGAACACTGTTATCATCTATTTTCTATGCCTCTGTTATTCTGTAAAGCTCTCTTCACAAGCCATTACGAATGTTACAAAAAAAAAACAAAACACCAACACAAAAAAGACAGTGCACATCTCCTGCACAGCCTAAGGCCTGACGGTTGAAGTAACCCAGGGTCAAGCATTTTAGATCTGCTTTAGATTTGTCTTTATCGGAGACAGAATAAAGTAGCTTTTGAGTCTCTTTAATATTCCAGCCCAGTTTCCGTTGTGTTTTGCACACTGTTTATACACACTCCCACCCTGCCTTGTCTCTGAGCAATTCTGTTACCTGCAATATGCCACCACTGACAAGTGTTAGCAGTCATTGTAATAAGCAAACTCGAAGGATTTTGATCAGATTCGACTTCTCTTGCACAAAAGTACACCAAGAGTTACAGGCAGCTCAGGCTGCACACTGAAGCAGAAAAAAAGGCTGCTTAACTATCAGCATAGCTTTTAGAGGAATGGTCAGAAATGAGGTCTCAGCACTGACCTATTAACATTGGCCACCCTTCAGATAGATCTGTTGCCTCTTGAGGTACAGGAGGAATCCCTGTTTGCTCCTTGGCATGCACAGGGCTGCTAACCAAGTGTGCCCACTCCCATAGTTGTTCTGACAGCATGAAAATAATCTGGAAACGAGACCACTTATTTTTGGAGCTGTGCAGATATAGAACAAGCTGGCAGAATCAGTAACCCAAGTATTACAAGCTCCTGTAGCTCCCCATCAGGTCTTGAAATAAAAATCTTTGTGTTCTGTCACTCTTAGGAAAAAAAGATCTACAGATGAAATGATGGGCAGTGACTTTGTGAGTTATTCCAGCCGCAAGGATAGAGAAACAAGGTTTTCACTGGAAAGACTGACAACACAATTGAATGGGGAAAATTATCATCTTATCAGCACAACCATGAGTTACAAGAAATTGCAGAAGGCTAAAAAAGGAGCAGGAGTAAGCTGAAACACGTTGATACTAAGTTTTGATTAAAAAGAACAGCCACAACAACAACAAATTGCTAAGACAGAACAAGGCAAGGAACTGGAACCTACTGACAAGTAACACCCCACAGACTTCACCATTAGAGAGAAGATAAAGCTGGAATATAAATTCTGTTAAAATGTGATATAATAGATATAGGTTATTGCCACATAGCAGCAATACAGATAAAGTCATTCACAGCACGTAACTTTTGCACTACAAACATAAGTTCACCCCGTGAACACACTTTACATATAGAAACAGGTTCCTGCAGAATATTCAACCCAAGATAGAAGAAGACCATGGCTGACCGAGACAAGGAATGTGCTACTGCAGAGACATTTCTTTCTGCATCATTAAACATAACCAGAACTCTTTAAAGCAACTTCTTTTACAGAAAGAAGAAAGAGACATTAAGTACAATGCTTCCATAACCTGATAACTTCTGATACAGAGGAAAAAAAAATCTTATGATCCCTTATGATTTTCTAGAGCTTAAAAAAGTAACACCTCTGTACATTAGCATGCTAACAAAATAACTACTTTATGGTACAGCATCAGAACTGAGTCAAAGAACCAGGTCTTAAGAAAACTGCTTACATGCTCCTAACAACTACCAGGCGCAGGTCAGCCAATGTGAAGAAAGACAACTTTGTCCTTCCAGCAGTGTTCCCACCTGCCAGCAGTGCTTGCCCTTAGGAGAGGCAGCCTCCCTGGGAGGTCATCTAACAACTGACTGCCACAAGACTGACCTTTCCAAGCGCAGAGCTTGTCTTCCCTAGTGCTGGCAGGAGGCTGGACTCCCTGCTCCACCTGAAACAGTGTCTGCCTGAAAGCCACAGGAGTGATGCATTGCTGAAATGTGGTCAATGGAGTGAGCATAGCTCTTCCCTCAAAACCCCACAGCCCACTTCCCCCTTCGGAAGAAACCAAGTGTGGCAAGATACATCCACCTTCCCACAGGAGCAAACCTGGCTACAGGGGATCCCGGCAAAAACACTCCAGGTCTACACCCTAGGTATTTCACAGCTGCCTGCTGGGGTCATGGCAGCACACAGAATCATTGAATCAGTTAAGGAGGAAACGATCTCTGAGACCATCGAGTCCAACTGATGACCAAACACCACCGTGTCAACTAGACCATAGCACTGAGTGCCACGTCCAGTCTTTCCTTAAACACCTCCAGGGACAGTGACTGCACTACCTCCTTGGGCAGCCTATTCCAATGTCCAATCACGCTTTTTGTGCAGAAATTCTTCGTAATGTCCAACCCAAACCTCCCCTGGCACAGCTCAAGACTATGTCCTTTCCGAAGCAGTGAAGCCAGCCCTGGAGCTGGCATGCTGAGGAGGCGGCACGGCACCTCCCGCCGGGATCCGGGCTGTCAGCAGGCGCGGCACCTCTCACGGCGAGCGCTCGTCGCCCACGTCTGCGAGCTTTCCCCTCCGGTGCCACCGGCACGGAGCTCTGTCGCTCCGATTTTAGACGGGGGAGCTGCACACCCCCGGCAGTGCCACACAGTGTCCCGGGGCAGCCCCTGCTCCCGGCCCCGGCTCACGTCCGACACCAGGAAAAGCGCATCCCCGCGGGCCAGCGGGACACGCTGCTCGCCCCGGCACGCCGAGCCCTGCTGGGGCCGCTCCCCGCGGCTCTCGGGGAACCCGGGGCTCGGCCTGAGCCCCGCAGCCCGGTCCGGGGGGCGATGCCGCCCGGGGCTCCCCGCTGCCGGTGGCTGCCCCGGTTCCGTGGGGGGCGGTGCGGGCCGGGCCGGCGGCCGAGCTCACCTTTGAAGAAGCGCAGCGCCAGCCCGTAGAGCTCCTCCAGCGCGAAGCCCCAGCGGCGCTCCAGGCTCAGAGCCGCCTCCTCCGCCGCCTCGCCGCCGGCCTCCGCCGCGCCCGGGGAGCCGGGGCCCGCTCGGCCCCGCCCCGCCGCCAGCTCGCCCAGCGCCGGCCGCGCTTCGCAGGGCGGCACCTCGGCGTTGGGGCTCAGCGTCAGCCCGTCCACCGAGACCTCGAGCCGGTCCGAGCTCAGCACCGCCGCCATCCTCCTCCGCCGCCTCCCACCCGCCCTCCGCCTCCTGCTCCGCTGCGGCGGCCACGTCCCGACTTCCCGTCCCCTCCGACCCGGATCTTCCGGGCCCGCCCCGCCCCTCCCCGCCCCGCGGCTGCCGGGCCGAGGGATGGACGGGGGGCTGAGGCTGGCGGCCGGCTTGTTCCCGCCCCTCAGAGACGCTGCGTGCTCCTGGGGCTGGGCTGGCGCACCCCGGGAATCCCGGGGACCTGGGTGTCAGCGGGAGCCGCCGCAGGGCACCCCGTCCGCGCTTCTTGGTTGCTTGGTAGTGGTTTTTCAACAGCGTTATCTCCCTCATGAGGAGACACTGCGGGAGCTGGGCCTGTTAAGTCTGGAGAAGACAAGACCGAGAGAGAATCTCATTAATACATAAAAATACCTGAAATTGCCGAGACTTTTCTGTCGTGCCCGTGACAGGATGTGGAGCTATGGCCGTAAACTATAACACGAGAAGTTCCACCTCAACACCTCAACCTTTCACACTGAGGCTGGCAGAGCACTGGACCAGCTGCCGAGGCAGGTCGTGGAGTCTGCCTCTCTGGAGACATTCAAACCCCAACTGGACAAATTCCTGTGTCACCTGCTCCAGGTGACCCTGCCGTGGCAGGATTTGGACTGGGTGATCTCCAGAGATCCCTCCCAGCCCCAACGATTCTATGATTCTGTAAGAGGCTTTTGGTCCAGCTGGAGGGTGGTGTGGGGTTTGCCGTTGACCTCATAACCTCTCTCAGAAATCATGCTTCAGGCCTCACACAGGAGAGGACAGAAATGAGCCGGAGAAGGGAAAAAGAGCACAAGGCAATTACTTCTCCAAGAGCTGTATCTGCAATTAGCTCATTCCCTTGTGACTGTGAAACACTGCTTACAATAATACTATTATCGTGTGCTGTGGAAAGGGGGAGAGTTGCCATGCACGGCTGCAGAGGTTTATTCCCAGCTCACACAATCTTGCTTGCAGGGTTTTGAGAGAGACTGCGTTAGCATGGAGTGCTTTTGGTCACATTTCTCAGCCAAACCAAGATTCAGGCTGCACATCTGGGAAGTGGCGCATCCCTGCCTGGTGGTTCATGAAGTAAACGCTAAGGAAGACAACTGCACACCTCTGCAGCCTCCCGAAACTCAGGGATGTGGGAGCTTCACTTGTCCACCCAAAGCCTGTGACCCCTTCTAGGGTCATCCCCTGAAGTTGGTCACACTGTCCAGTTTATCTGCCATTCAAAGTGTCTTTGGATCCATCTGTTGATCTCTCAGGAATGTTGAAGAAATTTTATTGTCACACTTACAAACTGCTTAGAAGCCTTTGGGTGAAAGGGACAAGAAATGTAAAGCTTTAAATGACTCCATTTCCAGTTTGTATTTCTTGGGAGACAATGCCACTCAAGGCACTGTTTACTACACGTGGGGCAGAATTTGGTTTGGATGATGAGTCACCTAAGCTTCAAAATAAATTTAACAACTAACTGGAAATCCTTTGTAGCCTCTTCACTAGCATTTTTGTTTACTGAGGATCGAATGTAACACCGTATAATTTGGTTTTTCCTGCCAAAGACTGCAAAATGAGGCTGTACCATCTCCTTTTGTTGGTTGGAGCTCTCCAGAGCACACAGTCCTCTGTACTGACTATTTGGTGCTACCTCACAGACCAGTCTCACAGCAGAAAGGATGATTTTATCTCCTCATACAAGCCTGCACCCTGCCTTACAGTTCTGTCACTTGGGCATCATATCCAGCTTCACTTCAGCTTTTAATAGTTAATGTATAAATCACTTCTATTGAAATTTCAGTTTTCAAAGTTTTGTTCTGACACATTTCCCGCTTGGCTTAAGAAGTAAGCAAGCGTCATAAATATTTTTTTCTGGCATTAATTCTACACTTTAATCCATAGTTCCTGCTTTAAGAAACTAAGTTCTTTATCCTTAAAATGCATCCTTAGAGTAAGAAAAGCTGAAGTTCTGACTGATCCCTATTGATTTTCTGTTTCACCCACATGGAAGAAAATACTCACTTTCTATACTGTTCAAACCAGAGGTGTTCCTGTTTCATGGAAAGAGACTGGCCTGAAACCAGGCAGCCCTTAGTTTGTCTGTGTGTTTGGAGGCCAAGCTAAATCCAAGATACCAATGAGCTGATTTTGGAATAATTGCAGAGAATTGATTTATCTCCTGACAGGCCGTGTCCCACAGTGAACGCTCGGCATGCTTGGCAAATGTGAGGCCATTCCTCTCTCCTGGTGCCAGCTTTGCTCTGCCATGCAAGGGGCACGTGAGCTGGCACCAGCAGAGCAGCTTCCTCCACCATGGGCACCATAAACTCTTGGAGAGATCCCAGCTGGAGGGTCAGAGCAAGGTGTCTGATAGCGCGGTGTCTGACTGAAGTTCCTTCAGGTGTAGGAAGGGGAATGGTTGTGAGGTGGTATTTTAGGAAAAAATGGAACTTTAAATCCTGGGAGGAGTTGGGAAGTTCTGGTCTGCAATCACATAATTGCAAATGATGATACATTTTTCTAGAAGAAAATTTTGAATTTGCAGTTGATGGTTATTTGAGCTGACTGTTCCCTGGCATGCAACCAGTATGACTTGCAACACCTTCAGTGAATTGCTCATCAATCCTGTAAATGGAGACATATTTCCCACATGATTATGACAAAGAGTTCCCAATAATTTATGTGTTGGAGAAAATCCTTAACTTAATTCACAGATAAGATGAAAATGCTAAATTCAGCCAGTAAATTGTTCATTCATTTCTTGGAACAGCAGCTTCTGTGTGGGAAAAGGAGCACAGAAGAAATCCAAGTCCCAGAGAGGGAGTCTGGTCCTGTAAGTACCGTGCTCTCCAGTAAGAAATATAAACCCAGAAAATTTGTAGAGAATCAATCAATTATTTAATTCAAGCTGCTGAATGTTTGACAGTTTAAAATACCACCCTATTCACTGAAATTATACAATAAAGAATCAAAACATTCATAGGGCACTGGCCTCATGTAAACAATCAGATCTTCCACTCTTCCTGGTGGGAGAGTGAGCAGCTTACCTCTTGCAGGTACCAGAGCACCAGCCCTTCCTCCCAGACAGCCCTGGATGAAATCCAGTGCTTCCTGTGGCTTTGGCTGTCCTTTGGAGGAGTCCCATTTGCGTGGTGGTGTCTAACAGAGGAAGAGCCCCGCTTTGAGAGATGTGGCCTAACGTGGTCTTTGCTGCAGCAATGGCTGCTAAATATTTGATTATCTCAAATGCACATCTCTGAGCAGCTGGGTCTGGCACTGTGCTATGGGCTCAGAAATGCAAATCTCTCACTCAGGAAATATTTTTATCGACTTCTGAGGAATGGCTGTATTCAATAAACTGGGTGTGACCATCACTCCCAGCCCTAGTGCTGATGTAGCAGCCCAGAGCTCCTATAGCTGGGAAGGAGTGGAGTGCCTGGTAGGAAAGGCTGTATCCCTGGGAGGGTGACCGGGTTAATAGATGAATTTAATTCCTCAAAGTTTGGAAATTGGATTGCTTTTGTGAGTATTAACAGGATTGACCTTTTTCCATAACATGACAGTCCTATTCCTCTTCTTCCCATCTTCATTTTCTATTCATGAGAGTTGTACTAGCTGAATAGAACCAGGACTGGAAGAAAGAAAGTGTTCAAGCTCTTTTGGTTTAATTAATGGTTTTCTCTTTGTCTGCTTGCCTTTTCTTACAGGACAGAGATAAATTGTTTGGTTAGGAGCTGATCTGACACTGTAAAACCACCCAGGGAAGCACTGTTACAGTGTAGTGGACTCCCAATTCTGCTAGAAACATGAAGAAAAAACCACAAATTTTATTTGTGTTTATGTCTGATCCAATCCAGACTAAGAGTGTATTTTCGTTTTCCCCTTATAGTTCTCTTGATCACAGTCATTTCATAGAAATTGATTTTGGATGTTGGAAAACATCTTTTTCCAGGACCTAGAATGAATCATAGAATCATCATTATCATCTGCCATTGTTGCCCATTTTGGTGACCACTCAACCTCATTTACCACCAAACTGTTCTTTTTTTGTCTGCTTGTTGCTTTTCCTGACGTTTAGAAGCTCATGGTGACCCTGATGTACGTGTGACAGACAGTAGATGTTCTCAGTAACTCTTTAGAAGTTCAGGAATGTTAAACTCAAGGATCACACTCCAATGCCTTGCATTTCTGTAGTAATTTATGGTGACATTCACACCAATTTCTCTAACTTACAGTATGAGGTGCAGAATAAGTCAATTGGATGTAGGATCTTGGCAATACCTTTTTAGCCATGTCAGCAAATCCTGCTGAAATCAGGTTTATTGGCAGGGTGCTCAAGGGACTCCTGAAGAAACGTACATGTGCTGAAATCCATTTTCACTAAATATTCCCATTCTGAGAGACAGAAAACAGCCCATAGCATGGACACAGTTATCCCAGCTCCAGGTGACCATGGAAGAGCAGTTCAGCCTCATAAATGAAGCGATACCAGTTCCATTATCTCACGCTGATATGATTGCATCTGCTGCGGTGTAGCTGTGTAAACAGGCACACCCTTCACAGGCACAGGACCTGGGAGAAGCAGCACAGCACTTTTATCTACAAGTCTTTGCCAAATGAGATACAGCCAGGGATTGGAGCACTTCCTGAATTTAACCAACTCCTCTAATAAAGTGATTTTACAGAAGAGAGAACAGGGAAATTGATGCAATTAGCAACTGCACTTTTGGCTAAGTGCCCAGAAAAAACCGTGAACCAACAGCCAGTTGAATGATTTCTATCCATGTAAATTCAGAGCACCTATGGATGGTCTTTTCCAACACCTCCAGAAAGTGAGTTGTACCTCTGCGGAAGGGTCTGACCTCAACTAGTACATGTCCCCAAAGAGGACAGAGGTGGCACACAGCTGACCCTGAGCTCTGATGCTCCAGACACGTCCCCTTCTGTGCTGTGCTACATACCAGCTTCTTCCCTCCTGTGTCCTTTTCTTTTTTGGCTTTGTTTTCAAATGAACTGTATCTACCTTTGAGACTCCAAGCTATCCAGTGGGAAATGAGAGGCAGAGAGGAGATTTCTCTGCAAAACTGCTGCCCCTCCTGCCTCTCTCTTGATAAGAGCAAGGCTGTGTGTGCAATACGTGGCGCTATCAACGTCACTCCTTCTATTCCGCAAACAGAAGGATAACACACCTTTCAAAAGCATGCAGTAAGCCTGTCCCTCTTCCTCTGATTATCAGATGCACTCTTTAATGGAGAGCATGCAGCTGGTTCCCAGCTGCTCAGCTGTGGCTCACTTTTTTATGTTATTGTTTGGGGTTATTTCTCCTGCTTTGAGTTAAATTGAGGATGAGGTTTCATGAGATGTCTGCAGCCCTGGCCTGCTCCCAACCATACACCACACACTCCCATCAACATCCTGGTTGCCAGCTCTTAAGCTAGTTAGGCCTCTCAGCAATCCTCTTCACCTTTTTAAGCAGCTGGGTTGGTTCTCTGCTGGCTTAGAGGGCAGACGTGGTTCACCAAAGGGTCAGGAAACCACTGGCAGCAGCAAGAGCATGCTGCCAGGAACAGGGAAGTGAGGATGGGAGCAGGTTTCCCTTTGGGCACAGGAGTTACAGCCATGAGCTAATGCCAAATAGCAGTGGTTGCACTCCACCACTGCTCCCAGCTGCATTTCCTGCCCTTTCCCTGCACTGGATCTAGCAATGGTGTGGCTTCAGGGGGAGTTGATCCAGCTGGCTGATAAGGATGAAAACTCCTCGTTTTTATGGCGTGGTTGGTTTGCCCTTGTTTCAGCCAGATGAACAGATTTTCCGTGTGGCTGCACAGCCACTAAAAGCAACATAAGGAAAGCAGTGCAAATGGGAAACAGAGACAGAAACCAGCTTGTACATAGCCCAGCTGCAACACCAAACTGCAGCTTAAAGAGCAGCCACGCCTATCCAGCCATCCTGCTGTTCTGCCAGAGCCAGATCACTCAATAGTTTGCTTCCCTACCTGTGCTCTTCTGCTCTAATGAACATCTTTTCAGTACAGGAAGTGTATTTTTATCTCCCTTGCTCGGTGTGAGTAGAACTGCACTCCAGCAGGCAATTTCAACCTCTTCTGATTTGTGGACTGCTAGTGGAGAGGCTGGCAGGACTAAATCTATTGACTTCCATTCCTTTGTGGCTTTTGTGGACCTTGGAAGTTACTCACAGTGGCAACAACTATAGACTGAAATGTACTGCACAGCAGAACTGCTGAGAATCACATAGGACTCACCAGACTGCCAATAGTCTTTTGACATCTTTTTCTCCTCTCATTTATTTCTTATAGAGGATAATAAAATCAGAGCAGATTATGGAGAGTGAGGCTAGTGAACAAAACTGGAAACTTTGCGCTAAAACCTATTCAGTTCAGTTTCCTAATGGACAGCACAGAACAAACTATTGAGCCCGGATGTCCCATTCTGTCTGTGTGTAGGCTGTCTTTTTGGGAGATAAGCAGATAACATCCTTTCTTAGTAGTGCAAGATCCTTTGTTGCAAGCCAGAGTCACAAAGCTATGTTTGTGTAGGGGCTGCACTGTGCCTTCTCTTGGCTTACAGATGCTCCTTTTGCAAAAGCTGTGGCTCCGCTCCCCATCATTGCAGAAGGCTGTATTTTGGTATAAGGGAGTACCAGTGGCAATACTGGCTTGCAGTGAAATGCAGCCTCCTTCCTTTTATATCTCTTCTCCCTCTCTCTCTCCTGGCTTTATTACCAGATCTGATTCACAGCCCAGCCCTGTAAACTGAGTCAGTACAATTGTCAGGGTGAAAGGCTGCAAGGAGAGGAGTGGGAATGAGGGACATGGCAAAAGAAACGACAGGTGGGGTCTGCTTAAGCTGCCAAACCCTTGCTTTCCATCAACACAGACTTCAGCACTGTCATGTTTAATACATGCATAGTCTGGCCCAGCCCCTTCAGCTAAAACTGTCTGTAGTTTATTTACACATCTTCTGGTGCCTGTCTTGCTGATGACTGAGAGGGATTGCTGCTGAAGACATCATACGTTTTTCTCTTAACTACAGAGATATATGAATCGTTTTCCTTTACCATGCTTCGCTGCAGGATAATGAAACCTTTGAATGAAGAGGGGAACAACATGAAGTTATCTGCTGGGGACCTCATCGTCTACCTTGTTAAGTGGGGTCTGGGATGGCTGGCATGTGTGGGGAAAACAGCAATAGCTCTCAAGGGAAAAGCTTAACCAAGGTCAGTACATTTCACCAGCTAGATTCCTGAACAATATTCCTGGGAGAGGAGTATCTGAATGCCTGATTCAGTGTTGATGTGCTCCTACACTCCAGTCCTAAGGCAGCAGAGGTTAACAACACTCAGAATGTCAGCACTGGCCCCCAAGATAAAACACTATCATGATGAAAGGAGCAATTCTCTGGTGTCCTTCCGCCTGCAGAATCTATATAAGCTCGGCTGCACTCAAGGAGCCTTAGCACTGCAATTATGTGAGTTAAGAACCAGGTCTTTTGCTGATAAAAGCCCTCATTTAAGTGTAGCTATATACACATAAGTACAAGGAGTGTATCTTTAACCTCACTTAGATACAGTAAAAAACCATCTCTCTAGTACAGACAAGCCCTTAGGATCAAAAGTACGTGAATATCTCATGGTGTTAATTTTATTACAGGCCTCCACTGAGTGCCCATCACTGTAATTTTTGAGTAGCCTTTAAACAACAACAAAACAATGGTATTTTCCAGCTAGAGAATGGGCTCTAATATTTGGAGCATCAACTGACATTTCTTTCTAGATCAAAACCTGGGGAAGAAAATTCCTTGCTGGATGGAGTCTCAGGCATCACTGGTAGTGTGCCCATAACCTGTTAGCCGTGACAGACAGCTGGGTCTTGCTAATCCTCTCTATCCAAAAAGAGGGCAGTAGCAATCTTTGAGGGTTGAACCTTATCACTGTGGTGTGAAATGTCACTTGCAGGTCAGTGGCTGCTTGTTCCAACCCCCCTCACTACATTTTGGGTGAAAAAACATAATTATCGCACTCTTGATTAGTTTAAGAGAATTGTCCAGTCCCCTGGCTTAAGTGGTCAGGTCAGGAAGGAGCTGGTCCTGAATAAGACTCTCAAATCCCACAGAAATAAGTAAGAGTATCCAATACGATCTGGTTTGATGAGAGTAACACTTACTTAGAGGCAAGTAATCTAATGCACAAAAAAATATCTAACAATTTTCATCTTTTTAACTGTCACCTAAGGGACAGGAGAAAAATCCTTCAGAAGGGCTGGAAAGTCATGAAGATCCAAAGAAGAGAAATTGTTATAACCATATGTGAAGGAAACAAGATGTTAGCTTTGGGATCATTGCAAAGGGGTCCAAATTTTCAGTCAATTTTATTTTTTGAAAGAGCTTGTTTTCCTCAACTTGTAAAATATATTAGAGGGGAAAACATGTTTTGAAAGGAAGTAGGTTTTTTCCCCCCAGTGACACAGCACAAGATGTTCCCTTCTAATGTGTTGCAGGAGTTGGTTTGATGATTCCTCCTGACACCTCAAAGATCCAAGACTACAAAGCAGTGAAAGGATTAAATAAATCACTTGGTCACTGTGGAAAACCATAGCCAGGGAGTCAGAACACTGGGAGCCCGAGGTTTCCACGGCTATTGTACGAGACAGACAGCTTTATCTTGTCACCTGTCTAGGATTGCAGGACTGTTTTTTCTCTTCTTTAATCAAATGGGCTCATGGCCAACAATTTACCAGTCTCACTTCTAGAATTGTGGAAGCCACTTGGTTGTCACAAGTCCTCAGAAAAGCTTTGCAAAAAGTTTCAGCTGTCCCTATTTAGGATGGAGGCTGCTCATTATCTAAAGAACTGAGCTCTTAGTTGTCAAGGGATATAGTAAAACCTTAAATAATCTGCAGACTGTTAGAAGCACTGGCTGGGAAATTACTGAATGTTCGAGGATTTCCAGTATCCTGTTTCCTAGGTGCCATTAAAAAACCCACAACCTTTAATTCCACAGCAACTCGTCTCCCACTGTGATACCATTATGTGTACATGGCTGGACATGAAAAAGGTGCCAGCTCTTACCTGACACCATACTGCTACACACTGTAGCATGTAAATTAGTCTCTGTGTGTTGACACAAGTCACCTTTCTTCAGCGTCACTTTACTTAAACAAGCATACACTGTGTGTTTGCATGTGTGTCTGTGGGTAGAAGAAACCACCTCCCCAGCCAGGTCCTTTTCCTGCTCACACTGTGAGCCCACAGCACAGTGAAGGGAGCCCCGGCAAGGTGGGGGAGCCCGAGGGGGTTTCCAGAGAACCGTCAGGCAGTCAGGGAAGGACAGGCACCGGGGCTGCTCCCTGGCTCCCTCCCAAGCTTTCTGTCTGCCTGGAGACTGCTTGCTTTCATTTCTGGGTGCCTCTGATTTCCTCATGGATCAAACATTCCTGCTTGGGAGCTGGGTGCAGCAGTGCTCATAGACATGCCAAGCCCATCCCATGGAGTGCATGTTTCCATCCCAACGGCTTTGGCTGATGCCAAAACATTCCTCACGTTGCCTGAGTGTCCTGTCACCTCTGGTAGCAGCCGTGTTTGGCAGCCGACAATTTCCTCGCAGACTGGTGAGCTCACGGCTGCTCCAAACCTGTGGCACAGGACTTTGCACGTCCCTTGGAACAGGCTGCTCCCCACCCACACTACAAAGGCCTATCTGCACTACAAACCAAACCTCCCTGCCTACAACACTGCAGCCACTTTGCACTGTTTAGTCCTGTTGAGGATGCAGAAAGGAACGGGAGGCTCTGTGAGGCAGGGGATGCTGTCCCTCAGCCTGGCTGGTCCCCACTGCAGGCCCTGCCAAGCCATGGCTCAGCCCAGCAGGACTTAAAGCAACCACTACAGCTAACTGAGCACTCACGAGATTTTTTTCTGAAACTTTCCTTCTTTTCTTATGCAACTGTTGCTTCCTGGACTCGTATTGTTAGAGCTGTCTCAGTTGGTTTCAGAAAATGGAATTGGATGTGCCACTGGTAATGTCAGCTCATCAAATGGCAGGCCAGCAACTACAGGGAAGGGGGAAAGCACAGCCAGGCTCACCTTTTTTGCTCTGCCACTCACAGACTTTCATGTAATTGTGGGCAGGTTGCTCAACCTTCCCATTTTCTAGTAAAGCAGACATATGCCTGGAAGATTTTTCAAAGTCCTCAACAGAAGCAAGTCCACAGAGTGAAATGTAGAGATCACTCCTGAATGTTTATTGCTCAGATTTTGGAAAAAAAGAGAAGGCTTTACTACAACATCCACCATTTCAGGGCTGTCCTTAACAGAGACCCAGCCAAAACCACCTCCCCAGTACTGTGAGGGTGTGCAGTGCTAGCACAATTCCACAGTCATTCACTCCTATCTGTTCACTCTAGATTAATAAATCCCATTTCCTTCAACAGCTTCCCTTCCTGCTTTTATGGGAAATTTTGGCCTGGTCAGAGTTTTTTAAAATATATATGGCCAAATCCGGTTAGGGATGAAAATGAGTTTTATATGTTGGGTTACATATTGATGGACTTACCCCATGCAAAAGCTCAGTTTGTAAGTGTGTGTGAACAACACCCAGCAGAGCTGCCCAAAGGAATGTTTGCTGCTCTGTTGTCACTGTGTAGGGATCACTGATAGCACATAGTCAATGTGAGCTAAAAGTCAGTCAATTTTGCAAATCCAGGTAAAAGTACCTTTCTGTTAATAAACCGTGCAAAATTACTCAGCTTGTCTGACCTTGAATTCCTCCTGGTCTCTGGGGAGATTATGTCCCAAATTCCTTGAACTATATAATGATTGCTATTGTATTTTATTTTGGTTGTGTGAACATGAAGTAGGGCGGACTTGTAATACACCAGGGACTGTGCAGAGCAGCAGCTGTTACACTTTCAAAGAGCATTACTGAGCTTTTTATAGTTGGCTGCAGTTGACATCACAGCTAAATAGAGTCTTGCTCTAAAATATATTCCACCCAACCTATGCAACCTGAAATCTATGCATTGCTGGGAGGAGAGAGGGTCACAGGAAGCAACGCAATACCAGCACAGAAGTAAAAGCCTGGGGATGTGTTTGCTTGTTTTTCCTGTGTCCATTAGAAATGCCCTTGAATATTTTTTTCCAGGAAGAGCAGAAACCTCTGGAAAAGAATGACAGAGTGAAACCTCTCACCTCAGGATCAGCAATCAAATCTGGCCCAGGTCAGCAGTGACCAACAGCTGCAGTACCTCACTCTAGGTACCCCTTTTAGTGCCTCATGGATGGCTATCCAAACCAGAAGAGGCCAAATGCTTTTACACTGTTATCACTGGTGCCACCAGGATGCTGCTGGAACCTGGGTAAAAGCTACTGTGCAGTAAAAATCATTGGAGAGGAGCATCACACACCCAGCCCCCTTTCTGGACTGGACCAGCAGCTTCCAGAGCTTTTGGGAGAGAGCTCAGCACTGCACTCACTATTAAGACAGTAACCAAGCTGAGTTAGTTGAAACAAAGCTGAAGCTTATCCAGGACTCAAGTTTAGCCCCAAAAAGTCTAAATCCACACTGTCCTTGTGTGTGTCTGAGTAGCTCTACTACTCTATAGCTGGACGTACTCCATGGGAATGGCCTGGGTTTCTTGGGGTACTTTCACAGCCTTACATGCACTGCACCTTCTCTCTGAGTCTGTGACTGAGGACTCTGGTTTTCAGGCATGGTTGCTTCTGGGATCCTAAATTAAAATGACCTCATGGGGAAATGTCAGTATCTTACTCTTTGCCTGACTTCTGATTCATCATACAGGGACCCGCTGTCCTGGCAAGAAGTCCCTCTAAGGGGCCAAGCCAGGGATATCTAGCCTACCTTCACCAGGAAAGACTGCAAAATGTGAGGAGACCATGCATCACCAGTCTGTGAGCCTTCCCTGGGTGTTGGTTAGATGGCCTGCCAAAAACACGACAGGTGAGACTTACTGGCACAAGCCCTTCCACAGTCTGACACTGTTCACTGTTTGTAGGCTGTGATGGCACAATCCCTCCTGAAAGCTGCACAGACACAAGCCTCCTCTCTGCTGCAAAGTGCATTATCCTCGTAGCCAAATGAATTAGCACGTACCCAGCTCAGCAGCCAGGACTGACCAGCACTGCCTTCCCCTTCCAAAATGTCAAGTGAATTTCTGCTTCAGCATATGACACCAACAACCACACAAGTCTCCCAGCCTCAGGGTTGTTGCTGTCCTCTTTATGTTATGCTCTCCTTCCTATTCATAACAGTGTTCAATGATCAACTCTCAAATGGCTCAAACTCCACCCAGAGACAAAAAAAAAAAAAAAAGAAAAAAAAGAAAAAAAGAAAAAAAGAAAAAAAGAAAAAAAGAAAAAAAAAGCCATTATGGCTATTCTGCAAGTGCTCCAAAGAGCACTTCATTATCCTTTTTTTACAATTCATGATTTTTACATGCCTACATGAAGAAAACCAGCAACCTGGACCCACAGATCTGGAGAGGATTTCACAGGAGTGGCTCTCCTTTTCTTGTGAAAAAGAAGTGAATAAGTCTTTACTTTTATGTAATGTGGTCAATGGTTTCTCCAGCTGCTAAAAACACAGGCCAGTTTGAGAAGTGACCCTGGGAAGTGTGGACAGGGAAAGAATTCACTCAGACCTGGAATGAATGAACTGGTCTTTTGCAGCTCTTTGTGCCTGCACATTTTACATACTCCTAAGCAAAATTCCCACCTGAAAACAGCTTTTGCACTTTGGTTAGATAAAGGAATCTGGTGAAGCTGCACTGCTTCAAGATTAGATAAAAGCCTGGAGAGCAGGAAGCAGGCACCAATCCAGCTCTGGAACAGGCATCTTCTAGGACCAACCCTGTGTGTCCCTGCCAGTGTGCCATGCACCTTCTCTTCCACAATGGGGTCACAAGGAAGTTACAGCGGCGTTTGATGGGTGTGTTTGGACAGCCCAGACTTGGTTATACACTGTTAATGGCAACTTGCCGCTGTGCAAATCTGAAATGCAAAGACTTGTCTGGAATAAAGAAGGTCAGGTTGAGTAGATGATGAAAGTGTGCAACATGTTGTGGGGGTGGGGGGGGAGTTGCTTGGTTGGGCACTTGCATGGCTCTTAGGAATTATCCTGGTCCCTAAAGCAGGAGTCTGCTCCATGCAGCCAGAGGAAAGATCACCAACTGGCTGAAGAGATGTAAAATCAAGCTCTCTGGGCAGGTAGGATCAGTCCTTGGTCTGTTAGGATCTTTAGTGGCAGCAGGTTCCCTGTTTACCTTGGACTGCTTTGTACATGCCAGGACTCTTGCTGCCTTAATTGATAAAAATACAAAACACAGAGGAAGGAGAGCTCAACCAAGAGAGATTAATCAAAGGAAACTCCTTATCTTCTCACTTCTGCCCTTATCCTGGCAAAATTTGAGAGAAATACAATGTTTTTGAAATGCCAGAAAACTTTTAACACTGCTATGCTGGTACCGACCAAGACATACACAATGTAAAACACCCAGGTGGTGCTGTGATTGATGTGATATCCTGCCCAGCTTTGCAATTTCCAGCCACTGTCACAAACATTTTGTCTACAGCCACATTTCAGGCATTGTCAGTGAGTGACAAAAGAGGCTAGCAGCAGTGGAACTGCTATACTGTGATGCTGCTGCCCCCTTTTTTGATCACTCAGACCTGCAGCAAACTCCTAGCATTCCTTTAAACCTTCTCTTACCTCAAATACTTTAGGTAAGAGGTATCCCAGCTGCAAAGATGTGACTGCAGAGAGGAAAAACATGGTCTTGTAAAGATGTGGGGGATGGCTAAGATGGCAGTAGAGAGCTGCTGAGATCACCCCAGCCCGGAGTCACTCTCCATCCTGGATTGCAGTTGTCCCATCTGGAGCAATAAATGTATTTGCTCTTTGCCATGTGTCCAGCAGCATGGAGAACCTTCCAGGGGCAGGGGAGAAAAACTGTCAAGGAGAAAAGTCTTAAACCCCCAAGTAATGTGTAGAACAAGCTTGGTAATATGCAAAAGAGAAGGGTAAGAATCATGAGGACTAAAAGATAGTGGAGAAAGAGATAAAAGTACCAGTAAAAGGAAGGAGAGGAAGACCTTTAGTCAGCAAAGGAGAGGACCAGAATAAGGAGGTGACAAGGGTGTGGCCTTGGCAAACAGAACCAAAGTCAAGGAGAAAAATAACCCTGCCAGAAACAAAAGCAAAGGAGTTGAGCTTCAATAAAAGAGGAAGAGAAACAGCTGTCATGTAAAATGGGAGCAAGAGAATGAGCAGGGCAGCCCAGGGGGGCAGAGGTGCAGGCTGGAGGCAGGGACATGCCTCAGAGAGTGCCTTTGCCAGAAGAGTCAGCCAACACACAGGACGCTATTGGATAACTTACCTGGGATGGCTGAGGCAGGATAGTGGAGGAGGAGGATGGAGATACTGTTCTGTGCAAATACATGGAGCTTCCGTGTGAGTCAGGAACCAGGAAACTCTGCTGTGGGCTTACAAAAGTCAGGATAACCCACTGAAATAATGCCTACCGAGGCTGTTGCATGGCACTTCTCTTTAATTTGATTTTAAATAGCAAATAAATGTGAGTCAATTCATGCAAAGAAGAGAATGACTTCATCAAATGGCATAGTAACCACTGCACTCCCCAGCTATGATCATGTGGTACTGCTGATTTAATGATCAAAATGATGCAATGATTTAATGATTCAATGATGCAAAACCCCAGCTCAGGTGAAACTTCCCACATTCCATCCACGTTAAACCTGAAAATCTTCCAAACTTTACAGAGGCTTGAAAACCCGTGAAATTAAAGAGCCCAGAAAAAAATGCAAGAGCAAAACCAAAACGGTTTTGTTGTAAATGTTATGATACATGAGATTAGAAGTCCCTCATGTCCAAAACTGTATCAGAAAAGAGGGTGGGAAACATTTAGAATGATGATTAGACTGAAGCCAGAGTACTGACCTTGGCACATGCCTGAGAAGCAGCAGGGAAGCACAAGGAAGCCAGATGAAGGATTCTCCAGGCAGTACCACTCAGAGAGGAAATTTTAATAGCACCAAGGCAGGGCAGAGAAAGATCATGGGTTTGTGTTCATATTGTAACAGGCATCCGACCATTCTGGGACAGTTCTGGTTCTATGTATTGTCTTCTGGTTTTGAACCATTGGAGAAAAACTTGCTTCACGTTTGGATCCTTTTCTCAATAACCATGAGACACAAGCTGTAACAAACAAACAAACAAACAAACAAACAAAGTAACATTTACATAAAAATCCACTAATTTCAGCAGCTCATGCTCTCAGATACCAAACACAGCAAGACAGAAACAGAGAATCTTGTGACTCATTTATTAAGTTGTAGTAGAAGGAAGAGCTTACCACATGATGCAGGGGATGATGATAAGGGTTTAAGAGCCTGCCAAGAAAAGGTAGAAAACAATGCCCTAACAGGGTTTGCTAAGGCTAAGGAGCCTGAAAAGGGAAGAGAGGGGACTGTTTGGAGTTTTTCTTGCTGTTATCCAGTGCTGTTAGAGGAGGATGTGGCCTCTCTGCTTTGCCCTGCCTGCCCTACTCTGTGTGTATATTCTGGCTCTACCCTGGCAGGCTGCCTCTCCTAAGTAGGTGCTGTATGAAAAGGAGGAAAACATGATCCTGTCTTTTTCCTTAGCTCTTGTGTTCTTATCTTCTTCCTTTCTTTTCTTGTTTATCTGCAGGTATATTCCTTTGCTTTCACAGTAAATTAATTAAACATTATTGGGAGTTTGGATAACGCAGTTATTTTGTATACACAACCACCTGCACCAACAGTTCTCAATAAGCCTTCATTAAAGAAAATATCTCTAAGAGTTGGGTATGACCTTGTTCAGAGCATGTGAGTAAGCAAAGCAATACAGTAAATTCTATTAAATAGAAGCTTTAGGTTCTCTCACAATATAAATATAAAATCAAGAGAGGGCATAGAGAGAAATTGTAACAAGGATTTGTTTAAACCTAGGCTTTGCTGCCATAGCAAACTTGGTGGGACTGCCCTATCACTGCAGAAGCACCAGTGAGGGTCAGGTACATGCACCTTGCCATTCTCGGGGTATCTCAAAACCCAAAGCTAAGCTGAGGTTTAAGTATATTTAAATTCAATACTAAACATCCTCTGCTCTTTCAATCAGCCCCTCCTATCTCCAGGTAGCTTCCTCCCTCTTGCCCTTTCCCTCTTCCCACCCCCACCATTTGCTCTTATCTCCCTCCCACTCCCAAATTCTGAATCTTCCTCTCTCCCCGATGGTAGGGAGCCAGCTGCTAGCCATCAGACATACTCTGCTCTTGCCCTGTTGCTGTGTCTGGGTTCTCTCTGACCCTGGGCATCTTGCCCCAAATCTGTTCCTGTTGAGATTTCGCAAATACAGTCCCTTGATCTTTTCATATGCATTTGCTGGGTTTTTACGCCTCCCCTCCTCCCCCACGTTTCCTTCAAGGCTCTCTGTGTGTCTGAAGCTCTTATCAACTCCTCGGAGCAGAATACACGAATGGCACCACCAGGTCTTGAAGTCGTCTCACACCTCTCAGGAAATCGCTCACCCCACCAAGTCACATCCCCCTCCTAAGCACAGGGCTAAAGTCACAAGATACTATTAGTTCCTCATGGCCAGAGCCAAGGAGACACGGCAGCTAAATTTTCAAAGGAAAATAAACCATGCATATATAGAGGTAATCAGGTCTGAGCCAAGCAAGGCAGGCATCTTTCAGAGAGAACACAGCCTCTTGTCACATTGCATTTATTTTAACCCTCTGTGTGCATAGAGCTGCTAGGCAAGCCTGCTGATCTGAAATAAGCTGTGTTGAGGATTGATATCACCAGGCTCTGACATTGTTCTGGTTCCCCAATGCTGTGGGCTCCATCACACTGGAGATGTGCCCAAAGTAACTTTTTTAGCCCCATCAGTACAAAAGCGCTGAAAAGGGTCCAGCCCAGCCCCTTGGTCACAGGTCACACTCAGGACACTGTGACAGCACCATCTCCCTTTCACCCCCCAGTGCCCAGGCAGCCACTGCCCACTGGGACAGCCTGGAGCAAATGGCCAAGTCCCATTTCTGACCTTGCAGTGAGACACTGGCTGTATCCACCTCTCTGTGTCCCAGCTCCAGGTGAACACACTCCCTGGGCTGAGCAGCAAGGCAAGCCCCCTCTTCCCTGTAGAGGACTCTGGCAAGGAGGGCCTCTCAGGGACACAGCTGAATATCTACAATGGACAGGCAGCTTAGGCCTTTCAAGAATATATTTCAAGGCATCTGCAAACCATGCCAGAATGAGGACCATACACAGCCCACCCTGCTCAAGCTCTTCCTTGTTAAAGCCGTGAGGTCTAGAAAAATGACCACTCTAAATTAAAAACATGACATCATTGTAAGATCTCAGAACTCTACCTAAAAGCCTGGATGGGCCTCAATATATAGATCTTGTGTCATTGGGAAGAGCTGGTAAACCTCTAAAAGCATTTGGAGGTTGTAAAGAGCTTTGTCACAATGACTAGAAGCAATCAAAGGGAAATTAAGTATTCATATAAAGATTTCCTCTTAGGCAGAATGAAAAAACCTCAAAACCTAAGCCTAGCATGCATTAACAATTTTTGGTATCACGGCCCTGCTAGAGAAGCTGGAAATTATATGGTATTTTCTTGCCAGCAGAAACTCTGGAGCAAATGTAGTTATATATGCAAGCATAAAAACGTATCTGGACTACAATTAATTTAATTTGTGAGATAATTATCCAGGGATTGCTTCTTCAGGGACAAGCTATTCAGGGATATCTTCAGCCTTAACAGCAAAAATGTGGTTTTATTTTTTCTTAAACTTTCTCTAAATTAATGAAATCAGGTTTGTGTGACCACTGTCCCTTTTTTTTGGCCAGTCTCCTAATACATGGAGAGGGACTTTTTCAAGGGCATGTCATGACAGGACAAGGGTAAATGGCTTCAAACTGAGAGTACTTTTGGATTAGATATTAGGAAGAAATTCTTCACTGTGAGGGTGGTGAGGCCCTGGCACAGGTTGCCCAGAGAAGTTGTGGATGCCCATCCCTGGAAGTGTTCAAGGCCAGGTTGGATGGGGCTCTGAGCAGTCTGGTCTGATGGGAGGTGTCTGTGCCCATGGCTGTGGGGTAGGAACTAGATGATCTTTAAGGTCCTTTCCAACTCAAACCTTTATATGATTCTGTGATAAGATTTGAACTTTTTGGCCAATTTCAGTTAAAACTGATGTAGAAATTGAAATCTTCAGGATACCAAATCTTTGCAAATTAAGTCAGGTTGGCAAGAGACCGCTAAATCTCCACTACTAAAAACCTCAGTCTTGGGTTTAGTGACCAGAGAATTCACATTGAAGACAGCAACCAAAAAGAAAAGAACAATAAACCTTGCTGGAATGACAAAAGACTGTGCACAAACTGTGTCCCTGTAGAGTCCTAGAAGAAACAGGGTGATGTGACATCTGACAAGCCAGAGGAGTTTGAAGACAGCCAAGGGTGCACAGCTGGTTACAAATCACTGCATGGCAAAACCCCTGGTGTCCCATTCCCTCCAGGACTGAGCAGCAGAACTGCTCACATGTTAGTTATTTAAAGGGGGGTGTTTGTCATGTCAGCAAAGCCACAACTGTGTGTCACTGCTGCCTACTCTTGCCATGCATTCTGGGATGCTTCCCAAGCTCCAGTTCCTCAAGTCACATAAGGCAGGATTTTAAACTGCATATTTAAAAGATGACTTTTATCTCCAAGAGCCTGAGAGAACCTCCCCAGGTTTGACATGCAAGAGGCTGAAGAGCCAGTTAGCCAGAAAAGTCACCACAGGACCTATCTCCCCCTGCTTCTCCACAATCTTGGTGTTTCACAGCCTGTCTTACCCTTGGTGGATGCTCAGAGCTGGCAGCAGTGATGTGAGAGTGTGTTCTCCAGCTGAAGTTTAAAACCGTTTCATTGCAGGTACAGGCACATTTTGTATTGTGAGCCCTCTTGGCACAGATTCCTCAGTGCTGAGGCACTCCCAGCACAGACAAAAGCACAAGAGGTTTCTCTCCTGACAAATAGAGTGAAGATCAGTGTAAATAGATTCCAAAGCAGCATGCAATTTTTGATATCAACACAGGGCAGTCTGCTTTTCCCTTAGAGAGAGCTCTCTCAGTTTTAGCCATCTTAATTTCAAAAAGCAAGCCACTTCTGGACTTCTGTCACAACTTCTGCTTCTTGGGGGAAGACAAATTTCTCCTTTGTGCCTTGGTGGGACACAAATAAAAGCAAGTCTGCAAAACAAGAAGGGACAAAATGGAATGTCTTCTAAATGCTTCCACCAGCCCTTACCTGGGTATGACTCCATGCAGATGCTGGCACCTACAAGGCATCAGAAACTTCCTTGTCAGACTATAACGGGCACAGCAGGATGGAAAA
Source organism: Brachypodius melanocephalos (assembly GCA_013398615.1). Lineage (NCBI taxonomy): Eukaryota > Metazoa > Chordata > Aves > Passeriformes > Pycnonotidae > Brachypodius > Brachypodius melanocephalos. The sequence goes on along the minus strand of VZSR01001479.1, from coordinate 4,387,189 downwards.
CTACTTGTCAGGGAAAGTAGTCACTGAATCCAGACACAGCACTGTTTCCTTGCTGCAGGAGGCACACTGCACTATCCCACAGGCACAGCTTTTAGGACATCAGTCGGATGATACTCTGTGGGAGCTGTGGAGAAGTATGCCAGCATTGGGAGGGGAGAGAACTGCCAGAAGAAAGCAAGGAGCTGTTTTTCATGTTATCCTGCTAGCCTGGGAGGAGGCAGGAGCTTCCTACTCTGATGTCCACTCAACACCACACTCCTTTACAATCAGTACTGTCACCCTTGTTTTTATTCAACTTTGCATCTGTTTCAATCCAAGCCAGTACAGAAGAGTGGCCATGAGGATCCCATGGACAAAATAATTGTGTGATGCTCTGAGCAATCAGAAAGGGAAAATACGATTTCTGGGCTTTGGTCTTGCTCCAGAATTGCTTTGCTTTTGCAAAAGCACGTACCACTGGTAAGCAGAAAATAACTCATCACCAAGATATCCAAACATGCTGGTAATTGCCAGCCAGCCCAGACAGGGAAACTGAGACAGACAGAAGTAAACAGAAGTCAGCACCTGCAGACAGGCAACACAACCTGACCTGCTCACAGCAGTTTCATCCACTCACAGGTATGTCTGCTAGAAAATACAATTATCTGCAGCCAGGTAATGAAGAGACTGAGGGTGAACCCCACACCCTGGGGCCTGTGTATGTGACCCTGGGGTGCACCAAGGGCACCGACCGTTTTTCCCGCAATTCAGTGACACAGAGTTTCCTATTCGACAGGGCAGAGCCACCCGTCACACTGCATCCATGCAATGCCACACAATGCGGCGTGTGCAAGTTATCTTACTTCCATTGTAACAATGTACACTTTAAAAAAGTCTAGAATTGTTACAGCTGTGTTTCCCAATGAACGTTTTCAGGCCTGGGAAGCCTCAGGCTTCTTCTCCCTCACCAATGGAAGCGTGTCAGCTGCCGTCACAAGACAGCTATTGGAACACCTCTGGAACCATAAAGGGCAAGGGAACGGAGGAGGCTTTTGGCCTGAAGGATGTCACAGCAGTCAGGGATCAAAGAGTCAGCCCATTTCCAGATTTATGAGTTGGGAACAGGTCTATTAGCTCCCAGTACTCATTCTTTCCTAAGCATCTGTTCAATATACATTGATAGTTGTCTTAATGGGAAGTCTGACACTGAAAACCACCATGCTCCTGGGCAGTCTGTCTCAGTTTTGTTCTCTGCTAGCTCAGAATCAGATCCAGGTGGGGCAGTCCTAAAAGCACCTCAAATGGGATCCCCTCTTTTCCCTCCTGCTCCATCTGGCAGTGTCCTCTTGCTCGTTCAGCCAGCCTGGGAGTATTGGTAACCCACAGGTAGGAATCCCAGATCTGGATTGAAAAAACCCAACCAACAAACCCCAACTGTTGTTACTGTGCAGTTAATTTAACTTTAGTTAATTCCCTGAACACAGTGTGTGGACTGACACATGCTTAGCTAAAGGGAAGATATCAGGACAGGGGAGAACAGTGGGGGGCCTGTGGTGCCAGCAGCTCCTTAAGCCTGGGCTGCTGCTGAAAGAAAAACACACGTATGTGTGTGAAAAAACACATTTCCTCAAAAACCTGATCTATCTGTCTGGCAGACTTATAAAATCTAACAAAATCCTAGAAACTATATCCTTATAATGGCATAATTCCATTATTACAATTATTCCAGAATTCTAAGCAGGATTAAATCCTTCAGAAAAGAAACATCTGCTATGTTTTTCAAGAATATTATTTGATGTAAAATACAATAAAACATTCATCATGTAAATATAATCTGGAATAATTCTCTTTTGCTGCCACCTGTGGCATATTCTAAATCTGCATGGAATTTGCAGAGTGATTCAACCCTCCATGAGCTTTTCACTAAAAACCTTAAATAATGCTTTCTGTGCTTTCTGGATCACCACTCACCCATGCCCTCTTGTTGCACTAACTGAGTGTATTGTACAAGTGCTAATTGAGAACACTGTACAAGTCTCAAGTCCCATGTCTCTGACTGCTGTCTGCAGGCTACAGCCCATGATTTTGGGAACAACCTAGAAACTTCAGTCATGAAAGCACCTGAACTGCTGCACATGTAAAAGCAGAAAGGTACAAATGTTTTAGGAACAAAACTTCCAAAACCAGCTTTTAACAATTTTAACATGATTTTCCATACAAAGTAACTTTTCTTGGGAGACAACTGTTAAAAATGAAATGAGGACAAACCATTTTAAGTGCCTTGGTGTTGTTGGGGTGTGCAGGCAGTGTTTCAGCACGAGACCTCTTCATCTGGGAATCAGTTCTGGCAGAAGTACACGGGATGTGTGAGTGTGATGTGTAAAGGCATTAGCAAGAGGTGGAAAAGGTGATGACACCAGTGTCTGCCTCTACCCTGTCTGAGCTGCTGTGGTTCTCCAGGTGCATTTTAACTTGCATCTTAAAACGAAAGAGATATTTTTGCAGCAGCAGGCCCAGCAGGAAGCTGTACACCACCCGCACAGCTGGCAGTGAAATAATGCAAGCAGAGCAGTCGCGGCCACGGGAAGAGATAACTTCTGTTTTCTTTATGTCTCACACCATGCACGATCCATTACTTGCCAAAGAAGTCAGCTGCTTGAGAGCATTTACCTCCACACCAATAGCTGGAGGGAGCGAACTCCATAACCCTATCAGCCCCGATGTTGTATCAAACAACCCAGCCGCTGCTCTCCGAGGTGCCAAGCTTCCCAATACCCAGTTGTTTTGCGTGCGGATGCAAAGCCCGCTCCTCTCTCCCTCCTGCTGTCCATGTTTCGGGCGGCAGTCGAGGGCTGCCAGCCATCACCCACCCCTGTCAGGCACGCATAGGGCATCACTGAATCCTCTGGGCTGAGCAAGGCAGTCGGGCACCCCACCGGCAGCCTGGGGCGCGGGGCCCGGCGGGGTGCCCGGAGCTCACCTTCCCCGCGGAGCTGTGCCACCCCCTCAAACCCCCGCCCCTGCCGAGCCCCCTCCCCGGCTATAAAGCGCGGCGGGCCGTCCGGGCCCCCTCCTCGCCGCTGCCATGGCCACGCTGCGCTTCGGGGAGCCCCCGGCGGAGCCGCCCGCCTTCCCCGCGGGCAGGTGGGCGGGGGGCGGCGGACCCGGCCCGGCCTCGCCCGCCCTCAGGGCGCTTCCCCCGGCGGAGCCGTCGGAGGGGGCGCCGGCGGCCTCGCAGCGTCGGAAGCGGACCAGCTTCACGGCGGCGCAGCTGGAGACGCTGGAGCTGGTTTTCCAGGACACCATGTACCCCGACATCTACCTCCGAGAAAAGCTGGCCGACGCCACGCAGATCCCCGAGTCCCGCATCCAGGTGAGGGGCGCCGGCTGTGCCGCGCCCGTCGCGCCGGGGCCGCCCCGCCGCGCTCACCGCCGCCCTCTCTCCCCAGGTCTGGTTCCAGAACCGCCGCGCCAAGTCTCGCCGCCAGCGGGGCCCGCCCCGCCCCGGCCAAGCCGCGCCGCCGCCGGGCTGCCCGCGCCCACCCCGCTTCGCCGCCCTGCGCGCCCCGGAGCGGCCCCGCTGCGCCCTCTCCGCGGCGGCCCGGGCGGAGGACGGCCCGGCCCCCTATGCGTGGCCGCCGGCCGCCGGTTTCTCCCCCGGCCCCAGCTTCGAAGGCTTCCCGCCCGGCCAGCTCGGCGGTGCCGAGCCCGCCCCGTTCGCGGGGAGCGCCGCCGGCCCCTTCCCGCCGGCCCGCGCCTTCTGCGGGCAGTACTCGCCCGTGTCGGACGCCGAGGACACCAGCGGCTACTCAGAGTCGGGATCCGAGTGGGAGGAGAACGCGCTCGGCGCCTTCCGCGCTCTCTGAGCGCCGCCGCGGCGGGACGCGGCCCGGGCAGGGACAGGTTAAAGGCGCAGCCCTCCCGCCGGACCCCGTGCCGCGGTGCTGCTCGGGCGGGGAGCAATCACACACCAGGCTACCTCACCACTGCTGCTCTGCCACTGTTGCACTTTATCCGGTAGTAACTGATTTTACCTATTTATTTAAGAAAGATACGGGTCGGCTCCATCAGCCGAGGGCATCTTTTTACACTGTATTTAAAGCTTTCTTTTATCACGTTTTGTATATCTATTTAACCTTCTTTAGCCAAAACGCTAACCCAAATCCACTGTGCTTTGGGGCTGGTCTTAGAAAAGAATGACGGTCTGTTGGGCTTTTTTGACCGAGGAAAATAAAATAAAAGTTTACATTTTTGATCTGCTTGTGTGTGTACCTGGTGCAGGGGCAAGGTTTCTTACCTTGGCTGACGGTGGGGGAGAGAAATGGTAGATATCCCAGCTGCAGATTCTCTTCCCAGGTCCTGGAGAGCTACGGCTGCTGTTTAGATGTCGGTAGGAGACCTAAGGGGCCGGGAAGGACAGGTTACAGAAACTGCCTTAAACCTTCTCTGTTACAATGTGTCCTAAATCTGCTGTAAACAAACACCCCCATCCCTAAATAAAAACGGCAATGTCTGACCTAAGTAATACAAACCCCAACATCTCAAGTGCTCAGACAAAAGTCTCTAGTCTGCCACTTAAGCCAAGGTTAACATTAAACTAAGAGAAATGGGAGTATTTTGTGGACACTGTAAGGGTGCTTGAGCTGTAGGCAGGGATTACACAGAAGCTGTTCACGTGATCGGGCGTGGGCTGAATGGCTCTGCACTGAGAACAGCAAAATCAGTAACAACAGAAGTCTCTCCTCTAATTCAATTTATTGAGGAAGGATAAATTACTCTATATGTATTTTGAGGATAAGACCAATTCTTCCTGCTTACAAAACACTACTTCAGAGCCTAGCAGAGCAAGTTGCATGAAGCAAGTTGCATGAATGCAAGAAGCACAGGAAAAATCTGTGTACTGGTGGCAGAAATACCCTATATCAGGAATCATGCCCCACAGAATAAGGCTACCAATGCATAAAACCCCTCAGTGCCACTTCATAACATACCTGTACTTGTGAGATCTGGAACAGCTGAATGCTGGTTGGACTGCAAGCTTGCAAGGTGAAGTGGCATGGCAGGGTTGCTGATTAGTATTTTCCATTAAAAAAACCCCAGAGCTATCCTTGAAGAAAACATGAACCAAAAACCAACCAACGTACCTCAGACACCATCTGTCCCAAGTGGACTTGGGTGCTATGCTGGGGATCAGGAAAACCCCAGAAGAGAAGCACTTGCAGGAAGAGACAGAAAATAAGACCATGGTTTCTTGGGGACTCAGGGCAAATTCAAGTTTACTGATTATAACAAATCAAAGCAACTTGTTCTGCTCCTGCAGACTTCAGGTACAGCAGTTGCAGTGAGCTCTTGAGACTCCTGCTATGCTTGGGGCACACTCAGCAAAAGCAGTTGTATTTGTTACTGTCACCAAAATCCAACATTACCTCTGACCCAACACATCAGTTCCCAAGGAGACATGCAGCCTTTCAAAGAAAACAAGAGATGTGTATATTCACATTGCCTACATGAGTGGGACAAATGACACGTGAAAGTACATGGCTTATCACAAATGACAGATCTTTCTATGATATATTACCCTGCAATAATTAAAAAAAACCTACATCAACAGAAAACATGGAGAGAAAATTTAAGTATCCACATGTAAAAGCCACCATACCTAAGGAATCAGAGTTGAGATTGGAGTGTGGTGGATTGCAACGTATTCTGTGTCCAGTAGGATAAAAGGTTGTCATGAAAAGCAGGTTCCCAAATCCTCTGGATCTACTACTGTCTACAACTTGTCTCCCCCTCAGTTTGGGATGTTTGCTATCAACAGGGCCAAATTACCCTCCTGGCGTTTTGCACTGGGAAGCTCTCATCCTCAAAAGCATTCAGTGCACATGCTGAGCTTGAGTCCCAACAGAGCAGGACGGGATCAGAGCAGAGGTGTGCACAGGGAGCAGCAGGCATGTGAGTATAGGAGTGCAAGGGGATGGTTCCTTTCTCCTGAGCAGCTGTAGAGCAGATTACTTCCTGTCTGAATAAACTGATGTACCTTAAATTAGGCTTTGGCACCTTTCTCTGTTTACATGAAAAGGGTGGTGGCAGAGGACTCCTTTCTGTGCTCTTTATCAGACAGATGGTAACACCACAAAATAACAAGTGACATAATTACAAAAGCAATTGCAGGGACCACTACGATGTTCTATTGCATTATGACAGGTAAGTTTTCCTGGGTAACTCAGCTAATTACTGTTTATCATTATTTTATAGTACCCCTTGTAAAACTTTAAATACCTTTTAAAACAGCTACTTACCTCATCCTCATAACATTTCATTTTCAGCAATTAGCTTCTCTTAAAAAAATGACCTGAGACCATCTGCAAAAAATTTTGCATTTTTGTGAAATATATCAACTCTCATAGGTCATTTTATTCAGTTACAAATTTCATTGAGAATAAAAGATTTATGCATTTCTCTTAATTAACAGAACCAATTTAGCTAAATATAAACTCTGCACTAAAGTTTTGCAGTGGCACAATACCAACACAGAATACAGAAGCATCTTTAAACTATACAAAATTTTAAAATTGAAAATAATCCTGTTTACATATTCTTTATACATTAACATATAAAAGACCTTATTTAATGAGGCATCTAAAAGAATCAAAAACATCTCTACAGCTATCTCTGAAAATCCATATCTGGAAACAATTCATTACACAGAAGCTTTACAAGACTATTTAAACAAACCAATACACACTTTTTACAAGATTGACATTCCAAAAGGTATAGGCAGGTTATCACTTCTTATTTTTGCAGTTTACCTCACTGGTTATCTTTAATTATAAAAATCTTCATATTTATATACGGTGGGTATTGTTGAATAACCAGTAATCTAATTTAAAACTTGTGCAAAACAAACAAGAATTTGGAAAAACAATACATTGAACCAGTCACTTATATAAAATACCACCTAAAGCACTTCTTTTGCCCTGTGTGAAGGGAAAAAGCCATAACCAATCTCTTTCTGGAAAGTTAACAGTTACATTTTTATATTCCTTCATAAGACTCCTTCTATAAGTTATGATAAATTAAGAGTTCCAACAAGACATTGACCGATCGATAGACCTGCCCAACATCCTCCAGTTTACAGCTTATGTTTGCTGGCTGTATCCTGCTGCTGCTTTCTTAGATCAGGAACACTTGGGCTTCCCAAGGGCTGACCTGGCAGCTCTGAAGAGCTACACAGAGGTGTAGCTTTACACAACAAAGACCTGCCATGTGGCTACTAACTCGAGCCATTTCCTCTTCGGCACTTCTAACATACCAGGAGATCCAACAGCAAGAGGTGTGCAGAATTAATCTGAACTTTTAAAAACTAAGTTCAAATCATACGAAAGTATGCTTTCAAGTTTACTATAATCAATGCAATTACTAAGAGATTACCAGTTAGCAAAACTACTGCATGTGAATAACAAATGGAGAACTCTAACATAATGCTGGCCAGTAATGCTGGTTTCCTTAAGAAGCAGATATAATATATTTAAAAGGGTCCTTTCTGAGAGGTTTTCTCTTCCCTTATCTTCTGGCAGTTAGGGTATTTGGTGAAGCCTATACAAAGGAAGAAGATTTTCCAGAACTACTTGCTGTACACGTGAAAGGAAGTTTTCAGTCTCTGTTGGTGTTATTAGCTGCAAAAGCATGTAAGTTTCCCATCTGGCTCAGACCACTCTGAATATGTGCAACATGGATCTCAACGTTATTCTGAAAACAACTATGGGAAGCAAAAAAGAAGGAAAGAAAGAAATGTTAAACCCCGTAAGTAAGAGTTATGTCTGGATAGCTCTACAGTGAAAAATCAAATGTGAACTTAGCCAGTACAAAAATTCAGATGAATTGGAGAGCAGTACATACAAATGCAACTTGACAGGGAAATGCAGGAAAACACAACTTGCACAAACAGCTGCAAGAAATCAAGAGTCACTGACTTGTAAGGCACATAAAGTAAGGTTTTAACATGACCAGAGTTAGTGAAATTAAAATATTATGAAGAGATGCTCAAATAGTCAAAAAAGTACCATGAAATGGAAACATCATCACTTTCTTTGGTGGGTTCATCAACCTTTATTTGAATCAATTTCAATATGCAATTTGCAGGGTTGATTATAAAGAAGTTTCACTAATGTTGAAGGTTTGGTTTTTTTTTTCCTAATGAAAAATGCTATAAAACAGCATTTCTCAATAATTACATTGAAATCAAAAGGGCATTCTACTATCTTTGGAAAAAAAAATTAAATTTTAAAAATTCATGTGAACAGCCTCTCATTATTATGTAGCAATACAAATAATAAGGATATTAAAAAATACTTAGCATTTTCCAAATTACATAATTTAGCAGCATAAAATGCTGGTCACATATGTCTGGAGGCTGCAGGGTGCTCCAGACCAGTATCGCTACACTCTTGCTACCACATTCTTGCTACTTTTATGATGCCTCCTTAGGCAGCTCTTGTGACAACTGTTGAAAAATGGCCTATCTAGACTAGACTGGCCTTTGATGTGGTACAATATGGCTGCTTTTCTGTTTCTTGGCTTAAAATCTTGCCAATAGAAGCTGTTCAGACCCTCTAACTGTCTCACATGCCACCTTTTGATATTTACAGACAAGAGGTTGAGTATGCTAAAAGAATACTGAAATTGTACTGTTCTCTGGTTTAAAAAGCATGTATTACTAGTGGGATTTCAAAATCTGACAGTGTTCTAAAATAAGTTTTTAGTTGTCATAAATTACTAAAGAACAAGAAAGTTTAGCTGTTTCTGCATCAATTTAGCACTTTTAAACTTTTTTTTCCCCTTCACTGATAGGTTCAAACAGAAAATTGCTCATTTCACATTCCCTTTAAGAAGCCCCCTTTTTAGATGGGACCCTTCCTATAAGTAGAAGTTACCAGATTAAACCCCTTAATTATAATCAATGTTCACCTCTAAATTACAGTACAAACTATCACAAAGTGTGTAACTAAGAATTAAATATTCAAAAAGTAATACCTGATATTTGAGGAGTCTATTGAGTTCTTAATGTCATTTAATGAATCTGTTAGTGATTTAAATTCAAAGGAATTCAGATCACCTCCTTCTGCTAGACACTGTAGAAGAAGAAAACAAGAACGTTCTCAAACTTCAGCACAAAAACTGGCAGAGCTTTAACACTATGCATTGTATGGGAGAAGCTATTTTGTGCAAACTTTTTACCTTAATTTGCAATAGTATTGCTGTAAGTCTAGAGATAAGATCAGTTAAATTTTCACTCTCCACACAGAGTTGTCCTGTTGACAAGGTATTTGCTTGTCTGACAACCTCCTGAGCTTCCTCTTCACATCTACGCCTCAGATCCGTGGGTTGGTCAGCAGGCTGGAGGCCCTGGTCAGGAGCAAGCTGCAGAGATACAAAGGGGAGAAATTAAGAATGAAGATGTCCTTTGCATTTGGTGGATGTGTGAAATTAGATGATTTCAAAGACAGTTCGTGTGTGTATAGTACACAGTGTTTTTTCTTTATGTATGTTTACTTAAGAACAGGCCCCTGGTATCAGGAAAAGTTCAAATTCCAGAGAAGAAATCCAACACAGCTACCGATAGGTTCATTTCTGAGTGATCTCCACTTATGCCCTATTCCCAGGAAATCCTGCTTCCTACTTAGGTTGAGCAAAACCAGCAAGTACACAGAGATTCCATCAAAATCTTACCTCATAGCAATACTGTTGAACTTTATGCAAAACTTTATTTAAGTCTTTGTTTAGTTGTTCTAGATCTAGAACGATAGTTGCATATCTCCTCTGAAACTCAATGCCAATTGGCATGGAATAGGATTTCTGTGGAAAACACAAAGCATATTAAAGTTAATGCAATACTGTAGTTACAGATTTTGAACTCATCAAAAGGACTTTTTACTTGAAAGTAATACTGAGATATTTGAAATCCTGGTGGTCAAATAGAAAAACATTAACATACAAAATATTAAAATGCAGTATTACTATTTATAACTCCCAGTGAAACTGCGTAGGTAACAACCATGCCGTATTCCCTTCTTGAAATGCTACAATAATCTATGGTGGTAAATGCTATAGAAGATGACTGTGGTCTGACCTGCTTATTCCTCCAGCAGCTGGGCATGGCTTCTCCCTACTGATTGAAGAGAAAACTATCCTGCCAGCAGAGGACCAGTAGAGGACAATACGGCCTCAGCCACCTCTGCTGCAGGATGGGAGGCACATTTGGCTAGTAAGTTATTGGTCACTTGAGGATGACTCCGTGCTACACACCTTCTGTTACAGCTAACAGTTCTGCCTAAAAAAAAAGTTACTAGACCTTATATTTGGTAACAGTATTTTGTAAGCATGATTTTCCACAAAAAGAATAAATAACAAAATACAGTACCTTGTTTCTTATACTCTTTTCAGAATACAGCTTGACATTGTTTGGGTGATATTTATGAAATTGAAACAAAACATACAATATATTATAAAATTTCCTCTCCAAATTGCCTCTCTCAAGAGAAGCTACAGGTAGTTCCAGCCATAGGACTGAGATAGAGGTACCACCTACAATCAAGACTTGTAGCTATAGATTTCACACACAAGATAAAGCAAACTGCAAAGTCAAGAGTCTCCATCAGGATAATCCTGGTCAAAAACTCAAGAGGTTTGAGTTCAGTTCAAAGTTCCCCATTAAACCTAATCACTGAGATGATCTCCAGGGATTTACAAATCTGAATATGAACTTAACAGGGCTTTAAACTAACACTATAATTCCAGAATTCACTGGAAAGTAGTATAAACTTGGCATACTTTCTGCAGCTGTGGAACATAAAAAATCAAATCTTTCAGACCTTCTCCAATGACCAGTTCCCTTAGGGCAAACTGAACTGCTCCAACTTACCTGTGAAAGCTGCAGACAATTATGAATTCCCTGTTGGAGAGGAAGGGCTAAGGACATTCTATGCTAGTGATGGAAAAATAAATATTTCTGAGCGCCAGCACTATTTCTGACCTGGGCACAATCCAAGACCTGGAAACTGATGAACGGCTAAACTGACAAAAGATGGATGGCTTTCAGTAGATGGAATGAGGTAACACTTCTGTCACTAAGGATCTAGATGCTTCCCTGAGACAAACCAGCATTACCTCTACCTCCTTTTTACTGCAGCTCCTTTCAATTTATACTCGTTTATCCAAATGTTTACTGCTTTACATACGCAGTAATTTGTTTATAGCCTGCAACCCAGACTAGTACAGTGATGTCAAGAAAAATGAGACAAAAATGTACAGTTGTATACATTAATAGCTCCTCTGAAGGCATCCCCTGACTTGTGTAAATGTATTATTATTGCCAATAATTATTATTATTCAGTACCATTTCTGATTTTGGTCAGTTCCATTCATTTCTTTATTGAATCAGTCATTAAACAGAAGTCTTCATAAAAGGATTACTTTAAACCAAACAGCAGTAGTACTCTAACAATTATCAAATGACAAATGTATGAATTATTACCAAAGTCTGACAATTAAAGTACACCTGAATGAACCCAAAGGATTCAATTTTCTTCATGTTCAGGTATGTTACTGATGTTGAAATGAACTGGGGTCGGAAAAAAATTCTTGTTCAAAGAAAACATATTTTAAAGGAGAAGCAACATATACTCAGTGGCACAAACATAGATGGGATTGCCAAGGAACAAAGAGGATTAGAAGATGAACTAAGAATATGGCCCAATAGAAGGGTATCACATCCTCTATTTTTATCAGGATAGCCTTGACTAGTAATGGGGGTTGCTTTAAGATTGCTGTTTTTCAAAGGAATTGAGCAGGGAAGAATTTTGAAGTATCTCACAGTCCTTAACCAGGTTACACTTGAGCTAAAATGTATCAAATTTAGCATCTATTTCTAGATTTCATTCCCAGTTGGTTTTTTTACTCTTTCAATTTTGTAGAATAAGGAGACCAAGAAAAGTAACAATACAGGTAATTTATGACTTAATAGCTGAGCTAATGTTCAGGCTGTTGCTGGAGGAAGGATACTGTCATTCCTATGAATCTCCTTATCTTTGTAAACATACGAAAATCTCAGAAAAAAAATTAAGAAGAGTTGGTAATTTTTCATTATCAGAGTTGCAGGTTGCAATGACATGTTTTAATCTTACTTTTCTTTGCATCTGGTTTAGTTAGTAACACACAAAATTAAAAGACAAAACATTTGATGTACAGGAAAAATAATGCAGTAACTGAAATGATAACAAGGTTTTGAAGAACAACACCATGGCACAGAAGAAGAAAATTACAGAGACACAAGGTTGGGGCAGTAGGAAGCAGAGTAACAAAATGCACACATGCACATGATCATTGTAGGCACAAAGAGAAATTTAACCACAATAAATCACATCTTTCAACATTCAAATATTTTAATTGCGAAAAAAATCAACTGTTTTGTTTCAAGAAACAAAAGAAACTCTTCTTCTTCTCCACAAACCTTTAGCCTTCTGTACACTGCAGAGACAACAACCTGGATGGATGCCTGCAGAAGGCTGAGACTGAGAGCTTTCTCAAGTTAATTTACAGCCATGGGTGGTAGAAGAGCCACTCTGATAATTTTGATTTACTGACTGCTGATTAGATAAAGTTAGCAAAGAAAAACTATTCTGCTGCTGCTGCTAATTATGCTGTAGCTGCTGTGGTACTGTAACTTTAAATGCCAGTCAAGGGCACTCATGGCTTTACACAAAAATCTCTGAAATGAGTAACTGCTTCAACCAGAAAGCTGAGATAATAAGTATTTACCATCTGCAAAACAGTTTTAGCACAAATGTCTTACCATATAAACCTGTATGCCAGATTCTCAAGGTACATAGCATTTCCTCACTTTATGTGTTAACTGATGTGCTATCCCAACGTTAACATTAATCAGTTTCCAAAGCACAGTGCTTTCAAAGCAAAATCACATTTGAAATAACTGACCTCTCTGACTTGTCTTTAAAAATAATACAGACATTTCATGTCATAGAAAGCAATAAAATACAGGTTTTATTTAGACTATACTCCTAATTAAATTTATTTGCATTAGCTGTTAAAGCATATCCTGATTTAATAACTGAAAAGAGAACATTCTCACCAGCTTTTCTGCTTCCGTATTCATCTCTCTCAATTGTTTGATGTGTTCCTTCTTGATCATAAGGATTTTCGATAACCTGGTCTAAAACAAAGGAACTATTTTTAGAAAGAATAGGTCCTGAAGCAGTTTTGAAATGCCACAGAAATTAAAGACAGAAAACCATACCAGTTTCTTTCGTAATTTAAAATGTATTTCTCAGTTGTTGATCAAGTTAAGAAGCAGAAATAAAAATTAATGAAAATTAAATGATGGACTTTCCAGAGATTTTTAAAGCTATTCCAAGCGCCCTGAATTGATGAGTGCTAAAATCCATCAGCTGAAATTCCCTGTAGGAAGACTAACATGATTTATGGCCAGCTAGAGCCTGAAGAACCATTTTTTTTAATAGGCTGAAGGAGAGTGAAGGGTGTTATGCTCATGATACTACAATTATTATCCACTCACCTTACTACACCTTTTTTACCCCACAGTTCTCAGCACCAGCCCTTTGTGTAAACTCCTGCAGTAAACCCTGCTATAGAGATTGGATCTACTTTATACAGAACGACTCTGGGCTTTCCATTTCCCTCATTTGTAATGGGAATATCCTGTGTCTCCTGCCCTGGGGACCTAGCAGGCTGAAGTGGAAATCACTGGGAGCACTTTCAACACACTCATCACTCCTAAAACTATTCATACTCTAGGGCCCTGAGAGAAATCCTAGTTTCACTACAACCAGCAACACTTTTATTACTGGAGTAAGCAGAGCAAAAAAAAATCAGGTTCTGTAAATTCCAGAGGGGTTAAGTGCATCCTAGCAGTGAAACACATGATTGGGAGAAATAGGAACTCCTTGTTCAACACATGTCTGATTTATATATGATCTCTTTTGTGATTTTCAAGTTCAGTCTTAATGCAACCAGGTTGCTTACCCTCACAAATTGCAATTAGAAAATGGTTCCAGGGTCTCTTTCAGCTAATGAGGAATATTCTGGGAATTTCCATGCTAAATGCATTCTTTTTCACTTGATAGCAATTTGTTTGAAATTGCCAAACAGACAAAGCTGGTTTTCAGCTAAATATAGTGTTCCCTCCTTGTTTTATCCCTGTTTATTCTGAGACAATAAATGCATCTCTTCTCCACTGTTCTTCCACCAGACTAATCACAACCCAAGCCTTTTCAGACTCCACTCCCTTAAAGGGCTCTTCATCTCTTAAACTTTTGTGGCCCTTTTTGTATCTTTTTCCATTCACTGCCATCTTTCCTGTGTGTGAGCATGGGAAGCCTCTAACAGTATTCTGAATGACACATCTGGAAACTAAACCTGTAAAATGACATCAATATTTCTCTCCTTCTACTCCAAATATTTTGCCAGATGCATCTTACGAATGGATGGTGAGCCACAGTCAGAGGCACAGAGACAGCACTGCATGAGTTATCAGCCTTCCCTTTCCAGCTGCTCATTTCTGTCCTTCTGCTGTCCCCAAGTGCCAGCACTTGCATTTTTGCTCTTTGCATTTTGCATGAAGAACTCAATCACAGAAGAGATAATGACAAAAAAATAAATTCAGAAGGGCCAAGAAAGAAAAGTAAAATTGTTACGTGTGAGCTGGATTGTCTCTCTGATCTAGTTTCTAACACACTACACAAGTGTTCATGTTGCCAATAAAACAGCTGGGAGGAAGAAAAGCACTGTATACCATCTGCCACTGCTGCCAAAAAGTTACTTGTCAAGCTCTGCTGCCATCACCATCCAGCAACTGCCTAACACATTCTTCTCCTTCACAAAGTTGATGAGTCCCCAAATTAATGCAGAATATATAATTTGTTCCCCGAATCTGCAAGGCATTTGATTCTTCACTTCTACTTTGATGTGCAGACCTATGTGAGGATGCACAGCACTAGTTCTCCATTTGATGAGCTTGGATTTTATATTATATTCATCCTATTCCAAGATATATTCCAGTGATCACGATAATCTGATTCTAAGGATTTTCACTGTATCTATCATGTCCACCAACTTTCTTTCAGGGGTACATTTTATTACATAGACCTCCATTTTCATTTGCCAGTCAATGCTATAATTCAGTCTAACCCTAATTGTCTTGAGAAATTTTCACCATAACTCATCCTGTTCACTGTTGCAATTATAGTTCTCAATAAACTGGAAACAAGTTTTTAGTACAATGCTTTTCCACATTAAAAGAAACGAAGAAACAACCCAACCAGAATGTTTCGATTTTCACTTCTGATTTCATTTGTTAGTCATAGAATACGAGCTTTTCAAAATGCAGTGTGTGATAACTTACTATGCAGTATTTTCAAAATTTTCATAAGGAGGAAACAGCCAAAAATCGAGTACCCGTTTTCAGATTGTTCCTCTTGCATTTAAACTGGGAAGATCCCTCCTTTCCCCACGTGCAGACACCAGGTCACTGCTGTGCCCGTGCCGCATCACCACACTCCCTCTACCGGGCATGCAGCGACCCTGCCAACATCTGCTTTGTCCTACAGCGCTGCCTCTCAACCCAATGTTTTACCCCAAAACAGAGAAGGAAGCAGGAAGGAAGGAAAATAAAAAAAGGTGTAGTTGAATACTTGGAAAAACATCCTCCAAATTTAAGTACTGGCTAGAATGTACGAATGCTATCTATCGATTTTTACCTGCCATATAGCATATGAAATATTTAACGATACATTACACAATAAACTAAGCATGAAAGACCTTTAAAAAAATATTACTCATTTATTGCTGACTTTATTCTTATTATCATGTTAATTTTTGAGCCAGTCTTCTAATACATTAGTCCACAGTCTCAGATGTCAAAATGTAACATGTAGTAATAAGTATAAAGATTTAGACAAACTAAGACAGTGTAAAACAATGATTAAAATAGTTGTTATAAATCCCAATGGTTGCATACAACTTCAAATTATAGGTAAAGAGAATATCCCTAACATTTATTTGTCATTGTATGCATGTGATTTTGGATTCACTTCCTCTTCTTCCAAATTAATTTCAGATAAGGGAAATAAGGGGCTGGCTTATTCAAGGTGTGCTCTGTAATTTTTGTTTTGTCTAAAATTCTTCCCATAAAATTGTTTTTTTGTGGTCTTATTTATAACTGCCTGGTAATAGTTTTCCAGAAAGTTTTCGTGGAACAAAACCATTTTTGACCATTTACTTCCTGAATCAACATTAAATCAGAAAAAGGGATTTGACTTTTTTTAAGTATCAGTCTACCAGAAAGGATAAAATACCCTAAGCAGCAACCCTTAACATAAAAATGCATCTGGACTGGTGAATATAGCACAATTAATAACCAGCATTCACCAGTCTCATGTATTTCACAATACTAAATTTCAGTACCTCCTCAAACGCCTAATGAAAAAAAATTAATTCTTAAAAATAATGCTTCAAGTCCTCCCATAAATGTTTAAGCCCTGTGATTCTTTGTTGTTGCTCAAATAAACCAACCCCAAAGATCTCTGGATGGATTTTGTTCGAAGTATTTTGAAAATCTTCAAGCAAAAATACATATTAATTTGGTATCTTTGCAAAATGCCACCATTTGCAATATGAGCCAGAGGCCTATACGTGTAAAACTCAGATTTCCTTATACTGAGTAGTAATACACAACCAGACGTGACTGACAAATCATACATTTTCATATTTAAAATGCAGAAACAATATCATAAACAGATGCATTTGATGTACTAAGTAGATGTAAATAAAGCTCAATACACCTTAGTTACCTAGTCTCACTGATCATACTCCAAACAGGACAGCTGCAGATACAGTTCAGATCCATAAAGACTGTATCTTTTGTGTATGTCAATTTTACCATAATTAATCTTATAGCAACCACATTTGTTTTAAATTTTCTTAGCTAAGCTAGATGCCATGTCACCTATTTCAAAATCAGCTTCATACACATTTCTTCTAAAAAAGCTGAATAGATGATTCTGTCAAATAAAATTCATTATGTTTAATGGCCCAAATGTTAGTGTGTCATGTGAGCTACTGACACAAATTTATTCTTTTGACCAATTACACAGACTTTAAAATCTGAGAGGCATTTTATTTCTCAGTTCTTAATATTTTAAACATGAGTAATTCCAACCTTCTTTGTTCAAAACTGCTTTACTTGTTAAAGACTTCAATCACCGATCTTAAGCTAAGCCAACATGAGCAATTACATTCTTCCATCATCCTGGAAAATGCTTCAATGTGTTTTAATATTCAGTGAGCTTTCTAACATTACTTCTGTGCTCTTCTGAACTGGTGCACAAAAACCACTGAGGAATTATTTTGTAAAGGTGAAGACAAAAAGGTATTTTCCATGTAGTGTTATCTATAAAATGAATGTTTGCTTGCATGGAAATGAGTGCTGCTTTTCTTCTCCAAGAGGGTAGAACATTATATAACAAAATATATATGATAATGCACATAGGCAAATGTTCTTTGTAAGTATATTTTAAATAAATAGTCTTGAAGTCTGCATGTAGAAATAATGCTTTAAGATAAAATGGTAGAGCTGGGAAAATAAGACACTTTTGAAGACCTCTGTGGTCTGAAAAGCAGCATACTTCAAAGGTTATGAACAAGTGAGAAAATTAAGAAGGGGGAATAAAAACAAATACGAACATCTCTTCGAAAGTTAATTTGGCAATTACCACAGCTGTCATAAATTAACCAAAGGTCATTGAACTGCAGAAGAATCAGCAGAATAAACACAGAAGGACAATAAACAACAAAATTAAGAGCTGCAGTTAAGACTTACCACTTGAATGAGGAATTCTACTGGAAAGCCTCCTAGTGTTTCACTATCTGTGCCTGAAATTTTGTTTTTCCATGAAGATTGTCCTAATAAAGGATCACTGTCCTACAAAGGATAAAACATGTAAATGAATAGCTTCTTTTTAGAGGGCGTTGCTAAAATTTTGATCTGAATAACGTCAGAAAATTAATCTCAAAAACTTTTTAAGGTAACAGCTTCAACATGTATCAAAATACTTCAGTGATTAATATCACTTGAAATACTTCAGAGATTAATAGCACTTACTGTGATTGGAGACTGGAGTGAAGGTGTGTACGGCAATCGGGGAGGAGTCATGAAGAAGCGCGAAGGCCGTTGTTTCTGTCCAAAGGCAGAGATTGGCATGGTTTCATGAGGCTCATTACTCTGCCACACAGGGAAAGGGAAAGGAAGACACTTCAGTCTGGTTAATTTTTACCCTTTTGGAACACATAATTTATTTCTGGGATCTGGACTAGCTGTGCCTATCCACACCCCAACCCAACTGCATGAACAGATTAATATTTTGCATTTGGTCTAGGCAGGAGCTTCAAAGTTCTAATGTGTTGCTGGAGTTTTCAAAATGTTCTGTCATCACATTAAATAAAACCTGCATGAACGCTTCCAAAAATGCTATTGGCAGACAAATCACAACAGGAGTTCAGCAGAGGCTCCAAACTCAGACCATGACAGACACTAGAAGAATTATGTAGATCCAACACTACACAAGATACAAAAGAAAGTGAGGTCCCTTCAGAAATCTTGCAGTCTAGGCTGGAACAAAGCCTAGGGGCTAATCTCCAGGAGATAATCTCCAATTGTTTGACCAAAACAACATCCTCCCAGGTAGCTTCACTGGCACAAGAAATTTCATAATCAAGTTCAGTCAACTCATAATACTTGTTTGCAACTTCCACAGGCCTTTCCTGACTTTGGCAAATCACAAAGGGTCAGGTTTTCTTGAACATCTTCTGCAAATCCTGGCAGGACCCCATTGCAGAACTCTCTGTGGGATCTTATACTACTCATTGTATTTCTTCATATTGAACTCAGCCTACAGCTGAGTAATAGCCTACAATAGTTGGTCTAGTAAATTATTCCACCCTGCACCATTATGGTTTAATCATAGAGGGTTATCCTGTTCTGTAAAACCATAAACAGTAAAAGTTCCTGATCCTGGAATTTCCCATGCATCTGTTATGTTCCTTTATTCTTTAAAAAAATACCACCTGGGTGTAATGTTTTTTATTTTCTTATTTTTGGTTAAAGTATCATTGTGGATTTTTTAAAATTTCATTTTCTTATTACAGCTGCTTTTAGAATGCGACATTAACACTTACAAGAACTTCATAATCTGGGACTGTGTGTGTTCCAAGACCTGCCCTGTCAAAAGTCACTCTGTAGGTAGCATTAAGAGTGTCTACAGCATCTATTTGTCCAGTGAACAGACCATCATGGACACCTCGCAAACGGGCTGAAAAAAACAACAGGACAACCAAGAAACCAAACATTACAATGCTATGATACAAATAACAAAAATGCCACCATTTATTACATCTTTTGCAAGTAATTCTTTATATGTATACTTAAAACCCGTAGAATAAATGGGAAAAAAGTGCAAACCCAGAAATAAAAGTGTGTAATAGAAATATTATCAATTCTTTTACAAAATTTAAGTTTGAAGGTCAAATATTTCCCAAATCTAATCCTTAGCACTACACTTATGTCTAAGAAACTCCCGCTATTTCATACCCAATACCTTCTGACAGACAGATTTTGCAGGCAAAAGTCAATTTCCAGACGATTTTGCACAGCATTTCTCTCTGAACATCTCCTCTGATGACGGCATATTTAGCAAAAAACAGTGTGGAAGGCAGCTCAAAGATACAGGTCTAGGAGAGTGAGGAGAGGCAGTGTGGTGCATGCCTGCTCTTCAGCAAGAGCTAAGGGCAGTGGTATTCAACACAAAAAATGCAATCAACAGTAGTGGCTTGAATAGGAGATGCTGAAGTGAAAATGAAAAGCACCTGCACCAAAATCAGACAGGAGGGAGGAATTCAAATTTTCATAAAACTAGACAAAACCTGTGGAATGTTTTCAACAATATTCCTTCCTCAGTTATGCGTAAGGTTTTTTACTAAGGCAATGTCATGTTTCGCACACATGTCCAACTACACTGCAATTGTTTATCTGTTTCAAAACAGGTAGTTCTATATTCATGGAAATATAAAGTTCAAGTTTTATATTAGGTCATATTTTAAAATCAGACAACACTCAACATATTGAAATTAAGCATCTCCTTCTCACCAAACTTTGTTAGACATGTAAAAAACCCTACAATTTGAACAGCAGAAAAAATAAGCCATACTAAGTTTGCACCTCAAAACTTTATCACTGTTTTAAAAATACCACCTAATCTTCACAAGCACCTTCTCAATGAACTAATAAAAAAGGTAAAATTTTTGATGTTTTCCATTTATTATAATTATGTGCATTAAATTTATTATGACTTAACTAAAATCTTTGCAAAATACATTTGGCTGCTTATTTCGTTTGTTTTTAAGAAATTACCTGTAACTTTTGTTCCTATTACAAGTGGTAATGGAATTTCTTCTGGAAGATCTTTGAACTGTGAAAGATCTGCAACTTTCCGCTGCTGCAAAAGTCTGATTTTCTGCCGTTTCTGTTTTAACGCTGACCTCTCTTCCTCAAAGAATGCAGAGGAACACCTGTAGTATCATTAGATAAAAGTATACTTAAATTCATCACTGAAAACATACATATGTGAAGGCACATCAAATAAATACGCAGAGTTTAAAAAATCAGTGAGAGAAAATGAAAAAAGCTTGGGGTGATGTGTTCAAGAGAAAAGAATCTCATGTAATGCATTTAGACAATCTTACTCCTCAGAATTCTCACCCTTCAAATAAGAGTCTATTTTAAAATAATACTCAGGAATACTAGCTGTTGCATTAATACATGTAAAGAGTGAAACATTTTAGGATTTTTCCTGCTTATAAGGATCCATCTAGGGTCACAACAAAGCTAAAGCTGGCCCCAGTCTTCTCTGTATGCCAGTTCAATGCATGTGAGGAGGGAGTCCTGTGAGCACCCTGGCTGCCAGCACTTACTGATACACAGGAGATCCTTTCATGAGTGCTTATCAGCTCAATTAAACTAACTGAGGATGAAAGGACACCAGACTCAGCACATAAAAGGGCACTTCTCTTTGCACCTGTGCAGAGCAGAGCTCAGCCCCCAAATCTCTGTTACTCAGATGAACTGTTCTGAGACTGATCACAGTAAAAGTTTATTTGATCTGGGGCTACTGTGTAAAATCAGATCACCTCTAATAGTCCTCTTCCCCATTTTGGGGGGTAGGGTCATTCTTAAAATGCAATCCAAAAGATGCAAGGCTTACTCCCAAAGTGCTTGCTTTTTATTAATTTTCATTTCTAACCTACTGAATAGCCAAGATTCATGAGGGAGATAAGCACAAAGCACAAAGACATTAAGGACTCAATCCTGTCTTTCATTGCTAACTAAAAAAAAGTTTCTTTATTCTTGTGTCAATGCAAGAAGTAATTTTAAAGAAGTGCACAAATGCTATTTTAAGTCTGCCTGATTGCAGAAAGTTATTTATCAAATAATTTGCCACCTTTGTTAATTGCTTTACTGCAGTCAAATGCAGATTAAGCATTTTCTGTGGAACTCATAGAGTTACATATTGATTACTGATTAACAAGAAGTTCTATTTTATACAGTTATTTTAGAAGACATTGTAAATTCTGCTGCTGGTTCCCTCTACGACACTACAAATTATTTCCTGATTTAAATCCCTTCAAGATGTTCCTCAGTAATCTCCAACCCAGTACTAAGAAGTCAGCTCCTTTTTCCAAGTCTGCTTCTACTACTCTCCTATTACATGCTGAAACAAACATTCTTAGGTTCTCTTCCCTCATTGGGAGAGTTCCACAAAGCCCTTTCACTTTTCTCCACAATTTCTCTTCCTGGCATTGTGTACATGAAGACTGTAAGCACTAAGCTGCCAGGATGCTGAGACCATTTTGTTTCACACTCACCAGCAGTTTCACACTCTGTATGCACACATCAGCTGTCTTTTACCTTATACCTGTTTTCTAGGTTATAATGGGGCATAGGCCACCTGTTTTCTCCCAGTGTTAACACTGATGAGACCCTAGTCCTAAGCACAACACAGGAAAAAAACATAAGCAAGAATGAACTGAAGCTGTGAGGTACTTTTGCTAAATGCACTGCACTGAAGGTTCCCATATGAGGCTTTCCAACCACTATCAGCACAAAAATCACCACTAGTCTTTGTACAGCCTAGAAATTCTGTTGTAGAATAAGGCTGTAGGTATGTGTCCCACTCACCAGTTTACCACCAAAGAGCAGAATGTAAACACATTGTATGTACTATTCCAGTGGTCCTATTAGGAGTTTAAAATATTTGGAAAGGGATGTGGCAGACGTAGAGAGGGATGGTGGTTGGGAAACTTCTGAAGAGCTGACTTGGATATTCTCATTTATTGTTGCTATTGACTTCATATTTACTGCTGGGGAGGAACAGGTGTGAAATAATGCTTGCAATGGGCTGTGAATATCAAATTGCAAAATGCAAGTTGCAAGGTCAGATCTTTTCAACACCAATGAGGAGAAGAATGGCTAACCGCAGCACAACAACAAAATAGGCCAAAAAAAAAAAAAAAGCAATATAGACTTCATATTAGTCCTAATCATGTCCAGGGTCTCGCATCAGAACAGCAAATATCAGCTGATGTTTTTTGACTTGTGCTCTTAGAAATACAAATTTAAATGCTGATATACTGGCCTTGGAAGTTTCCTACAACAGCAACTACTGATTTACTGATAGCTCAGACGGTCTTAAAAAGTCTCTGTTCCAAATGCTGTAAGTATGGATGTAGAAAGTATTTGCAATATATTTCTGGCTTCTATTAAGGGATACCTCCACCCCAACATCCCCCGAATGCATTTAATAAAGGTTATCCCATCTTCATGCCATCCTACGAAAAAATGAAGATTAAAACTATGGCACAGATCAAAACTGCAAATTAATTTTCTGTAAAGATTTCTTAAGAGGTTGAACGCTCTTCTCAGTTTTTACCTTGCTTGTGAGATTTTGAAGTAACAGAGGAATCACCACCATCGTGTAGTGGCAGGACAAGCAAATCTAAGCTTAATTCATATCCACTGCTATTTCACAAGCCAAATTAAGTTTACACAGAGTACACAAAACTATTACCTCTTCCTTTTCCTGGAGCATATCTTTCCCCACAGTCAATAGGAATCTTACAAGCTTTGCAGGCTCTCATGAAGAATACTGCTGTGCCAATCAAACACACTGCTGATGTGTGATAGGACATTTAAGGTAGCAGCAGACTTAGGAAATACATGTATATACAACATATTACTATACTACAATATATTTTATTTAAACAAACAACAAAAAAAAAGATAACCACGTGCATAACAATCAGAGACTACTATCCTCTGCCATCAACACTGTGGGTGCAAAATTAATTATTTATCTTAAATATTATCTTAATTATTTATTTTTAATCCCTCATGGGGAGTTATCAGTGTTGACATGGTATATAGCTTAGTTCCATATGATGCGGACAGACAGAAGAAATTTCTAACACAACGGTAAAACAAAAAAGTCTTTGCTCTACAGGTAGAAGAAAATTATCTTGAAAAAGCATTTAAATGATTTATAATAATTCAAAGTATTTTAAAACTAAGGCCCAAGACCACTCCTAACATTTTGAAAGAGTCTACCAGTAATTAAAAAAAAAAGTAAAGAAATAAAAAGCAAACAGGGATGCTTATGTTATGTTGCTATAAAGCAGTAACTCAGTTTGCATTAACAAACAATCAGACTATTTATGCAAATAGCTCTACTTCAGAATTCAGATAAAACAATTTCCTGCCCATTTAGACCTTTGGTTCCTTTGGCATGAATCTCTCTTTTTAAAAAAAAAAACTATGACAGCTGAACAAAAAAACCCCAAATCAAACCCAAAACCACTCTCCCCATGGCTTAATAAAATATAAACCAAAAAAACAACCCAAAGAATCCCTGAAAAACAAAAGAAAGTTTGCAACCCACCAGATTGGATGGGGTTTTGCAATCTGATGTAGACAAGATTCCCTGCCCAGGGCAGCCCCTGATCCCAATCCCCAGTGGAACCAATCTTTAAGGTCCCTTCCAACCCAAACCATTCTAAGACTCTGAAGTTTCACCACTGCTCCACTAGACTGATGAATGAGGCAAGCTGATCTTCTAGAGAGGTAACCACTTCTGGCAAAAGTCAAATGAGAGATTGATGACAACCTCCAAATACATCATTTCTCTCCCAGTAGGAAGAATGACAACAAATGAACGAAAAGCTATCTAACTTAAGCTCAAATTACATGAACATCTTTCCAAGAGGAGCTATTTTCAAGCTGGCTCTGCTGCCTTCCCTTGACTGATGATTTTTACTTATGCTGTTTGCAGGTATGGAAGATGAAATGGTCTCCATCATGCAAAATATAATCTGACTCAGGGATCTCTGAAGAAATGGATTCAATGCTTTAGTGTTTGCATTTACAGAAATAAAAGGCTGATTAATTTATAAAACACTACTTATACAAAGACAGGGTGGCCAAGTTTGGCAGGACCCCTGAAGGTTATCTCCTCCAACACCTCCAGCAGAATCACCTCCAGGAGACTTCCCAGGATCACATTGAGAGAGCCTTTGAGTACATCTAAGAATGGAGATTCTACTACCTCACTTGTGCCCATTCCCTCTTTTCCTGTCTCCTGATAATGCTGAAAAAAACCCTGGCCCTATCTTCTCTGTACCTCCCCTTCAAATATTTATACACAAAAATGGGATCCTCCCTTAGCCATCTCTAGGTAAAATTGTGTAGGTTTTATGAAAAGGCTGAGTTGAATCAGAGGGTTTAAGAATTAAAAATTCTAAATTAGAAAAATACACTATGTCTTCATTAAATTCTGGCTTCTTCACAATGAACAACACTTTATGGGTGACTTTATCTTTTTTATGTCTTGATAGCCAATCTAAGAAAAGCCAAGGATCTGTAAAATGGTTTAAAAACAGTAATAAAATAAATGAGGTGAAAATGTGCACTTGTTTTCCCCATGAGGAGCTGCTTATAGACAGAAAAATTGACCAGTTCTTCCAGGCCAGGAAGCACTGCATACAGGAGATATAGTAACAACTTTACCACCACAGTATTAGCTTGGACACTCAGTTATCTGGAGTGGGAAGAGAACATTTCAAGCATAGGCTCATGAAAACTAACTACATGGACACATTTAAGGAATAGGGTGTGTGTGGGAGAGAGGTGCTCAGAGAACACCTCAATAAAATGAGTTTTACTACTCTTAATATATTGTTTTGTTCTACTATTTGAATGCAAAATTCTTTAAAGGAACAATTCCAGTAACATCAAAAGTACATGTAAGTAATAGCTGAAAGAAAAGAAAGAAAAAATTACCTCCGTGGTTTTCCCATTAATCGCCTGATTTTGCCCCATTCTACTCTTGTCAATTTTCTGGTTTTCAAAGTTGGAAAAGATTCTTTCAGGCATATACAGAAATCATTATCTCCTTCAAATAGTGGCCTGTTGAAACATAATTAGTCCTATGTTAACCACACTAAGTAGACTTTTGTCACAAGATTCCAAAAAACATCCACCATCATCATCCAGAAATACATTAAAAATTAATATAAATTAGTCACATGAACAAGACCCTCCTATTCAAAGAACAATTTTAATTCAGCCAAAAACAAAATCAGGAAGTTTTCAGGACTATTGTTCTTTGACTCTTACTACTGCTGACATCTAAAAATGCTCCTTTCTCTAGTTACTACAGAGAAATACACATAATTCATCCTGATTTATAACATATATAAAGGCACCAAATGAAACTTCAGCAGAGTCAGCTCAGTGTCATGAGGATACTGCAACACACTGAAGGAAACTAGAGAGTGAAATATTGAGAATAAAGGTAAGGACAAGGTGGTACTGAGAAATAGACAGACGGTACCTTTTTTCATCAATTCATTCAACTGTAACTCAGATTCTCAACAGAGGTTTCCAAAATACAGGAAACTGAACCAACTCCTCATTCTCTACAGCTATACAGGTGAGACTTCTATTGTATCATCCCATGACTCCATGGTGAGCACAGGATCAGTATGAGAGAAGTGACAGTTCAGAGAACAGACCTGCACAACTCAGGAATTTCTCTCTGATGCTATGACCCATCTCTATCTCTGTTTTATGACTGCCTTTTTCTTTGTAGTACCACATCCTTCTCAGGCTGGGGAGACAAGGGAGCAGCAACAGATATGCCCATCTAATAGAAGGTTAATCCTAAAAGACTAGGTGCAATTGAAATAAATCCCTCCTGGCGAGAACAAAAGGATAACTGCATCCTAGATAAAGCTGCTTTTCTCCACTCTTTGCAGGGCACTGGGATTTGGAGAGGAATATACCCAAGCACAGAACAAAGAGGACCTTGGAAACAACACTGCCTTCAACTGAGTGTCTGGGGTGGCAGGAGAGAGGAAAGGTGCACAGATATAAGGAGACTCAGGCAAGAATGGAAGAGAACAGCTTTGCAGTAGGAGGATCTGCAGCTGTGGCACGAAGTGAAAAGGAGAAGAAAAAGAATGAACAATGAGGCCCAGGAAACAGACAGAGAAGAGTATACAACACTATCATTTTATCCATATTTACTATTGCTAACATAAGATATCTATATAAAGAATAACTATTTAGCTTGGGTGGTTTTTTTGTTGTGTTTTTTCGTTCATTTGTTTTGTTTGTTTGGGGGGGGTTTGCTTTCTTTTTTGAGATAGATAATCTGTATTTGATTGTTCTTGCTAACACTTGTCCTTAAGCAGGCAAACTCTACACCCACAGCATCCATAAGACTGGAAGCTCTGGAAAATGGTGTAACCAAGTTACAGGTGCATCTGCTTCTGAGAGCCTGTGATCACTGTAGTAGTAAGTAGCACTTCAGAAGTCTCTGCATGCCCCAAATCAACGAGACTTTACAGAGAACAGTCCACTGCAGTAGTATATAGAGAATCCAACTGAAACAGCTTCAATAATCTAATAACCACAGATGACAGTTGTAGAAATAAAAATATTTCAAAAACTTACAGAAGACATGGCATTTTATTTGATTGTTTCAATTTTGGATGCAATCATTTGATTAAAATATTCAGAGACTTTCACAGTAAGCCATATTTTGTCAGTTGATAGCTCTATGGTTTAAACTTTTTAAAGCTTCTCATTAAGCTTGGATCACATCACTCCAAACAAGATATATCAAAGTTTTCCTTCCAAAGATATGCAGTCTCTTAGTAAACTATGTTATATTTTAACATGGTCATATCTTTCAAGCATTACAAGCTGTATTTGATTTGCAAGGCAAGGTTTTGGCAGAGGGGGGCTGCAGGGGTGGCTTCTTTGAGAAGCTGCTGGAAGCTTCTACCATATCCCACAGAACCAACACCAGTTGGTTCTGAAGTGGACCCACCCTTGGCCAAGGCTGAACCAATCAGCGACAGCTGTAGTGCCTCTGAAATATGGTAGCTAGGAAGGGGAAAAAACCCTGTGGAATTGCAGCAGGACAGAGATGTAAGAGTATCTGAGAGAAACAGCTTTGCAGACACCAAGCCAAGGTCAGGGAAGGAGGTGCTCCAGGCACCAGAGCAGAGATTCCTCTGCAGACCATGGGGAAGCAGCTGTGTCCCTGCAGCCCATGTTGGAGCAGGGGGATGCTCAAAGGAGGCTGTGAACCCATGGGAAGCCCCTGCTAGAGCAGGCTCCTGGCAGGACTGTGGAGCCATGGAGAAAAGCCCATGCTGGAGCAGGTTTTCTGCCAGGACTTGTGATCCCATGGGGGACCCACACCGAAGCAGTCTATTCCTGAAGGCGCGCATCTCGTGGAAGGGCCCACACGGGAGCAGTTTGTGAAGAACTACAGCCCATGGGAGAACTTTCCAAAGGACTGGCTCCCATGGAAGTGGGAGGATTCCTCCCCTGGAGGAAGGAGCAGCAGAGACAGACAACAGGTGATGAACTGACCACAACCCCCATTCCCTGTCTCCCTGTGCTTATCGGGGGTTGGACATAGAGAAGAGAGAACTGGGAATAAAGCTCAAGAAGAAGGGAGGAGTTTTTAAGATTTGACTTTATTTCTTATTATCCTACTTTGATTAGATTGGTAATAAATTAAACTAATTTCCCAAAGTTGAGTCTGTTTTGCCCATGACAATAAGTGGTGTGGTCTCTCCCTGTGCTTATCTCAGCCTTTGACCCTCTTGTTACATTTTCTTTCCTGTGTCCAGCCAGTCCAGTCTTTTCCAGTCCAGTAATAGAGCAGCTCTGATGAGCACCTGGTCTAGCCAAGGAGAACTCACCACAACTGCATACATGGATATCTATCAAAGAGGATTTCAGAATTACCTGCTAAACTCAAATTCTAGTCTACTGATAGACCTAAAGTCTCATAGACAATTCTTTAAGAATAAACTAAAAGTTCTTGGTCTGTTGTAAAAATCATTACTGAACATGTCACATATTAAAATTACTCCTAGAAATAAATAGGGTTGGGGTTTTTTGTTTTGTTCATTTTTTTTTTCAAGTAAGGGGGGCGGAAAGCATAAAAAGACTACTTCTTTCAAAGGAATTAAATCCTAGAGATCATGAATTTAAAACTAACTAAAATGGACACGAAATTTTTCCACTTCTGATGAATATATGCCAGAATGTTTTCTGTTGCTATGACTGCCTTCTCAGTTAAGGAAAAAAAGCTACAGCAATTGTGATTAAAATAGGAAGGAAAAACAGTAATTATTTTGTTTGTACATTCTGGAAAATAATGCTTGTTAACTCTGAAGCCATTCTTTAGAATATTAAATACTTGTGTTGCATCTATTAGTCAAACAGTGTAGATTTTAAGATTCCATTCATCAATAATGTTTTCTACATTTTAGAAATTAAATTGTTTCTTTTAAACAATCCACACCACCGTGCTGGTGGCATTAAGAGAACAAGTGCCAAAAACTCTGAGGCACAAACTGCAGAAATGGTCCAGAAAATATATCAGGAGATCCAAGAAGGATGCTGATACCTGGACAAGAGCTGAACAGTCACAGCCTGAAGCTCTGTTAGTGATCACAATAAAAACAGAATGATGGGGAAAAAAACATTTAATACCAACATTTACACATTTTAGGAAAGCAGCACTTTATGAAGAAGCAGTGGCCTTCCTATCTTCTCTGCATAACACTGATGCAAGGGCTCAGAAAAGTCTAAATATTCTCATATCTTCATGCTTCAGATGCTAAAAGCATTATGAATAAAATCTGGTATCTGGTAGAGGCAGAGGTGATAAAAAGAAAATCATATCCATGAAGGAAGGCTTTCCACAGAAGATTTTCTAAAGTTGGTAGTTGCAAAGAACAAAGAGCACGTACATTGCTCATTAGAAAAAAGAAAAACACCCTTCACCACCAAACAAAACAGTTTTCAGTAACTAGTCATTTAAGAATAAATTGGATTATCTAACCAATATACAGAAATATGCAGCTCAATTTCAGAAAATTACTTGTTTCTATACTAATAAGAGATAATTATACAAACCAAACATACTTATCGATATTTGAATAGAACCATTCATATATGCACCACTTGTGAGCTTTGGGCAATTTGAGCAGGTTACGAAGCCGTAAACCAATCTTCTGCGATACCTTCTTTTCTGGTGTGGACATCGTTGTACTAAACTTCTATGTAGTAAAAAAAAGAAACAGTTAAACAGAATCTAATATTTTTCAGTTTTCAAATAAACCAGATTTTCCTGATAAAAGTCTGCACATATTCTGTGCAATGTTCTTCTTGCAGACCTATAACAACCCTTACTGCATTATATGAGCAATGCAATCAAACAGAACAGACAGCAAATTTTAACAGGATCAGTGCCATTATCTCCATACAAAACTCTTTTAACTAAATATTTTCCAGCACTGAAAACCACATTATTGGTAACAACAGCATGGCACTAAAATACATACAAACTTCAAAACTCTGAGGCCTCACCGACTGTCTCAGGTGAGCATAACTGGTGTTGCAGCTCAGATGCCAGCAACCTCCCTGACTTGCACTAGAGCATCTACTCTTGCTCACTCTTCTTAACATGGGGACGAAGCTAGGACAGGAATATAACACAGCCAAAGCTTTGAGCAGTGTCTGCTTAGAAAACTGCAAGAGAAACGAGCAATGAAGTTTTAACTACATTTGAAAGCTATTTGATAAATCACAGACAAGACACCGTCTTAGACTGCTTGCATAACAAATAGACCCATGTTTAAATAAGACCACAAAAAATAATTCTGTAATTTTGTTCCAAGGATGGCTGTCTTAGCTGACAGAAAGAAAATATTTTCTGCAAAAAATAACAGCTTTTTGAGACTATAGGTTTAACTGGGTCTCCATGCCATCATCATTATCCTTCCCCAAACATTCTAAGTGTTTTGGACTTTAGTAGCAGCAATAATAGGATAAAGCCTAAGGTAGGCACCTTGTTGGCTGCTGCTGCACTAGATACAGGTCCTTTTTCTTCAACTGAAACAAAGCCTGGTGGGACAGCAAGATCTGTGAACTACAGCAGCTGCAGTCCCTTGCAAATATTTATCTGTCAATCACTGGACCTCCAGAATTGGACATTTAAGCACAAAACAACTGGGTTTAGAACATTACCAAGTCTCTACTCTTAAGAAATTATGGTAATGAAGAGAAATGTCATGGTTCTCACCTCTGGCAGAACAAACCCAGCTAAATGGTGAGTGCCAAGCTTTTCACATCTGACACTGCACAGCACAGCTCAGAAGGCAAATCAGAGCAGTATTCAAACAGTACTTTTTCAGTGAGGTAAATTCAGCCTCATAAGGTGATGGCACAGAGAAGTGATGTTAATGACAATGGTACTACAGAGCCAATTCACTGAGACTAAGAGATGTTTCCCTTTTTATCACAGCAAATAAAGGCTGACAAATTACAGCTGCTTTTTCGTGCTGTATCAAGGAGTGGACGATCAAGTACAGAACGGAAAAACAAGCTCTTTGAACTGAGGACTTTAGCATTACAGGATCAAGAAGGTAAAGCTGGCCATGAACAGAGTTAGGCTACAAATCCAGAGCAAGTCTCTAACTTGCTGGGATACATTATATTCTATAGTAGTCTTCTCAATTATGTAATCACTGCAAGAAATTTAGGCAGTTTTAAACTGAAGCTGAATAAATTTATGCTGACTATAGAAGATGATTGTTTGCAGGAGCACGATGGGCAGTTAGTCTGGAATCCTGCCTAGCTCTGTATGTTCATGTCCAAAATGACAAAGAACAGGTACTCCCATAAACAAACTGAGGAAACCAGTTTTAAGAAAGAAAAATATTAACCTGTTTTGAATTGTGGCTTACTTCTAGCACCAGTTTTCCTCACAAGAAGATTCATAAACCAAAACTGCAACTTAAAAAGCAAATATATTCTAATTTTCAACTACAACAGATAGGCTTGTTCCCCTCTTTGGTAAAAATATCTCCATACATGTATGTAGGTACCTGTGGAACCATGGCAACCTTCTGATTTCTTTTGGGTGACCTCGTGTTTATTTGTCTGTCATCTTCGTCACTGAAGAGTCGACTCCGTTTTGAATTTCTGAAGGGCTGTATGGAACAAAATTAAGAATTACAAGCAAGAAACCTGATTGCTCTGTTCATGCACAGAATTCACAGTGAGAAAAATGAAATGCCTCTTCTCTTATCACCTGCTGGTTTTCAGGCACACAGTACACAATAAATAGTGCCTCCTGGCACTTGGAGATCTAAGGACTGAGAGAAGATGATGTTCAAGATTCCAGACTTTTCCAGTGCTAACTATAACCATTACTATGCTGCTGGCCCAGTTTCACAGAAGTATTTAGAGCCTAACTCCCACTTGTTTCCATTAGAGTTAGGTGTCTAAACACTTGTGTATCTTGGTTATAAGTAGTACATCTGTTAAACAATTTGGTTTGAATTTTGAATCAAAAACAAGGCTTTTTCAAACACTGTATTTGTTTTGTATGTTCTCAGCTACATAGAATTTTAGCAAGAATTTTCTAAAAAAGTGATGTGTGCTTTGGTTTTTAACTCATTGAAAGTATCTACATAGCAAAATGCTAAGGAGATTGAGTCAGAAGAAACTAAATCTTGAGTAAGTTATGTGACAATCTCAGAAAAAGTAATTTAGAATTTATGCTAAGTAAAATCTACTTGTGTACTGCTATAGCTCAGAAAGAATTAGAAGGCTGACTGAAAACAAGAAATGATATTGCAAATGTGTCATGAAAAAAATTAATTTAGTTATTCCTCATCATCTGACCCTATGACAAAAGACTCCTGCTTTCACTTAGGACAAAAGAGCAACCTGACTGGCTCTCAGCATTGAAGGGAAGCAGCTTTTCCTTTCCTTCCATGAAGGTTCTGTGGCCCAACAAAAGAGCCAGAGATAAAATAAATCAACACAGTTAAATAAAACTTCATTAACAAGCATTTGCACTTTAGAAAGACATTTAATACATTTGTGACTGGTTAACTGCTTCAAAAGAGATATTTTCTATTAAATTAATCAATGGTAGGTAAAAATCTTTCTGCTCCATGCCATCTGAACATAGGGCTTTCCAAGGAAATGTGCCTCTCTTACTCTAAACGATATATATTTTATAAAAAGGACTACACAAGTGTATTTAAGTAACAGAAGTGCTCTGTATGTGATAGACACATAAGCACATGCAGCACACAGAAGAAAACATTAATTTCTGGTAGATATTACAAACCAGGAAAGACACATTGGACAGAGGAACTATATATTGACAAGGTAACCAAATCATCATGATCCAGACCAACCATACTGTTTTATGACCCTCACAGAAACTGCCAAATTCAGCTCCAAAGAACCATCCAAAATGAGAAGAGTGTTTCATCACTCCGGACTGTGTGCCTCACCACAGCAAAATAACAAGTGTTGCAAAGAGGTATCATCCACAGTGGCTAAATAGGCCAGGCATTTTTGGAAAGAATTTACAACCAACAGTAAAACATGTCTTCAAAACTTTCACCATTCACCAGTAAACTCAAACCATTCCATCACACCTTAGCAACAGGGTCACTGCCAACATGTCAGACCATGCTCTGATCCTTCCCCCAGATTTCTACAGAACACTGAGCTATGTCCAAAGTTTGACTCTGTGTTTTCACCACCTACAGCCACCATACCTAAAGATTGACAGAGTTTTTACACAGATGTTACAGGCAGTCACTTCGGGTCTTTAGCACATGTGATCTTCTAAGCTAGCAGTAAGGCTTGTTTCTGTGAGATGATGGGCATT
Source organism: Brachypodius melanocephalos (assembly GCA_013398615.1). Taxonomy (NCBI): domain Eukaryota; kingdom Metazoa; phylum Chordata; class Aves; order Passeriformes; family Pycnonotidae; genus Brachypodius; species Brachypodius melanocephalos. The sequence goes on along the minus strand of VZSR01001479.1, from coordinate 4,353,788 downwards.
CCTGGGAAGCAGCTGAAAACTGTGACATGAACTGCAGGAACTAAGGGTCTTCACAAAGTTCTGGTCTCTGTCTGGAACTGCATTTTGTAGACTTTATGTTCTCTAGCATAAACACATAGCAACATGTGTGTATATATGTATCTGTATGAATCCTACCAGGGAGAAGATCACAGGACAAGAAACAGTTAAGCAAAAACAAGCCACAAGACTGAAATGGTCAACCCAAACACCAGACATTCCATGGGAAGGTGCAGGCACACTTCATATCCCCACCCCTAGGTTGTTCTTTAATGTAAGGCCTCCTATGAAACTTCTCAGAACAGACAAATTTCACTGACAGTCCTTTACTTTTACCAAGATCTGCCCCCCAGCAGGTAGAATGATGGAAGTGCATTATGACATTTTCCCTTCCTTTCCTTTATGCTTCAGTTCTCAGCCATAAAAGTGAGATATTTCATGAGGTACAAAAAATAGTTGATCAGAATTGGTGATTCCTAAGCTCAAGGTGGTAGATACAGTACAAATACTTCACACATATTAAAAAAAAACAGAGAGGAAATTATTTCAACCTGTCTTGAACGAGGTCAGCAATTTAATGTGTTCGATTATTCGTTTAAAAATATGTTTTCATCTCTCATGCAAACTGTGCAAAGTGCTTGTGAAGGAAACAGTTTCACATTTGCACATAAAAACACTATAAATCTCAGCTCTTTTTTTGGTGATCATTACATTCAATTCACTGTATGGTATTTTACTAACCCTGAAGCTTTTTATTGCTTCTTACCATTTCCACAGCAGAACCAGCATTCTTGCTTTTCCAAATGTGTGTTTTCTGCAGAGAATTATATTTTTCATTCCACGAACTGGATAAACTTCCCTCTGTTGTGAAGAAAGTACATTGTTAATGTACACATATGTATGTGTATGTTTTAATATAGCTACTGTCCAAAACCAAATATAACATCATCAAGTACTAAAATATTTACTTGCAACATCTTTGAATTCAGTAACAAACAGATTTTAGATTTCAGTATTTTTATTAAATAATTCTTAGCATTAATTAAAAAAAAAGGAAGGAGATTTTCACTGCAAGCAGAAACATAACCAAGTATTTTTTACTTATGGCAACGTTTAGATTTCTTGAAACCTCCTGTGCTGGAATCAATTACTTCCACTGTCAGGTTGACACAAATCAACAGATGAACTGTGGTTGTAACTGAAACCTGGACAAAGCAAAGCTCTACAAGACACAGACACCTTCTAGTTCTAGAAAATTATTAAGTAGCTGTACACCAACAAGTAAATAAAATTTTATTGCAACAAATCTGCCTTAGTTACAACATATTCAACAGACCACACCCTCTTCCTTGTGTAATAAAAACCTTGTAACACATGAAGAAGGTTTAATTATGGGCAAATTAGAAGTATTCAAAGTTTGTATGAATGTTCATGAAGACAATTTCAAAGAAAAAAAATATAAGCAGCAGGTATTTTATTTAGTCCACAACTTGCTGACAGAGAACACCATAAAATTGTGAAATGCCTTCCTAATGTAAATTTTGTCACACGTACAGGTCTCACTAAGAATCCTTCTTGTATCTCATCCTCAAGAGATGAAAGATTACCCCAATCTTCTCATCAAACTTGATGCCTAGGCAGTACTTTTGAAGAAAAAACACATTTCAGGAATTTCACCCAAAAGAGCAGTGTCTAAATACACCACAATATATGTAGTTTCAACTGCCAAGGATTATTATTCTATAGAACTACAAATACCTACAATAAACCAAATCACATTTCAACAAAAAAGCCTGTGATTTTCCTGGACTTTCTGAAGCCAGAAACTAAATACACCTGAAAGTCACACTGGGTACAAGTAAATAACATATTAATTTCTTACCTTTCAAGCTCACAAGTGCTTTTGCTGAAGAACCTGCAATATAGCAAAAAGTCCACATAAATCACAAGCTATTTCAAACCATATAACCTATGCAGAGTCTACTCATTGTTAATTAATTCTCAGGCAGAAAGTGGAATTTAATATTAAAATCTTTCACAGCTGAATGAGCCAACCCAGCACACCCTCCATGGCACTAAGCATAGAATTCTACATTTATTACCAATAAATCTTGAAAGCATATTCACATTTTGGTTTTTTCTTTTAGTTTCATATCCACAAAACAACTTTAGATGTTAAACACTTGGGTTTAACACAGCAAATTCTCAACAGGCTTTACGTCCAAAGTACACTCTCCCATGTGTCTGCCTGTTTGATGCAGTTGCAAATGTATTTTACAACTGAAAAGAAAACTAATAAACACTTCTTCTTTCTTTTTTTTTTTTTCTTATCAGTTCAAAACTCTTCAGTGCCCAAGATTTCCAGGAAAGGAGTAGTTTATGCTCAAAAGGAATAAGATGGATAGCTAGTTGCCCCCTGGTGGTACCTCTTTATTCAGAAAGGCAACAGATTCAGATCTCAAATGCCGACAGGATTGTTACTTAGCTCAAAACTGTTCGAACAGTGTAATAAACACATAAAAATTTCACTGCTCCCCTTCCACTGCAGCTGTAGAAACTCTGCAATGCTCCCGGGCCAGGAAAAACAAAACTGGGCCTGACTGCAGGGGGCTTTCACACTTGGGAATTTTCAAATGTGTCTCTAAGAATGAGCTGTTTGAAGCAAGTGCATTAGCATAGGGCAAGCTACTTCTTCATGGCAATGCCTCCCCAGATTCATGCTTTTCTCTCAAATCAACTTTATCTTTCCAGTTATGTTCCTGTGTGGCAATCACTTTTATCACTTTTCCCTCTCACTTTCTCTGCTCTCTCCTTCATCTTCTCTTTGAAACTGCTGCTCCAAGAACTTTGTGACTCCAGAAATTCCTTGCAACTGCCATTTATCTAGCTAGCTCCTTGCCTTACCAACCTCACAGTGCCAGAGAGACTTGCCTCTAAGAGAATACATTCCAGAGAATATCACAGAGCCAAAAGACTTACTGTGCCTTTCCAAGGAACTGAGTGTTTTGGATTGGGCTGGGCCACTGAAGAGAATACAGGTGCAGCAATAGCAAAAAACTCCCTAATCCCTTACATTTTCCACATTTGTTTCCTGCCATCTTATTATGCCATCTGGTAAAAACCAAAATTTCAACTAAAAAAGAAAGGACAAAGAAACAGTTTCAATTTCTCTTCCTTCAAAAGCTTAAAAAACCAGTTTAAGATACGAAACAGAACTAGCTCTGACTCACTGGGGGTTTAGAGAGCTTCCACCCCACTATCTCCCAGGCTGTTCACATCTATGACAGCAACCACACCTGGGATTACAAGTCAAAACCACGGTGACACACCTGGGCTATGCTGTCACACCTTTTGCACATTTCTTTTCTGACGTATCACTTTTGTTGGGCTGGAGACCTATCAGTGACTGGTACAGGAACACAATTTTGTGACAATCTGAGTCACAGGGAATTCAGCTCTTGAAATTAAGCTGTGTGTTCAAGGTACCACATTTTTTTTTTCACATTTTATGCTAAAAATCCAATAGCACACCCTGTGCTTGCATAAATACATGAGTAGTCTGCTATCAACCAAGAATGAACAGCTTTGAAAGGTAACATTAAGAACAGTGAGGAACTACCATGTCCCAAATCTACAAAAGGGATGGTGGGAAATGTGTGGAAGGGTAAGTGCACACAGTTTAAGAACATGTCATTGGGGATGGAGACACAGGAGCAATCATCAGGATTGCCAAACGGAGGAGACGCTGCCGTTGCAGAACAGATCACTGCTCTGAGAGATCTCAGGCACTTCATCTGAACATTCATGCATTTTCCTCTTTTTCTCACTATCTTGTTGATATGAATCAAGTTCAATCAATCCAGTCCAGGGTGAGTATGAACACGGTTAACAATGGAAAAGAAACACTCAGCACGAGGCAGCAAAGCTTTATCTGGGGCAGTGTCAATCTCACAGCTGAAGTGCCTGAGATGCTTTTGCTAACCATGGGATGCTTCATCTGTGAGGGTGATGATGGGCCAGCAGAAGGTTACTGTGCCACTTCCTAGCTTTACGAGATCAGCACTCCAAAACAGCATTAGTTGCCAAGGAGTTTTCCACATGGGGTAGTTAATCTTCCATAAATGCATGTTAGAATAGAGCTGCTCATTCGTTTTCACTTGACCTGTAATTAATGTATCCAGGGTATCTTTATTTAGGAATACAAGTGTCCAAATAAAACATTCCTGATCTATGGAAGTTCAAAAGTTAAACTAAAGTATTTTATTGTAACAAATTAACATCAACACTTCTGTAGCTTAAAGCTGTAGAATCCATGTAGGATACCAAAATGACAATGGAGATGTCCACAAGCTGCATTTTGCCTCAAAGGTAAACAATACAACACAACATTGCTTTTCTTGTCAAGTTCTTCTATATTGATTTTAGGGGCTACCTGCAACAACACTGAATTCCAAGGAATATGGTACCTCTCCCCACTTTGTCCATTTAGTTGGGCAGTACTGTCAATACTGCAAGGTCACAAAACCAGAAACTAGGATGATGCAATACTGTGTTACAATAAAAAACAACCAACATTTAATACAGATAGAAGCCTCTCGAGAACTATAAAAACTGCAAAGTGATGCAGGATAGATTAAGTTTATTAAAACTATACAAAACTTGACTTATAATAATGACTAGATTTATAATATACTAGTCTCACACTAAATGCCAGTAATCTTGTATACTCCTGTTCTGAATAACAAATATATAATCACAGGCAGTCTTTTTAACCTGCATTTTAATTATAAATAAAGATTAAAGTAGAATACACACACACACTTGAATGTAAATATCTATTATGATAATGACACAGACTTCATTTCCAGAAACACTTAAAAAAATGGGTGGAAAGCAAGACATCAGGCCAGTGAATCATACAGGTTATTACAACCAAAATCTACTTCCAGCTCCTCCAGGTTCAGAGGATCTCAAAGGTGACTTTCTTAATACTGAGAGTAAAAAACCCCTTAACTGAGGGAGGAAGCACAGGCAGCTAAGCACAGCAGTGGCTCAGGAACTGGAAGGCCTGCTTTCAGGAGGCTACACTGGCACACTGCTCCAGTGCAAACTACCTTAGCTTTATCTTACTATCCTACCAAGAAGGGCTCTGCATACGTTGTTAGTAAATTAATCACCTGAACACAGTGTTTACACTTGACTAAGTCCATAAAATTAGGAAAAGATTCAGAAGAGATCTAGGAGATAAACAAGACATGTCTTATTGTTAGAAAGTTAAGACACTCCAGTCTTGTTCTTCCCAAAGAAGGTCAAGATCTGCATTGATCAAAAGTATCTACAAAGAAAAATAATTCAGATGGGTAAATAGCTATACAGACAGGTTTTTTTTTTTTTAAAGGAAAGGCATAACTAGACCTATTTTGTGAAAGATTACATTGGATAATTCAGGTTAGCAATGAAAGCAGAGTTTATCAGATTTTGTGTAACTATGCCAAAAAAAGGAACGTTGAGCTCCTTGTTACTCAAAATCTTAAACCAAGTTCAATACCTTTAAAAAGAGAGAACTGTAGCTTAAAAGGAAGCTAGAAACTAATGCACAGAAATTCCAAACACAAGTATACCAGCATGTTTAATGAAGAATCTAAGATGATTATAGTGGCCTTTCCTGGCTCTGGAAAAAAACCCCCCGTGATTCCATAAAATTTGTGCACCACAGATGTGCAATAAAAATAACTGTGTTCTAGATTATGAGGTATTAAATAGTATCATAACAGGAAGCTCATCAGTAACTAAGAGTCAGGAATAAGTGTATTTATGTATTTTGTAACGCTTGCAAGAAATGATTTTCAGGAAGTCCAAATAAAACCAAATTGATAAAAAGCACCAAGGTTAAAATCACGCTGGGTCTGCCAAGCCTGGCGCGACAAGGGCCCTGATGTTTTCATGTCTGGCTGGCTTAGAAACCCACAGGCTGCAGCATCAGCCAGCGTGGGTCCCTGAGCATGGACAGCTCCTCCAGTCCTGAACTGCTGATCCCTCTGAGCACACAGTCCCCAGGAATCCTTCCTCCAGCCCCAGCCTCCTGCTCCCAGCTCAGGGGAGGACACACAGAGCATTGCAATAAAAAAAAAAAAAAAAAACCACCTAAAAAAACCTCCTCTATCTGCTCTAGAGGCCATATCGACTCTCTGACAAGTATTTCTGATGTGGAGATCGGCTTTGAAGCGTGAGAGAAAAGTGCAAAAACTTTTACCCTTTTCAAAAATAAAAGACAGGTTTAAGTTTAAAACCAAGCACCTATTGTCTCCCCTTATTTGAAAATACTGTAACTTAACAGAAGAGGAGTGTGACCACAATTCAATATGTGCAGCTGTGAATGCCCTGATGAACATTCTCAGAGCTAAGATAAAGTAACACAGTTTAAATGTGGCTTCTCAAATGGTGACTTGAAAATCTAAACAGGAAGACACATAAGCATATTTTGTTTTTGGAAGTTTAATAATGAATTTATAACAGCTGATAATTTTGAAAATAAATGTTACAAGCAACCACAGGGATGTTCTATAGCTACTGATTTCACTAATGTGTGGGCACAAAGGGGCATATCTAAATCAATACAGAAAATTCTAGGATCCAGATCAGCAATTACATGATGTAAAGCCTTTCCTCTCCAGATTGCTACCCTATTTTGTCTAAATTTGCACAGGTGAGCAGTTACTTTAACATTGGTTGCCTGACTACCTCTAAAATCTAATAAATCTGCATTGCTGGCACTAAAAATGGTGTGACAGAAGAAACTCATGGAGAAGAGGGGAAAAACATGAGCCTTTATTATAAACTGAGTCATTAATCCTCCAAGAGATCATTCATCGGCACAAGTTGTTTCAGCAGAGGAAGCATCTCAAACAATTGGCCATTGCAAGGAAAGCTTATTCAGGAGAACTCTGAAAGTAAAAAACACACATCAGAGGGAAAAGTTGCTTTGGGGAGTTTTTAAAGTTTCCACCAACTTAGGGCTCACTGAAGAGGTAAACAAATAAACAAACACTAACTTTTCACTTCAACCATGAGTCAGTATTTTCCTCACGTTATGACTCCACAAATAAGTTGACATATGTATATTTCCAAATCCTAATCTAACTACTGGATGGAAATAGGTTTTCCAGCCATGTGAACCCTTCCACAGGACATTTGTAGACAATAACCACAATAACAAAGCCCTCTTTTCGAAACTGTGTTCTCATAAGGACAACACACTGATACCATGGTAACATACAATTTTAAAGGTAGGCAACACAAATAATCCCAAAAATTATTAGTTGTGAGTACTGTATAGCAGCCACAAGTTAATCTTGAGCCTTCTCCCAAATACGGCAATCTCACACAGTTCTGCTTAATTTTTGTCTCAAACATCCAGGCCACAGCAGTGCTGGGCTCACGGTCCCTTGGGGCTGGACAATGGAAGTGCCAGAGGTGTGCCACAACCTCCTGCAACTGTCTAGGAAAGCAGCAGAGCAGAGGACCCATGAACCACAGCAAAACGTTGTGCTGGGGGTAAAGACAACAATTTCTGCTTTAAGTGCTGCCCTTACGCTGCAGCCTCCCCCCATGTGATAAAAACCCATGCAGAAAGATCCTTATGCTGCTTCCCTTCTGCCTGCCCTAAAACACAGGGCCTATGAACAGTACCAGCCATGTCTATCAATACAAGGTACTTAGCAAAACATTGACTTCACAATTTGTACTGTAAAAGTTGAACCCTGACACTCATCACCCCTGGAGTCTGCCTTGCTTGTGAAAGTTGAACCCTGACACCCATCACCCCTGGAGTCTGCCTTCTTTCTCTGATTCACCTGTGCTTGTCGGAGTTTGCCCACATGCAGCACAGGCACACAGGTGCCCAACTCCTGAGTTATCACCCTCTTCTTGGAAATGGCATCTGCCCCTCCCTTTTACAAGCAGGTCCCAGCATCCTCCTCCCTCACACCTGCTTGTGCCAAAGGATGCACCAAGAAGTGGCTTTGACTGTGCTGTTCTCGGCAGAGCTCTGCCTGCAGCGAGACCAGGACAATCTTTAGTCACATCTGCACGTGCCGCCTGTTTTATCAGAGCCTCACCTCGGCAGAAAGTTCATTTCACATCAGAGCCTCCCCTCAGCTTCACAGCACAAGCTTTAGAACCACATAGCCCACAAATCAGATTATTACCAGTAGCAGGAGACGGGGCAGCATTATGTATGCTCCAATGCAATCCACTGTTTCCCTCTTCTGAGACATAGAGAAAAAGCCATCTGGTCTGCAGCACCAAGGCTGCCCACCATTTACCTCCACTGCAAAGTTACCAGGAGATAAGAAGATGGAAAAAAAGGCATTGACTAAAATTAGTCACTCATTGGGCACCAACCCAACAGCCTGCAGAAACAATTTTTTTGTCTTCAAAATATAAATCAAATTATTAGTATTTGAAGTATTTCTGCAATTGGGATCTTTAATATTCTGGACTTTTTCAGCCAGAGGATTTGCCACAGATTTGCTCATTCTTCACCTGCATCCCAAATTACTATATGGCTCTCCCCTGGCAGTGCAGGAAAGGCCTCAAACTACAAGAAATGCATGTAAACCTACACACCATTTCAGGCTGTGAGCGTGAACCCTCTTACTGTTTTATACAGACAGAATAGCAGCTTTAGAGAAGAACAGTTCTTATCTTCAGCAGATAAAACAAGCACATATCATAAGAGACAACTGTGTGCATTACATTCATCTCACTCCTGGGTTAAGGAACAGCCACTGCCCAGCTGCATTACAGAACCTGCCAGAGGGCAAGTAGGTATTATTAGAATACTCTAAGACAAATTCCACTTCATTAGACACCCAATCTGAAAGTAAAACTGTGTGGTTCTTACCATACAGCAAAATTATCAGTTTTCTTGTCACCAAGTATGCTGTGTTTACCTATAATTCTTTTTAGGTGGAAAAATCAGTTATGGTCTGCTACTTTACTATAAACTATGTTGGAGAAAATTCACAGAGGTGATGCATAAATCTCAAATTCTCTTAGTCATTAACCATTCCAACTTTTTTTTGAACTTATTTTTACACCATAAGAATATTCCAAAACCAATTTTGCAATGCTTACTGGCTGCATGAACTCAGTGTTAAATTAGTCAGGACTAAGTTTACATCTTCATTTTAAGCATAGGACTGGAAATGAAAGAACTATGCGTGGCAGTGATCAGTGTAACTTGAAAACATCCAGATCACCAAAACTGGATAGAATAGGAATGGAAGCACAAGGCAGCCACTCCTTGAAACTTTCACAGTTCTCCCACTTCAGCAATGCTACAGAAAACACGAAGCTCCCTGTCTGATGGAAAGAAAACACCCTTGACTTGCACCAAACTTAGGTAAATACAAACCTTAAGGTCAAGGTTGGCACAGCAGAAGCTTACTGCCTTCACAACCAACCACACCAGAAGTGTCTGCTTCACCTGCCGAACAGAGGCTGTAACACCAACACTGCTGGCAAGGGTTGCCAGCATAGCCCAATCCTAAGGGAAACTGAAGCACACGCTCTACTACGCTATCTGCTACAGGTGAAGTGACAGAGCTGTCAAACCTTCCTGATGTCACTGCAGGCAGTATAAAAGTGATAGAGAAGAAAAGGTTGGTTTTCATACTTCACATTAGCTTCTTGAAACATATAGTGCTTTCTCTGGAAAATGGGCAAGGCAAATGGAGAAACAGTAACTTAAACACTGCCCATTGTAGTGAACAGGGAAAGTTCATTTAATAAGCAATAAACCACTGCTAATTATTAATTGCAGTCATGTCAATTGGTCCATGACTTGTATTAATCAGTCTCTAAACGCATCATAGCGTGCATGACTGAGCTGCACCAAGCTGAGAGTGTCAGCTCTATCCATAATTTATGACGATCCTCCATAAATCTGTTCAGTTAACACAGTGACACCGGCCATTTGGGCACATTAACCAATTTTTCTCCTGACAGTTGTTGGAGCCGTAACAAAGACCCGCACTGAGCAGTCAGAAGCAAGATTTTCACTCTGAGTCACCCCTCTGAGAATCTTTGGATATGGAAAGAGCTGGTATCTTGATGAATTTGCATGGTGCTGAACAAAACCGTGTCACCAAAAGATGTCTGCCCCATTCTGTGCACATCTATTGAAACCAGTGAATGCCCTAGTTTTAGCTTGGCAGGAATTCACAGTTTCAAGAGGACATATCAAGAGGGCATCTAGACACATTTTACATTGAATAACCTCCTCCTCTGTAACACTCAAGTACTTTGTGCATGAATCTACACATACAGCAACACATGTCTGTTTTTTAGCTACACTAAGTTTTTATTAAATCCTTGTTCTCTTTGAAAAGAACATTCACACAAGCCTTATGGAGATCACAGAATCAATGAGATTAAAAAAGACCTCTGAAACCATCAAGTCCAGCTTTTAACCAAACACGATCATGTCAACTAGACCCTGATACTAATTGCCACATCCAGTCTTTCCTTAAACACTTCCAGGGACGGCGACTCCACCACTTCCCTGGGCAGTCCTTTCCAATATCCAATTACCCTTTCAGCAAAGGGATTCCTCCTAACATTCAGTCTAAACTTCCCCTGCTGAAGCTTGAGATTACGCCCTCTCGTTTCTTGCCAGGGAGAAGAGGCCAATCCTCACCTGGCTACACTCTCCTTTCAGAAGTAGTAGAGGGTGATAAGGTCACTCCTGAGCCTCCTCTTCTCTAGGCTGAAAACCCGCAGCCTCCACAGCTGCTCTTCAAAAGACTCATGCTCCAGCCCCTTCTCCAGCTCCATTCCCCTCCTCCAGACTCTCCCCAGCACCTCAATGTCCTTCTAACAGTGAGGAGCCCAGAACTGGACACAGCACTCTAGGTGCAGATATACAGAACTGTAGGCATGAAAACACATGTTTACATGCTGTCTTCCTGTACAGGTAGGTTTCTGCTGCTCACACACAACACAGGGTCTCTGAGCTCTTCCCTGCGCACTCATCAGTGCCCCCTAGACACAATGTGTGCAAGCCCTGACTCCCAACCCTGCGAAGCAGCTCGCACCGTGCACGATACGGGCTACGAATACACGAGCCCTCCTTGCCCCCATGGGGGACAGCCAGGTCCGGAGTGCCAGGCAGCTCACCCCTCGGCCGGGACAGGGCGCTCCTTCCCCCGCACTGCCCCGACCCCCACGGGCAGGGCGGGCTGTCACTGCGCCCCGCCCGGCTCCCGCTTCCCGCCCCGCCCGCCCGGCAGGTGCCGCCCGAGAGGGGCGGGGGGCCCAGCCCCGGCACCCTCGAGGGCAGCGGGGGTCGCGCCCTCGGGACGGAACTGCCCGCCTGCCGTTCGGGCCGAGGCCTCGCCCGGGAGGGGCGGCGGCAGCGGGGGGGTGGGGGGGGCCGGGCCGGCCCGGTTGCCAGGGAGGAGGCTCGGGCTCCAGCCCCGCACAGCGCCCGCAGCGGGAGGGAGGGAGCGAAGAAGGGAGGCGGGCGGGCGGCGGGGCGCGGCGCGGGTGTCCCGCCGGGACGAGGGGCCGGCGGGAGCGGGGGCACCGGTCCCTACTCACTCTCGTCAGGCAGCTGATCCAGCTCCGCCATCTTGAACGAGCCGCGCCGCTTTTTCAAAGGCTGCCTGGCGCGGGGCATTCTGGGGGAGGAGACGGGGCCGGGCGCGCGGCGGGCGCGCGCACGGGGCGGGGCCTGCGGCCGCGAGGGGACGGGCGGAGGGAGTCGCGCGCCGCTCCCGGGGGCCGGAACCGGGCTCAGCAGAGAGGAACGGGAATAGCATTATCCCGGAGCCCGGCGGGACCACACAACCATAGTTAAGGAGTCGGAGTGGATGTTATACTATTTCCAGTGTAGTTCCAATTCCGGGCCACTGGCCGGGGCACCTTCCACTAGACCTGGTCGCTCAGAGCCCCATCCCAACAGGCTTTGAACGTCCCCAGGGCTGGGGTAGCCAGAGCTGATCTAGGCAGCCTGTTCCAGTATCTCACTACCCTCCCAGTAAAGACTTTGTTCCTAATATCTAACCTAATTTTCCCCTCTTTCAGTTTGTACCCATTACTCCTTGTCCTATCACTGCTACAGTTCCTGCCAGAACCCTCTGCAGCTTCCGTAAAGCTCCCCTTCAGATACTGGAAGGTTGCCATGAGGCCACCTTTACACAAACTTAGCTCTAGGCCTGGAGCGCCCCAGCTTTCTCAGCCTCTTGCCATAGGGTAGGTGCTTCAGTCGTCTTATCACCACCATGGTCCTGCTCTGGACTTGCTCCAGCAGTTCCCTGTCCTTATGATGCAGGATGAGGGGGAATGGGTGATTGGCAGTTCAGGATGGGAGGGAAGGGGGTGGAGGTGTTGGCTATCACAGAGGGTCACGCCCAAGTAGCTGTGCTAGCTTTGAGTCTTTAAACAACCCCATTATACTATATCCATCCACCTTCACTGATAAATAACTTTTTGCTAAACTGTGCCTGTTTTCCTTGCCATCCCTTTTACAAACGACTGCAGAGGTGAGGCTCCAGGAAGAGTAAGGGATCACAATCCCAGCACAGGCAGCCCTGGCCCTGCTGTCATGGTCTGGGGCACTCCTCCCAAGAGGCAGCTGAAATGCTCACCGAGCCCAAGGCCTGAAGGTCACTTGTTCTCACCCAGTGCCAGGGAAAGCAAACAAACCCTGACAGTGGGTGGCTGTTGGCTAACAAGCTCCTTGTCTTGGCCTGCCCTCTACCATCTCACCCCTGAAAGCTTTCTTCAAGCAGCAGCGGGTTTTGGTTGGTTTTTTTTGAGTAGTTTTCTTAGATCTCTGCACCACAGTGAATTTCAAAGAGTCTGCATCAAGAAATAGAAGCATGGAGATACCATCATGAACCACAAGCACCTTAAATGCTCATGGACCAGACTCTACATAGGTTTGGCTTGGATAACAGTATCTACTCTACTATACCAAACAAAATTCCTTTTTTAACATATAAAAATAAATACGAGAATGCAAATAGAGCCTCAAAATAAATAAAGTGTATATCTTAGTCAAGGCTAAGTCTGTGTCACATGTTAAGCATATTGCCAAGAGCACAGTGGTGTAATGCAAAATGGATGCTATGCCTGGTTGAATGCAGCTCTTTGAAAGTACCTAGGTGAAACGAAAGATCCTAAAAAATACAGAAAATGTGTATCTTGGGACATGGAATAGAGTTTGTGTTCTTAATTTGCTAATGAACTCAGATGACTAGGCACTCCAGCACGTTGACAGGGGCAGGATATAAGTCATGTTATTAAACAATTTTAATACATAAATAAAATCAATGCTGCCCTTGTGCTCAAAGGGAAAAAAGCCAGTTTTTAAGCGAAGAATAGAAATTCCCCCCAGGGCTTTCTGTGTACATTGTAGCAGAGCTAAAAAAAAGGGAAAAAAAGAGAGAAGAAAATACAAAGCCTAGCTCGCAGTTCCAGCCCCCTTTTCAGGTCATTTTGAAAGGTTGTTTAAACAGCTTTCCCTCCCCTTAGCCCCCAAAGGGCCTAAGACACTTCAATCCGAGCTTTCGATACTGCACAGCTCCAAAGAAAGCTGCTACAGTAAACAACTGGAAAGCACTGGAGGCACAAAACTAACTAGTAACAAAACACAGCAATCTGTGCTATTTCAAACACTGACCCTTGCCAAAACATTAAACCTTGCACAATTTTCCCCTTTTAATAAAACGCTTCCACCACTCAAAATGCCTGACATGGACCAGACTTTCCAGGCTCAGTTAAACAACTTGTTAATGACATCAATATTTCTCTGTATTTCAGCTGTGTTCCCCCTGTTCCATGGGCTGTATGGTAATGCTCAGCTAAGACTGGCGACACTGAGACTTCCACAGTTGACAGAAGACACTGATCGCCAGCAAGGTTTGCGCTGCTGTGCTTTGTAAACCTTGTCATCAGGTCTGGCTGTGCTGAGAGCCACCCTGACACTACAGCTTTCCCTGAGCAAGGGGTTTGCAAGGGAGGGATGAAAAGTGTTCTACAACATAATCACATTTCGCAACAGTCCTCAAGAGTGTGAATTTTTACAAGGGAAAGAGGAAAAAGGAATGAAAAAAACCTCAATGCCTTTCAGGGAGCCTTTATAGACTGCAACAAAACTAGATTAAAAAGGTGAGAGAGATTTTCCCCCTCCCCAAACGCCTCCTGCCAATCATCTCACAAATTAACAGGTGTGAAGGTAGAATTCAGCTCCCAACAGCACGATGATGCTTATTCCTTCACTTCATTCCAACAGCTGCACTTGGAAAATATTTAACAGAAGCCATTACCATTCCCTGTTGAAAGAGTAACAATCAACACTGTATTATGGATAAAGGACCTCTTACATCTTGGCCTTTAATGAATGCTGCAGTATCTCCGTGTTCTGGTTTTTCGTTTGTCCCGTGCTTGCTGTTTCCAGGTCACACAAACATGACCCCCAGTGACAAAGCCCCAGCCAGGGCCACTGATCAGTGTGCACACAAACACACAATGTTTTCAGTGCATCCTTTTACCATTCTGGCAAATTCGCAGCTTGCACTTGGGTGACGTGGAAATGACACAACTCTTCCGACAGACAGGCAGGGTGGCTGAAAACATCCAAGCTCACTGCCAACAACCTGCCTGAGGTGCTACTGACTCACCTGCTTGGCACAGCTGGAGGGAGGTCTCTAAACTGGCTGCACTGCTGCCATTCGCTCTCCCCAGGGTCACCTTAGGCAACTGCTCCTAATGGTGTGTGCTGAAATGCTGCAGAGAGCACTGCCACGCTCCCATTGCTCCTCAGTTGCTGCAGATGACATCAAGACATGGGTTACACCACCTACTGACCAATGCATTCAGACTCCTGTCAGCACAGAGCAGGTAGTGCTGCGTCCAGGGGACAGGAGCCAGCTACGCTGTCATTTACTCATCTCCCCTAGGCAGGCCCTGGTAGTAGGAAAAAAAGCACAGACAGCTGGCAGAAGAGAGTGCTCATTAGTCACTGAAGCATCTTCTTGTGAAGTGCGAGTCCTGTTGCATTAATCACATTATGAAATTAGACTTTTTAATGAGGGGGTGGGGGAAGCAGTAGTTTCCCCTTTAAGTTGTTGGGAAATCATTCCTTCTTCTCACCTTGCCTGTCCCTGTGTGTCTCACTTCTGTGCAATGATCTGCAATGCCCACAAACGGGCCCACGCTACCTTTACGCCAGAACAAATGAAAATCATCACAGCAACTCATCTTGGCTGGGACCTACACCTGCATTTCTTCTCACAGGTGCCACTTCATCTCCAAGATGACCATTTCTGGAGAAGCAGCCTGGCATTAATTTGAAAATGAAAGCACACATAAGCTCTTGTTCAAATGCATGTATTCCACAACAGTGGAAACTATTTTTATGGGCATAACAGGAGCGTGAGCATAATGGACTAAGTTAGGGGCCTCAACACATACATAAAAGCAACTCAGGCAAAACACTAAGTGGGATATAAATTGGCTGCGATAACACTTCAGCAGACAATTATCTCATTATGTCCCTGGAATTCACAGAGTGAGGTCTGTAACAGTCTCCCAGAAAGCAAGCTGAAGGAGAGATCTCAGTAGCTGCAAACACTGCAGGTCTCATTTAAAAACAGGAGTATAATTATTTATGGCATTAACAAAGTTTCATGTGTCCAGAGGTCTTTTTCATACAGAAATCATTTGTTTGGGGGTTTCCTCCCCTTTCCTCTGACTAGAAACTGAAGGGGGGCAGGGGAAGAATGTCATTGTTTTATGGCTGAAGTACCAGGATGGGCAACTTGTGCTCTAATTTTTTTTTCTCAGACATTCTTTTCCTGCATGAACTCGGGCAAGTCACAAAGAATTTACACTGACTGCCAATCAGTAAGGCTAGGCTGGCTTCCTTCAATTAACTGCATGGACTATCTTAATGCCTGTGAGCTGCTGTACAACAGAGCCTGCAGCCATGCTAAATAAAGAGAAAATGGTTAAATATTTATCAATTGCTGCTTTTGGTAGTTTAGCATTTAGATCAGAAGCCATTCCTCAACATGCTTTCCCTGAAAAAAGCACAGGATGTCATGGGACCTCATGTCCTGACAACTCGTTCCTTTCAAGTGCTTTCGACAGAAATGGGACTCATCCAGCCCTGCTGTGCTCGTGCTCCCAAAGCAGTGCCCTCAGTGATTGTCACCATGCTGCTCTTCCCAGCCTGGCCCTGGGGAGAGGCTGTCCCTCTGCTGGGTCCGGCAGCACCAGCGCCTGCTTCCAGGAGAGCGGATCTGGCTCCATGCTCGGACAAGCTGGCAGCAGCAGCAGCGCCTGGACTGACATCAGATTTCACTGGAGGATGGTCACAGGGCTCTCCTACAACCCCCAAAGGGTACTTGCTGTCTTTTCAGAAAGTCTTGTGTATTTTCCTGATGTATTTGTGAAGTCAGGGACAGCTTGGGATGTACTTGCTTGTGCTGCAACTATAACTGAGCCCTACATACACAGCACAAAGCGCTCCTTGTGCTGGTTGGGTTGGAGCAACTTTCAGCCACCTCCAGTTCAGGTGACAGAGGGAGCATCAAAAGCAGCTGCCTTCAACTCCTGGTCCCAACCTGAACTGTAAAGTGCTTTTTTTAGAAGAGGAAAAAAAAAATCATCTATCTCATAACTAAATTGAACAAGTTCTCATGTTCTCTTTCAGAGACTGACAAGATCATACTTAAGTGACTGACCAAAAGGGTTTTAAAAGCAAAACAATGATTAGCCACTGGTTAAGCTACTTAAGAGGCAGAAGACAGGCTACTCTCCTCACTTCCTCTCAAAATCCATTATCACTAACCTCAGTCATTTTTTTCTTTTGAGCTGTCCTCAAGCCATACAACTTACCCAGTCCTTCTACATTTCCTTCTGCCCCATTCTTCTATCACTCTTCATCCTCCTCTCCTTCAGGGGTCCTGGAAAGACCTGCACCCTTAACAACCACTCTGGCTTTAACTCCTTTTACAAAAGGCCCTGGGACACAACATTTTAGGAAACAGATCTGCTGTTTCCACACAGCTTACTAAAGACTGAAGCCACAACCATCAGAATGAGTTTGAACTGTTCCTTTCTTGGGAATTAGCCATCACTTTCCCTAATGCCTCCTGCAAATCAGTAATTTTTGAAGAGAATGATCTGATGTTGCACTATGGTTGAGTGCTTCCATATTGCTCAATGACTAACTAAAAGTGGGAAGTAACAAACATCAAGAAACATTGAAATTATCAGTTTATATTGCTGCTTTGAGACAGGGATTTGAAGACCATC
Source organism: Brachypodius melanocephalos (assembly GCA_013398615.1). Classification (NCBI taxonomy): domain Eukaryota; kingdom Metazoa; phylum Chordata; class Aves; order Passeriformes; family Pycnonotidae; genus Brachypodius; species Brachypodius melanocephalos. Next base: position 4,336,439 of record VZSR01001479.1, on the reverse strand, counting down.
AACAATATAGTGACAGACCTCACTCCAGGTCTTGATGAGCAAAGCTTGAGCCCAAACTCAACTTACAGCTTTGTTAGGATGTGAGTCTACAACAACCAGCTTACATCACGTTGAAGACAGGTATTTAAAGGAGGTTTATTTGGGCTAATACTAAATTCAAACAGCCACAAGCTCATTTTCCATGTTTACCACACCAACTGTTGACAGATGAAGTCTCAGTGAAAAGTCCAAATTTTAATTTCACCGTAACTTCCTGAAACATGACTACAGATTTCAATATTTGGCATTCGATCCTCAGGAGAGATACCATGTTTAAGAACATTCTACCAAATACATTTAAATTATGACTCAAAACCAAAACAGTTTGGAAGTTTTGAAACATAAAACTGTTAGTATGAAATTAGCTTTTATTTTTTTTTTTAACTCAAAATAAATGCACATTTATCATTCAGTCAAGTGAAAACTGAAAAAGAGTATCTTGAACAAGGGGGAACCTTAACAGAGCAAGTATCACAAATGTGCTCAAGTTCCTTCTGCTCTTGCCCAGCTCTGTTTGGGTAAGAACACCAGATTAATTTCCTTTCTTCTTTCTTGTCTGTTTGGTCAATTAAAAGAAACACTTAAAGCACCAGAATTAGAAGTGGTATAAAACAAAAGCAGGTACTCGTTCTCATCAGAATTCAGGTCCACATATTGCCACACTTTTTATATAAAACTTTCACTAAGTGTTGTACTAAATAGGATTTAGTAATTTCTTCTGCAGTTTAGCTCTTGATATCTTGGTAAGAGAAGTCAATGCATAAGCATGTCAGAAGTCAACGCTATAGTGTAACTACAGTATAACTCTAACAGGGCTTCTAAATACTGTTCACCAGAGTGATGTCTTATAGTTGAATTTCAGCTTCAACAGGTACTTCAGATTTACCTGAGCAACATCATACACAATATATCTGGGAAGAACGTTAAGGAATAATTACAGTAGATATTAATGACACAGAAAAACCTCAAAACACAGTGAACTTCACCTTTGAACTTAATTTACAATACAGATGTCTGTGTGATTAACGAGTTTTAAGAGCTCAAACCACAAAGCTTTAAATCTGACTTTTCCATGAATCTGAAAATGTTTTATACAACAGTTAGAAACAAGCAATTAAGTCATGTGGAGAACAGTGCAGCAGGAATCCTGAGTGACAGGCAGGTCAACTGACTTAGATATGGGGCTGCAGCTCCTGAAAATTATTTTTTGTCAGAGTAACACGCATCTCTCTTGTTATCTAAGCAGAGGAGTCACGTAGCTTAAATGAGAGCTACAGTTTCAGACCCAGCATTTACAATTATAATAGCAGTTCTACTGCTACCTTCCAGCACAAAGTCAGTAATGCCCTCTTAATTTCCCACTAAAAAACCCAAACTGGAATCACAGAGAAGAGCTCTACAGTGACTCTCAGTTTGCACATTCATATTTTTCCAGAGACAGTCCCAGCTCATCTATATTTCACAATGCTTTAGGCCTCAACCTTACCTCTAATTCCAAAGTGTAAAACAAAATAAATATACATCATGTTACCTCAACTAGCTAATACCAACTGTATTACAGCTCATCATCTGACAGATGCTGTACTTAAGAAAACTCAAGATAAAACCAGTATTGACATCAGTTGGGTTGCCCAGACTCCTTGTAGAAGGAAAACAGCTCACCAAAGCCAAAGGCAGTTTCCACAAATCCAAAGATTGCATTACTGGGTTACCTGCTTCACTGGCAGTGAACAGAGTGAGCTGGACCTTAGACATCACTTATTTGTATTCTTATGACATCTTGTGGATTTAAAGCACTAATTGATTCAGAGGCACTTCTGCCTAGAAAGACACTTAATGGCTGCATCTTTGATGGCATTTGGGGCTTACCTCAACACTTGTAGAGGTCTGGGGAGCACAAGAGATGTGCTCAGAGAGGGCAAGAGCACAGTGCTGGCTCTCCCACCTCCTCCTGGCCAAACTGGCCTACCACAGCACCATGAGGCAGAAACCAGACTGGAGTGATTAGAAACCACAGATGGCATTTCCCTCCCCTTGTCCTGCCACATCTCTGGGCAAGACACTACAGGACAGTTTTGCCTGACCACTCCAATATTTTGGTAGGGTTCCTGTTGGGGAACAGCTATTGGTACATGTATTGTTCCCTTTTTGTGCAGAACGACAATTTAAGTGCAACAACTGTAGGATCATTCCCCTTGTAGAAGAGATTGTCTGAAAATATTCCCCAAAGCAGATATAAACCAAACAAAACATAGTGAGGCAAAACTCCTAACTGGCCTTAGTGAGGTCCTGCAAATGCAGTGGCACTGAAACCCCATGTGCAGCCAACATATCAGCAAAGGATACTCATTATACAGAAGACAGGTGTCATTAATTCCTGTGGAGATCCCATTCCCTAAGGGAACCTCTACACCACCAAGGGTGGTAGTGGCTGTGGGATCAGGCGCAGTTTTGCCCAAGCCTAGAAAGAGAAAACAACGTTAGTTACAAATCTAGGAGGCAAACATAAGACAAAAAGAAAACATTTGCACAAAAAGAAAAGGATCCAGCCAGCCAAATACTACTTCACATATACCTTCAAATCAAGTGCAGAAGTATCTTCAACAGAACAAATAATACAGTCTGTTTATTCAATTCAGCATCACCGTATTTACAGGAGTTGTGCTCTGCTACATTATAAAAGAGAATTTTAGACTTTTAACTGTTAATTGTCTAATCTGTATGATCAAAGCTAAACCAGAACAGATCTGTAACTCTCATATCCTGCTCCATTAATGGAAATACGCACATTGCAGCATTTTCAGATAAGTACAACAAACCAATTCTTATTCTCGTTAAAATTTTCAATATAAATCTGATTTGACATCCGTAAGAACATGAGTAGTATGTATAGAAAAAGGTGGAAAATCACTTTTTATTCTATTTTAGGCAATCTATTTTTTAAGCCTCTCAAAATGAATAGTTTAAGATAAGCCACCCATTACTGAAGATACTGTTCTTCACTCTCCCATCTTGGTACAGAAGACAGTCATGATTACCATTTCTTTTGCTTGAATTAGACAGCTAAATCTTTTCTCTCATCTTCTTTTTCAATACATGACACTTTTGCAGACAGAAGTGTAATGAGAGCAGTTGTTCCATCTGAACTTTTATTTCCAGCTTTTCCCTTCTGTCCAAGCTTCTAAGCCACTTTGAAAGCTGAACAATTACTCTTCTAATCTATTCATCTCTCTTCTAAAATTTACAGTATTGTTACAATGAAAGCAAGTAAGAAGTTGGAGAATGTACTTTATATTTTCTCCAGTGTAACATCAAATAGAAGTTTCCTCCTGAACTTCAGCACCTTCAGTCTTAACACTCCAAGTGTATCAACTTGCATCTTAAAACACCACATACACATCCTGATGCAACTAAAGGGCAACATTATACAACTTAAAGGAAGTCCAGTTAAGAAGTGACTAGAGCTCTCTTTGCTAAGCAGAGCACCACAACCAAGTCTGTCATCAATTACAGATTACCAATGGCAACTACTAATGCTTACCTTTGACACTATGTTTTCCCTTGGGCAACTTTGTGATGTGGGAAGCATTCTTTAGTTCGTACCTGGACAGCACAAAGAACACACAATAGCACTTTACATTCATCTTAAACTATCTTAGTAAAAAAAAAAATCACAAATTTCTCAGGCTTTAGTTTATTATGAGTTAATGTAAAGTTAATCTAAATTTTAGTCTTCTGGAACTCAACAGCCCTTCTTTGTCTTGGTATGTTAGCATTTTATACAAGATTCAGCCAGACCTGCAACAATAGCTCTTACTTTAAGAAAAAAAAGATTTTGTGTCTGAAGAAAAAACACATGCTTTTTCTTCATACTGAAGAGAAGGCTTGCAATCTAGGCATCACCTTCTATGAGGATGCATTAACCACATTTGGCAAATACTCTTCCTAAGTTACTTACATATTTCCAAGGGCAACTTCTCCCAGTAGTACTAAACCTATAGGATCAGCTTGAGACGTGTGACAGTAGTTCGCACTCTTGGATACCATGTCTGCGAAATAGATGCCCTTCCCGAACATGTAGCCTGTCTGCAAGAAGGAAACAAACAAACAAATAAATAAATAAAATTGGGGCAATAAAATAACACAAAAGCAGCACTGAATCCACCTGGCTGGGCTCCCAGGAGAGCAAAGCTGCGACTCAAGCTCTTGTGGACACCAATGAACACCCTGCTTTGGGGACACGATGTTGTCTAAATGGTGGCGCAAAACACAGGGCCCTCCCCACACAGAAATTCCCTTATTTAGGTTGTCCCTGACTGTGGCCATCTCTCAGCACAGGGATGCAGGAAGCCAGAGAAGCATTTTCACCTACCACAGGAGCTTCAGGAGGAGCTATCCGCAGACCCTGCGAGAGGATCCCGGCGAAGTTGGTGGTGCGGGAGCCGTGCCACAGCAGCTGGCGGTTGTGGAGCTGCTTGAAGGGCTTGTAACGCTGGCTCTCCCCCTCACGCTCAATCCTGAAGATCTTCAGTTCAGAAGAGGATGGGAGGAAAAGAATAACCAAGAAAAGAAACCACTACCTTCATGCAGCTCATCAGAGGGGAGAAAAAAAAAAAAATCACCCAATCTGCAATGTACATTATTGATCTGCTAGGTAAATTGATCGGGATGGGTTTTAATGTTTGTAATTGGCTGTGTCGTGCTAGCAAAAAAGAGATAGCAGCAATCACACAGTACTTGTTATTGATTACTTCTTTGCCTTTTCTTCTGCATTTTCATGAGGCTCTATTTTTCTGAAAAAATCATTCAATGAACTAAGGCTCAATTTCAGATGATTACTCCTCCACCTTCCCATTGAGGCAAATTAAATTAAAATAAAAACACCAAAGCAAAAACACCTCATCGGATCCATCTCTCTGCCTAGACTTTTGCTAGTCTAATCAAAAGAAAATGTTCTACCAAATCATCCCTTCAACAGAGGAAACTGCGTAAGCTACTCAAAAATATAAGGCACTTGGAAACATGCAAGTCAACTTAGGAGAGTCCATCCTCCCAAAGATAAACCCCAGTATTGCCCAGCTTACATCCACAACTTTGAGGTCATATGCGTTGTGCGTAGCAGCATGAGTGTTCTTTACATATTGTTTGATAATTTTGGCTTCTTCTGAATCTTTGTCAACAACCTGCAAAGAGGCAAATGAGAAGTTTCCTCAGCACACAAACTAGCAGCCATTTGATAACATGGAAACATCCACCCTATGCCTGCAACTGCCCCTTTTAAATCTCCTTGACAATGTAAGTGGAAATACATCCTAGAAGATGCACAGATATACAGACAGCCACAGAATGTCTGAGACAACGCTGGAAATTGAGATGATTTTCAAGTCCACTACTCAAAAAAGGGTCAGCCAAGGACTGAGTCCAGTCCAGCTTTCAACACCTCCAAGAACAGAGCCTCTAAGGCCTCTCTGGGCAACCTTTTCCAGTGTTTGATCACTGTCAGAGAAAAATAAAAAAAACCCAAAATAAACAGCATCAACAACAAAAGCTTTTTCTTTTGTTTAAACACAAATTCCTGTATTTCAAATTGTGCCCGTTGCCTGTTGTCACTGGAAACCACTGAGGAAAGTCTGCCTCTGTCTTCTTTCCTTTTTTCTCTCATTCCTAGATATTGATACAATATCCCTTGAGCTTTCTTTTCTTCAGGTCAAAACAGCTCAAGCTCTTTCAGCATCCCCTTGAACATGTTTCAGTTCCTTAACTCATCTCAGTGTCATATATTTGTCCAGTTATAGTTTGGGTGATTTGTTTTACTCCAAACTAACAAGACATCAGCTTGTATTCCCAGCCACTCACTGCCTTTTATTTTCTTTACCTTAATATCTGTTTTAAGTTTTTCATAGTTGATGTCAATTGGGTCTTTATCTCCATCTTCATTTCCACCTCTGAGAAGGCTGTAAGCAACCTCAATATCAAGCAAGTTGTCCAACATCTGCACTTTTGCCTGAAGAATTGAAACAGGTTATGTTATATTACTTAGGCCTTTGACATTTTCAGAATAAGTCTGGGATATCCCAAAGTAAAAGTGTATGACAATCACTGGCCACATGGCGCCATCTAATAACACAACAACACTGTCTTTAAATATAAATATAAAAATATATATACACTTAAATATATTAAAATATACACACACATATATATAACATCTCTATATTCTAATATCTTATGCATATAGCTATTTACACAGATACATGAACATAAACAAAAAGATATTCTGAATAAAAACAAGTTTAACTTCATGAAGGCATGAGGTTAAACTTGTTTTTCTTCAGATTATCTTTTTGCTTGTGAAGTTTTAATGCTTACTTTAACCTCTGCTTTTATGAGGTTAAGGAAGTGTTAAACCTCACATATTCTCTATGTTAGATGTCTGACATCAAGACCTGTTGCCTGCAAACAACATTTTCCAACACTGGCGAAAAACAGTTTAGTCAATACCTGAATATATTCCAAGTTATTTAGGAGAGGTGGCTTCTTCATCCCAAAGTCATGAGGAATCAGTGTATAGAAGCGGTTGGAGAGGTCCAAAATCTGGGATTCTGAACCACTGTCAGAAACTGCCTAGACAAGACATGCACCAAAGAAAATTACTGAGTAAGACTAAGTCTCCATTGCAATAAAAACACACAAGATACTTAAGGACTAACACAGGAGCAGCAATGCAAATAGTGCTTATGTTGAAACTCTCATAGGACTAAAAAGAACACTTCTATTTAATTGTCTTGTGTGTAGCAAGTGACAGTATTTGCACAGAAATACATAGAATTGTGTATGAGAAAAATTCAATGGGGCTTATGTTTCTGGAGGGCAAAATAAATTCTTCAGGATATATAAGTGATGCATATCCTTGTCAAGGTTCTGGTCTAGTCCAGCAACTGAAAAACTTCCTGTATCTATGTTTTGCCAGGGAGCCTGTGATTAAAAAAAAATAGGTTATGCTGGTACATTTTTGCAATCTGTAAAGGCAATACTATGCAGTGATTCTGGAATGGTTCAGATCACGATGTGTAAATACAGCAATGTTATCAAACCAGACCCTTTGCTGTGTCAACTTAACCTTTATTCCCATCCTCTGACAGACTTCTCTGGGGTGGAAACACCAGCTCACTACTAGATCATGGCACCAGCTTCATTTGCTCAGCTGCCATTTATGTCTGGCACAGCCTAAAGTTTGTGCTACAAAAATGCTGAAGACACAAGTACTGCCCACACTGGTACAACAGTGAAGAGAACTAACTGGTTACCCATGGAAGCCACATCCTCTTCTCCAAAGAGAGAGAAAGCTCAGATCTTTATATGCAAGGCTCAGCATTCACCCCACTGAGCCCAGAACAACCTCTGAATTCCATTTTTGCTCTAACATCTCTTTTATGCTCACCTGCTGAACCTCATTCAGGATGGAGTATGCACTCTGGATCTGTCGTTTGCTCAGTTTTCCCAATGGCATCTTCTGCAAGTCAATCTGATAAAGATGTAAGTATTAAACCCAAATTTCACTACATTTAAACCATTGCAGCATTCCCTCCCTGGTTTCTAGAGAACTAACTTCTCAATGCTAATAGGACTGACCAACAAAGAATGGAAACATTTTAGACTCTGTGGATTGAGGCATTATGTCAGAAGGACATACCATTGAGAGGACATCCTATAACCAAAGGAATACTGCAACAGGAAGCTCAGCACACATGCTAGGGCAACAGAAAAAATGGGATATTAAGAATCTGGCATGAAGTTTAATATTAACCTGGTGTCAGATACATTTCTTTATCAGTTAAGTAACCATACACTTGAGGCTGGCAAAGAAGCAAACTGAAAGAAGTAATTCTTGTTCATATGATCATCTGTGTCTCTAGGTACAATCCAGACACCCTCTTCCGACTTTACCCTACAATTATCAAGGGTCAAATGCAAAGATGCTGCAAGGTGCTTCATATTCGTGAAAAATGAGCCAAACCCCCTCAACTAAGTTAAAAGCAATGTCTTGGTTGCCTGCATTTATCTACTGATTTAATTTAATGTTGGTTTTCTTTGTGTATTGATGGATCTTGGGAGAGTATTGGAAATTGTTACACTGTTAAAGGACCACCTGAATGCAAAAACATTCAACAAAAATCAAGCCCAGTGGAGTCTTTTAGAAAGATCATACATACACTCTCTAGACTCTTGGCAGTACTCACCATACACTCTGCAGGGCAAAACAGTTTTTACTGAAGGTGATGAATTTAAGATTCATCAACTTCAAGGACAGAAGATGCTATGAAACCATGACTATCACATACTGTCTGGCTAAGACCCACATAATTTATCCACTATGGAGCTAGGAAACCCAGCTGTATGCAAATCTTCTCTGCAAGATGAACTCAGAAGGCTCTTCCAAGCCACAGAGACTGGGGTGAAAGCCCTGAAGTGATTTTGCACGGTGATTGCATGCCCTGTACTGGATGTAGGAGAACTTTCACCTTTAGTGACAGCTAAGTGTAGACAAAGCCAGATACCAGGAAAAGCCAAGATGGGCTGCAAGAGGGAAGACAGGCTTTAAAACGGATCATATCTTGGGGACAAGAGAGGCACAAAGACAACATGAATAATCTAATGAAAAACAATCTGCAACAGATTTGTAGCTCCCAAACTTTTGGGGGGAAATACTTTCTGGCTGAGTACCACCTGTACCAATCTGTATTATGCCATTATTAGCTGAAAAATCATGCGGGCCACATGAAAGTAAATTAGGCCACTTAACCTGGATGTGTAGAATAGCTGCAGACACCTATACTAACTGTAAGTTATATAAATATGTAAAGTAACACACATAATCACTAACAGACAAACACACTAATAAAATAAAACATCCCCCAATCATGTGATTTAGGAGCACAATTCCAATAGAGCCCACAAGCAGCCAAAGGGCTGGAAATTGTGTCTCCTACAACCCATGGAAGGTAGACAGAATCCTGCAGAGCTAAGCTCTGGTTTAAAGCTAAACGGCATCCAAAGCTTTATCATTAGATGTGCCAGAAGAGCACAGCAGCCAAGGGACTGGGCCTAAAATAACAGCACTGAAATTACCACTAGGTGCACTGAGTGCAATGGGAAGAATTAGCTCCACATCACAGATGTGTGCACCAGGATTGCCACAAGAGGCAAGGGAGATGTTTGCCTTCCACCCAAGGCAAGGGAGGATATAGCACCAGGGTCCACTCAGTCCTCTAACAAGCACACAAAGCAGTGACATAGGTAATGGTAACAAACTCCTGTATGCTTGGTGAGGTGAAATTCTTGAAAGCCAAGTTAGAAGCAGGAAGATAAATGCATCACATAAATCCACTGTCATGCAATGGAAAGACCAAGAATTTGCTACACTGTTAGCAAAGCAAGAGGTGCCTGGATGGAACAAAATACTCACGATCAGGCTAATTAAAGGAACTAAGCAGTTTTTTCTGGAGGACACATAGAAACCTCTAACCAGGAAAAACATTATTTCCTCTAACAGAAAACAGCTGTTCAGCAGCATCAGTAGAGGAAGATAAATACAATAGGAAGACTGGCCCATCTGGAGTCTCAGTTCTGCTATAGACCTGCAGATGGTGTGAATTAACATAGTTTCAAGAGTTCTACAAAACCAAATGACATGAGATGAAGATCAGTTCAGTCTTTAGCCAGTTAGAAAAAAATTATTCATATCTTACAAGACTTTGATGTAAAGTAGCACTGGAGATATAGGAGAACATAATTAACCCAAGGTACTACAAAATGTTGGGCAAGCCACCTGAAAGGTTGCAGGTAAGCTGCAGAGAATGGTAGAAAGCCTGTTCTGAAAGGTAGGCACACCAAAAATGATAGGGCAAAAAGCAGCTTCTTAAATGTCAAATCTTAGGCAGGATAACTAAGCTGGCTGAAGAAAACTGAAGTTTGTTATTTAGAATTAGTTTGAATGGCTGCATTAAAACAAACAGCAGGATCTCTGCACACCAGTAAAACAGTGCAAGGAGAGACGTATCACGCTACCACACTACTCTCTGAAAGCTTGCCAGAAGGATGGGTCAAGAAGTATGGAGGATAGAAGAATGGATGAAAATAGAGTTTTATTAGAACAAATGAGAAACAAAACCAAAAGAATCTCAAGTCCACCCTGTGCAGAAGAGGATCCAGACTTTGATAACACTTCTATTAGTGTATGTATCAACTGGCAACATTTCTCTAGTCTGAGATGCATCTCATTTGCTACCCAAATCCATGGTATTCCTGCACTTCCCAGCCCCTAAACGTGGTTCCCTGCTTAGAAAAAAGGAGTGCCACCAGTGTCACATGACACAACCTTGGTTATCTGTGTTAATACTTTAAGAGTATTCAGCAAACAGCAGTCACTAAGCAGGTGTGACCGGAAAAAAACCCACAAACAAACAAAACCACAGAATAATTACTACTCCCAGGACTGGCAGACCACTCTCTCATAAGCTTGTTAAACTGGAGACATTGATAGGTAAAAAATGTACCTGTGTTTTAAGAACTGCAAGTATCATAACTAAGTTACGACTTCCAGGGTTTGGCAAATTCCAGTCGGACTCTTGCCTTTATTTTAAGACAAATCTAAAACCTATACCAGGCTTTTGGGAAGTATGAAACACGCTGAATTGCAAAGAACTTGCTCCTGTTTGTGCAAGCATGATGGAAGGTTAGAAGGGAGAAATGTGAATGTATGTAGTCACCTCAAATTCCACCATTGCTTTCTTCATGCTCTCCACATCAAAGATCATCTTAATAAGATCTTGGATTGGCTTAGCGAGTTTTGATTTTGTCCCAGCACCTACTGTCAGTTTCTTGACAGCTTCTTCATCCTGGAAGGTAAAAATAGTATCAGAATTAGCAAAATCACAAAGGATAAAAGTAACAGGCTGGCTGCCATGGCAACAACTCAAAACCAATTTAGTGTGTGCATACTATGACTAGCCTCAAGTTCATGGGGAGCGTGGGACATTGTTCTGACATTCTGGAACAAAACAGGCTTAAAAAAACACCTATTCAGAAATCTGGTAGATATTTCAAGAGATGGCACTGTAAAAAATAAGCAGAAAGTAGAATTAAGTGAATAGGAACTCTCTTTGCATCGCTGCTTCACCTCAAGCAAGTACTAATTACTTTTTTCTGCAAGCTTTCTGCTGTATAGAGACTTTCATATGAAAAAAATGACTATTTACTTTGCTGCTTTTATGCAAAAACAGATGTAATAACTAGTTTCACCAAGTTTTTGTAATAAAAACTGCCATAGATGTGTATAGGAATCATCGATTAGCCATAATACCATCTCGATGCCTTCATGGAGAGAGCATTACACAAATAAATCATCAGCCAGGTGCTCTGAGTAACACTGTACATTACACTGAGACAGACATTTTGCCACTGCAATATTCAGATTTCCAGAATTAAAGGCAAGCTTTGAGTGCTTTGCACTGAAAGATGACATCCATTTATTTGGCCACAGAAAAACACAACGTCTTGAAAATATGTGCTCTGGCAACTTTATAGCTAGTAACAGCATTCAACTATTTAGTCTGAAAATAGTTCAGGTAACAGGTATGCCCTTAAATAAACACATAGACCTCCAGTGGAAAGAAGGAATTCTTATTTAGCTTATCTGTCTAAATAGCCAAACCTTACTAGCAGTGAATAATTTCCTTCTCAGCCTGTTCAGTATGTGCACTAAGTGGAATAATGCATTGGAGTTGCTACAGCACTTGGGAGGATTTTGGAGGCAGCAGACAGATGAGAGGCACCTATTTTAAACTTTTAAAATCTGAGTTTTCAGAGAGGATGTATGCTGGATTAAGTTCAAATTAATATCCTCAAAGTAACAGAGTAAACAGGAAAAAGCATTGAAGGCACATCAGATTTGGTAACAGAAAACTCTTTAGTTTCTCAACAGGTCCATTTTCATGGATGGTACTCCTTGATCTACAGTTTTCCCCTTTAGCAGAGAGGAGATGTAACAGCTGCAGTTTAATTCCCCTGGTTTGTTAAGTGCTAGTGATCCAAGAGCAAGCACAGAACAGAACAGTGACAGCAGGCACTCAGCAATTCTCCACCTGGGACAGGGGCCGTGAAGGGTTACCTGTCCATAATCTATTTCCAGGGGGTAGAATTTTTTGGGATATTTAGTGAAGTTCTTTGAATGCCAAGAATTGCCAGTTTTCTCCTCATACAAATTCAGGAAGTGTTCAATGGCATCTTCTTTTGATGGCATCTGCTCCAGCTTGTTACTGCCGATGACAGTGCCCACACGGCCCCAGGATCGGAACACCCAGTATCTGGAGAAACGGAATGAGAGAAAAGAACAGGCATCAGTTCTTCCAGTGCTGTTTGCATCCCATTAATTTTAGGAAACACATTCACTCATCAGTGGTTGTGGGAAATCAACAGAGGAGCCACCGTGTGTCCAAGGACTGGGGTGAAAATGCCCAGTGTTAACAGGCCAGAGCTACAGCCCTGAGCATAAATGGGTGCACAGCAGGGAAAAAAGAGGCTAACATCTCTTCAGTCTTAATGTTTTGTAAATACAAATCTTCAGACTATTGGGGCCATATATTTGAAAAACAAAGACAAAGCATCTTTAAGCCTCAGGCCCCAGAGTTCAGTATTTTAGAAGAAGTAAATCAAGTATTTGTTTGTACTACTGACAGCACCTTGGGTCAACCTCTGTAGTATTTATGGGGATACAATCAATCAACCTTTCCAATATGTCAGGTATGAAGTGCAGGTACTGAAATTCCTCCACGTAGTAAATCCCAGACTTGATACAACCTCACACAAATAAGAGCAACAAAAGCTTATTACAAACACGGTAAAGCACAATAAATCTGGAGCTGAACCACAGTCGTTGCTACCCTGGATTTCTGTGTCACTTATGTGCTTGGCAGGGGCAGTTTTATTTTAAAGAACCTTCTCAATCTCTTCATCTAATCAGCAGTGCAATCACTGGACAGCTCTGCCATGCACCCAATGGACTGGAAAGCTAAACACAAGATCAGCTCCTGGTTATTTCACGTGTTTCGCTATGCTTCAGCACACAATTCAGGCTAACACTGTGGTAGAATAGTCAGAATCTTGTTTTGTTTCCCCAGGTTACAGCTCTGTTATCAGAAGACAAAATTAAGTTAGAGAATATGGGGAAAAAACCCCCACCTTAGGTTTTGTCACAAGGAATGTCTCCATGCAGATCAGAGATTTCACCATGAGTGGCTTGTTTGGTGGGTTTGGAGTTCTTTTAGTTTTGGTTTGGCTTTTTAAATTTCTGTTGTAGTGGTTTTTTTCCTTCAAGTAATTACACCAATCCATTATCTCTCCAAAGACATTTTACTCACACTTGAGCTTTTGGAGTGTCAAAAACCCAGTATTTATTACAAAAAAAGTGAATGAAAGTATTTAAAGGGAAAACTAAACTCACCTGTTCTCTCTGTCATCCTCTAGCAGCTGCAGTTTGTAATAGGAATTTGTTCCTTTCACAATATCTACTAATCCCAGGGTTGCACTGAAAATTTTCCCACCTTTTTCAAAGACATGAGCAGAATCCTCCAAACCTGCAGAGAAGAAAAATTAGAACACAGAGGAGGAGGTTACTGTTTTAGCTTTCCTTCCTGCATTTGCACTCATCCAAATGTTTCATGCAGCAGTGTGATTTAACAAAAATACTGCAAAAACAGTGACCACACAGCTCATTCAAAACTACTTGGAACATGTTTTTCTTTTAATGAATTGTGAGCACATACCTCTAGATAAACTGGAGTGAATATCAATCCTAACTGGAGGAAAAGGACCTGTAACCTTCGATAGAGGATGATCTAAAATCTAGGATCTAATACTCCATGAGCAAAGGAATCCTCAGGAGAGATGCAGCTCTGCAGGGCTCACATTAGCAAATGGACTGAAAACCAAAGGCTGGCCTTGGATGCAGAAAAAATTGTCAGAACATCCATGCACCACAGGTTTGGAGAGTAGCATCAGGAGATGCTTATGCCAAACCTGTGTCCTCTGCGGGCTGGGCCTTACTCCACTGACAGGAGATCCTGAAGCTGAACAAGGTGCATGCCTTGGTTTAAGTGGTTCTTCTGAAGAAAGCTGCACTAGAAAATCCTGCAATATCCAGCCTCGGATGTCAATCAGTATGCTTCCTTTGGTAGCAATGTTAAAGGTTTAAAAATTCATGCTCCTTTATGGAACCCTCATCCTTTCACAGAAAAACCCTTCTGCAAGCCATCATGCATCCTGAAGACTGTGGGTGGTGCAGGCACAGGAGCTGTTATCACTCACCAGAATCAGGGTCTACTGCTGCTCCACCCTTCACTGTTAACTTCATTTTCTTTTCAGACTTGCTAGGTCCTGCAGTGAAAGACAGTTAATTTTCTTCTTAGGTGAGCAATACAGTCTGACTTGAATCAACCTTAAAATTCTCAATTTGCATAATTATCACTCTAAGGTGAATCAGATTCCCAGCGTATGAGCACACCGACTTAAGTGGCTTTTTTTAAACCTAGCTCTAGCAGCCAAATCACAGCCCTCAATCCAACAAGTAAATGAGAAATTACATTTCCCCAGATTCTATCTTTCTTTTCTCCTGGCCCCAAGGGGTGGACCATGTCATTTTTAAACCTGCACTGCAGATAAACACAACCACAAATGTAAAAGTGGGATTTAAAAACCTCATAGGGTATGGGGAGTGTTTGCATTCCCTGGGGATGCTACTGTGGTGAGACAATCTGGCAGTAACACACCCAACTGTACAACAGAAACTTCCACTTGAAGGACACAGAGAACAGGTTCTGAAGAGAGGTGAGCAAATGGGATAGTTTTGTTCGCCATCCAGGGTTGATAATGCCAGCTCTCTATGGTATTGGTGAGCAATGCCGCAAACATTTTTCCTCCTCTGTTATAAAAATATTATGTTCTACATCAAGTAGCACAGAAACTCAGTGCTCTGGACCTCAGTATTTTCTCACTTGCCAACACTCCCTGAGTAGTATCTTTCATTTTGGTGTCCCAAGACCTTCTTGGAGCTGCAACACTACCCCAACCTGGCAGAGAATCTGATGTTTTATGAGGAAGAGACTGGAATGATGGCAGGGAGCCCGGGCAGACTGAAGCAGAGGAAACAAGAGCTAGCTCAGGACACAGTTCCATGTTTACTTAAGGCTAGCTTTGTCCTGAGGTCTGTTATACAAACTTATCCTGAGGAAAGAAAAAGGCAGAAAATTCAAGGATGGGTAAGGACAGACCATACTCAGGTTTGCTTTGTGCATGCACAGTACTGAACAGGCCTGTGGAGAAACAACAACTTTGTTCCTCACCTTGTTCTTCTTTGACCTTCCCAGCACTCTTTGTACTTGGGGGCTTGCTGCTCTTGCCATCCACAGCCATTTCCTCATGCTCCATTTTCACCTCTGCACCCCAAGGTGAAAGGGCATGGAGAGACACAAGCTCCTGGAAGTCCTTGCTGGAAGATTTCACATCCTGAAGAAATGCCTCTGAGACCACACGGACTTTGGCCTCCTTCACTTCTTCCATCTTCTTGCTCATTTTCTCCACATCCTCTGCAAAGGCAGGATAGGAAGGGGAGAAAAAAAATGCATCCATGAGATTTTAGACCTCAGCCTCTTCCTCTGGCCATGATTCAGGGCTCTGCAACACTTTGTGAAAACACAATTCCACTACACTTTGGATTCACCACGTTCTTTGGAGAGTCAAGCTCCTCCTTGGTTCAAGGATGCAGCGTGGGCTAGAGCAGGAACACTCCTGTTCTACCCAGCTGGTCCAGTTCTCCCTTTCCCAGATCTCAGCTGGAGCTGGACTTTCTGATGGATGGGAGCAGATCTCCCACCTCAGCAGTTTGCATAACTCCAACACAAACAAGAGCAGACTCTAAGCTGCCAGCAGAGCAAAAAAGTGCCCTCAGGCACCCACAGTCAGCTCTGGGGATTCTCCAAGGCTATCAAAGGCACAGCTCTCAGCACCCCTTATCCCAACAAAGGTGGCTTGCACACCACCATGGTCTGCACACAAATCCCAGCTGCCCTCAGCCACGAGAGCTTTAAGGCACAGCCTGCTGGGTTAACTTGCTGGGAAAGCAAAACTCAAACAGCACACATCTGTCTACTTTTCCAAGCACACTCAGGCCATGTGTGCACATAAAACACTCCCCCTAATCCAAACTGATCCCCAGACAGCTCTGAGGACAAGTGTCCTCTGTAATCTGCTCAGCTCTGTTACCACTGCTACCAGTAACCACAGCATGACTGCTCACTCTGGGTGCTGATGCACAGGGTGGCCTTGTTAGCTGTTGTCGTCATCTTTCCTCCCAGGTCCTCCACAATGCTTTTCACCTCCTCCTTGTTCTTTGAGAGCTTCCCAATAACCAGGATCTTCATGTTGGTCAGTGGTTTGTCTGAAAGTTTGGAAATGACATGTTAGCCACAAGCACAGAGTCCCCTGGACAAACAGCAAGCACAAAGTGACAGCATCACCCCCTCTCTGTACAATCAGCTCAGCTGGCAGGGAGATGAGGGGCCAAGCAGATCTGGCTAAACAAGCAGGAGAGAGTTTCCCTTCCCACAGGAAAGGCAATGAAGCAGCTGCCAACAAACAGAAGGGATGAAGGACAGGGAAATTTTTGCCCTGTTCTTGATTTGTTTTGTTAAGTAAAAAAGAATCAGTCTTCACCACTGTGCTACTAGGGACCGTGCTCTGCTTCCCTTCTCTTTCGGTGCCTGGATAGCATTGGAGAAATTCACCGTCACCTGAAAGCTCCTGCCTTTTCAAAAGGAAATCTTTTTTTTGAGGGGCTGCAGAGAGAACTATCTCTCAAGCAACACTGTTCTAGTCTTGGCAGTACAAGGTTCTACCATGCAAATCCCGTAAGAAGTCAGGAGCAAACTGGTAACCATCTGAGGCTCCATCACATCGTGTCAACATTGCAATTCAGGCTGGTCCAGGACATGGCAAGTGTCTAAGAGCATATTTGCACTGCTATAATATAAATACTATCAACTCTAATTGACCCGCCTAGGGCTGTGCTTCCTCCTCCCCCCTCAATTCAGATTAGTTTGGTTGTTAGCAAACAAAGCAACCTGGCTTTAAATCTGGTCAACCTTTTGAAGTTACTTTCAGAGGACATAGGCTGGAATCAATTTGCTAATCAAAACCAAGACCTGGGTTACATTGTCTTCACTGCTAAAATACCATGATCTGACTAAAGTTAACTGTGCAGAATTACTCCCACCTTTTTTACCAAATAACAATAACACCCTGCACCCAAAATTATGGCCTAGGCTGAATAAGAAAGAAGTCAGCATAGTTCTTAACAGACAGGCTTTATCACCAAAGCATGCAATTCATTCCAGCAACCTACACTGAGTTTCTTAAGTCCAACCTTTTGCAAGTTGGAGACAGCACATCTATTCTGCACAAGAGGAGTCAGTGACCAGTAAAGTCAAATCTCAGTAGATGATTTAGAAAGAAAACAAACCCGTGAAAAACCCTCCTGCCCTCAAAAGCTAAATTTATGTGGAATACCTGGCATTACGGACATCCCCTGATGGTCCCCAAGAAACCAAGCGAGGTAGCATTTTGAAGCAGATCTCTCCTGAGCCACAATTTGCAACATCAGCCTTTACATTTCTGATTCACTGCATACACATCATTTCCTCACAATCAAGAAACACTCAAAATGATCTGTGAGTAAACAACAGAACCTCAAGCCCATGCCCTCGGACAATCCAGCACATCAAGGCCTGCCTGTGCTGGCAAGATGAAGCAGGTGAGACACTTTTTTACCAGTAGAGTTCTGCCTGCTCGAGGGTAGACCAGTGGGACTGTTCGGGATGGCATGCCGCCTGGCTGGGAATGGCAGCCTGAACACCATCCTGAACTCCACCAATCCATGCCCAGCCAGACACTCACCTCTGGGTGCAGACACAGTCTCTGACAAAGGAGCAGATGCGGAGGGAGGAGGTGCTGAGTTCACAGTCGCAGCATCTGGTGGGAACACCCTGTCCTGCTTCTTACATTTGAATTTCTTCAGGTAAGGAATCTCTCGGAACTCCTGTGGGATGGAAGCATAAACAATTTCAAACCAACAAAATTAATATAAGATTTAAAGGATAAACTGAACGCTAGCAAGATGTTGGCATTTATTGCATATCTTGGAAATTATTCTCGAGACATTCACACTAAGGTGGACAAACCCCCACTTTACTGACTGAGAAAATAAAGGTGGAAGACAGTAAATTATTAATTTCAAATGAAATCAACAACTTCTCTTTCAATTTAGCGTTACTGGAGAAAATATGATTTATTTATGCATTAGCTGCCTGCTCCTGGAGGGATGTGGCTGTGACAGGACTTGCCCGTGTCACAGCTGCTCAGCGCTGCAGCACACTCTGCTCTCTGGCATCCAGCACTGACTGCTGCTTGTTCAATCAGCTCACAAACATGCTTCAAAACATCAAATATGCAGTACACACTCACCTTTGGGATTACCCAGTCTTTCCTGTTGGGAGTCTGTGTTTTAGCCACGCACTTGGTCCAGGCAGTGATATCCCCTGAACAGTAATAAGCGTCACTCTTGAACACAAACTGCCCCTTGCACTCCTCGCAGGGCAGCAGAGCTCCAAACGCCATCCCATCTGCTACTCGGTCCAAGATCTAAAGAAACAAAGAACATAGAGCAGGTCATAGGAAGAAACTGGAAGCACACACACTCTGTTACCCTGGGCTGCACAAGAACACAACTGCCAGGCTGCTGGCAAAGACATTTCCAGCACGTCACACACGCTCTGAACACACACCGAGCCTCTCAGCTGCACTGATGGATATATGATGCCTCAGAGGCATGGCACAAGGTTCTTCCCGCTCACACCCCTGGCTCTTCTCTCCAGGAAGAGGGAGGTGATTCTCCCCATCTCCTCCATGCTCACGAGATCCCACCTGGAGAGCTACACTCAGATCTGGGGCTCCCACCAGAACAAGGACATGGACCTGCAGAAGTGAGGCCAGAGGAGGGCCACAAAAATAACCAGAGGGTTTGTGCATCTTTCCTGTGAAGACAAGCTAAAATATATGGGATTGTGCATCCTGGAGGAAAGGTCTCCAGGTATCCTTGTAAGACCTTCCAGAACTTAAATGGGGTCTACAAGAGTGCAGTGAGGCACTTTACATGGCCATGTAGTGACAGGACTGGCTTTAAACTGAAAGAAGGTACGTTTAGACTGGATATTAGGAATAAATTCTTCACTCTGAGGGTGGTGATGCACAGGTTGCCCAGAGGAGCTGTGGATTCTTCATCTTTAGAAGTGTCCAAGACTGGGTTGGATGGGGCTTTGAGCAACCTGATCTGGGGGGGTGGCATCCCTGCCCCTGGCAGGAGCTCGAAAAGAGACGATCTTTGGAGTCCCTTCCAATCCAACCCATTCTATAATCCTGTGGCTCAGGAGAACACACCTACCACACAGCACCTGACCAGGCTGCCATGCCAGAACAGCAAGGGAAAAGACGAGCTACCGCATCTGAGCACATGAGCAGGTAGGTGGGAATGTAGGCTCAGACAAGTCCAGGTTTTCCTGCCTAAGAGTATCCCATGACCATTCTGAGTCTAGACACTTCCCACACTCCAGCCCACACTCCTTACAAAGAGTCTTAATAAATACAAATACTTAAAGAAGTATGTGCCTCTGAAAGAGAGCAGACTTCCACAAGTTACATAGACCAAAATGGACTGTTTTTAGAAAAGAAACTAGGGAAGAATTTGTACAATTTTTGCTTCATTTTGCATAATTTAACAGTTGAGGGAGGCAATGTGCAGTGCCTTAACTAACCTGCTCATGAAGAGCCAGCATGAAAAAGAAATATGGACCGCTTTGAGCTTAGCTTAAGAAAGGCACTACACCATGACTAAAGTGCTGAATTCAACATCACTCACCACCACACCACCCTTCACAAGCAAGTGCAATGGCAATACCAGAGTCCTGGGACAGAAGGACTGCGCTTTGCACCAAATTTCTTTTTTAAGTGTTACGTCAGGAACATTCTTCAGACTTGTGGACCTCACAGCAATATTGCGTCATGTCAGCCTCACCAATTCCAAGACCCCGCACACATGCAGAGCAACTACAACCAACTCACGGCATTCTCCCCCGAGGGGACCTCCTGCTTGTTGGCAATCAGCAGCTCTTTCAGGTCATTGGTGGAGCAGACCTTCCTCAGCTCATCCTTGATGCCCCAGATCAGCTCTGTCTGCTCCTGTTGACAAAATCCAGCAGCTTAGAAGGCAATCGATTGCAAGTAGCTAAGAGCACTCCTCAAACTGCAGTATGTGCACAAGGTTTTAGCAAATCTGCGTTACCTCAAACACAGATTGTGAGATTAAGAGCTCCAAGAACCAGTAATTTTACCAAAAAGGAGAGTCACACATTTTACCAAACACCTAAAACAGATCCTTAAAGTCATATCCTTCAAATGTCAGTGCCCTTACTTAGAAAGCTCTCAACATTCTTTGAAAATCTCACCTACCTCACTGACACTGAGAACAGTGGGGCTGTAGCTGCATTTGAGCCTTCCAGAAAAAAAAAAATCAGAAATGCTGATTGCCATTGTTCTTTTTCTAAGATAACTAAGCATTATAGGAATTTCTACCAGATCAGACACCTGCAGCAGTGTAGAGGAGCATGTATATTCTTTTGGGCCTTTCTACAGAACTTGAAAGGGTTGGGAAGCAAAGAAGCATCCTAAAATATCTCAGATAGTTTCTGAACACTATCCACTGGCTACAGTCAAAAATGCAGTCTGCCCTGGAAGAAGAGATTTACTGAATTAAGTGGTGTAATTTTCAGTGTTAACGAACATGCTTAATGAAATGCTGTTAAAAAAAATGAACCCAAAGTTAACCCTGATCCACAAAGTGCCTCCATTTGTCTCCTAAATATCTGCACTGCAGCAGCAAAACCTTAAAAATATCTTTTTTGAAAACTATGGTGCTGCCACAGAACAAAAAAGAAAACTTTTGCACAAAGCCAGAGCCATGTGTTTTTCTACAGCTCCATTAAGACTTCAATTGCACCAAAGACAGCTTGTTAGGGTTTTTTTCGGGGAACTTTTAATAAATAAAAAATTCCTGAAGCTCTACTGGGAATTCTTCCCACAACATTCTAAAAAGTGACAGGTAGGAAGCTGTGATCTATCACAATTTGTACCCAAGAACTGAACACATCTCCCCAGAGGGTGAAAAAGATTTGATTTTTCATTATTCTAGTTGCACACTTTATCTCTGTTTAATTTTTACCATGAGCTATTTATTGTTTTCCAAGTTCTTCTGCAATAGTGCTTGGGCTCCAAGCTTCAGCCACCACGGCCAGATGATACAGGAGGGAGCACAGAACCAGCCTCTCAGAAAAAAGGCATTTAACCTAATCTCCTTAAATCCAATAAGCCCAAGTCCTAGAGTACATCCTTCCTGTCTTTGAAGAGAAAGGGGCAGGGTGAACTGCCTTCAGCAAAGCCTCAGTGACAGGGCACCTCCTGTGCCAGGAGAGTTTGTGCTGCCACTGCTCTGTCTGGGTACAAGGTACTGCCTTCTCTAGAGGCTACAGCTCTTCAGTTAGTGCCTGACACTGCGCTCTTCCAACAGAGCAGTTCTTAGGTCGTGAGCAGCTAAAACTCACCTTCAGCTGTTTTTGCTGCTTTGATTCTTTCTCTTTTTCTTTTTTCTGCTTCTTTTTTGCAATCACGTTTCCATCTACCTCTTCTCCTTTTCTCTTTCTAATAGAGAAAAACAAAACCACACACGTGAAAGGAAGTTATTGAAATGGCTGTCCAGCAGTTACCAGAGCTCGGATTACTGACTGCCGATATCTGCAGAGGCTTGAATATCCTCGGTTTTGGCAGGAAAACCCATTTTTCAAATTCCTCAGTGCTAGATTATAGACCTGCCCTTGGCTCTGCAATGTGAGCTGCCTCAATCAGGTCAGGCACACTTAGAGGTTTTCCATGGGGTAACCTTATGGTGCGAGAGAAGAGCACATGAAAGACTGCAACATTCTCAGGCATACTCATCTATATCTATATTCATCTATACACCAAAGGCATATCTAAGGATCACTGAACAGCTCTCCAAATCTGGGGAGGTGTAGCAATGCAGGTTTAAAAGACCACAGTGTTTTTCAGCTGAATCACATCTTAATCAGCTTAGACAGTCCACACTGAAAAAAAGGAGAGCAAACACAGTAACTGTAATGAGTTAACACCCTGGGAAACTAGGTATTTCCCATCTAGTTTCTCTTCAGACTGGAATGAAGTCAGGCCTCTGAAATCAAGCAGGTGCAAGTTTCTCCTTGGAAAACGCTTCCAGGCTCACACTGGTTTTGTGACATACTGTTGGGAGTTGCGTGTGTGGAAATTTATTGCTATTTGCTAGGCCTTAGAGCTGAAGGGAGAAGTTACAGAAAACATTGCTCAAGAAAGACTCGAAAAAGAAAGCCAAATGAAAACTGAGGGATTTTGGCAGACTTCAGAGTGACAAGGGACCTCAGAAGAACATCATTTATGTTTCCAGAGTCATGTCACTCCTTCGTCTGCCTGGAGTGTGTGTTCTTGTGAGGATGCCAAGGGAAATTCTATCCCAGCTGAGACAGGATAGGCCTGCAACTCCAGGTAGAGCATAAACATAGCCTGGACCTCACACTCCACTTTGACAGATCTGCTTTCTGTTATGAAACATCAGCCAGGTTTCTTTTTAAGATAGCCTCTCTCAACTTTGTAAGCTGTGGCTGAGGGTTAAGTCATGAAGTTGACATTCCTGATTGCTCTCCTACTTACAATTTTAAACAGTTCACTTTCTAGGAGTTTACTCCCACTAAGATTAACTCTGTATGACAGCTATAAAGCTGCTGTAGGAGGATGTCAGGAGGTACTCTCCTCCCAGAGACTCCTGCATGAGACCTGTACATTCTAGTAACTCTCCTGGCCCTAATATTCAGCTAAGTGATCACTTTATTTGCAGTGGCCACAACAGCCCACCACTAGCACCTCTGACCAAACCATAGTTCAGAGCACTTTGAGGGAATGGTTTTGCAGAAGACCTCATCTTCCAGCTGTGCCCCTGAGTGAGCAAGAGCCATGCTGTACATTTCCCTGCCTCATGGTGGGGGAAAACAGCCACACTGTGCTGCCAGCAACTGCTTGAGAAAGACTTTGTCCTATGTTCTAAATCAGGCAAGCGGCAACCAGTGTGGCAGGACTGGCTCTAGCACACACAGAGCAGTGCCTCCAAAAGCCCCCAGGCCAAGCAAGTCCTCCCTCCTCCTTGGCTGCAGGCCCCGAAGGGAACAAGACCAGAGCATCCAGTGACCCCACCAAGAGGACAATGACTTCCCAAAGTTTTAACAGAGTCAGGGGTACGCAACAGAATCTGTGAAAAACTTACCCGCCTGAGTGCAAAGCGTTCTGGTGCACCTTCCCAAACTGGGGGTTTAATGGTGTCAGTGCTTAGGAGGGATGCCCAGCCCCGTGTATCTGCAGTGCCTGCTGGCAGTCAGGCTGTCTCCAGCAAGTCAGCACTCACTCCCACAAAGCAATGTGTCTCCTTGTCTGCAAAGGGAGCAAATCCAGCACAGCAGCTGCTGCAAGGCAATCACTCTGCTGAGACCCTGTGACCCAGGGAAAGTGTCCAAATTCCAGCAGCGACTCACACTTTTGGCAGCTTCTCCTCACAGTCCAGGGGACAGCACAGAGTGATTACTGTACCTGCTCCAGCCACTGGAACAAACCATGGAGTGGGAGGGATCATCCCAACCGCAGGGAGGCATAAAGCTATTGGTCACCACCTCCTCTTTCATGCCCAAGGCTAAAGCAAACACTAATCATTTTATATAACCTGGAGAAGGGAATGGCAAAGTTGAATTTATCTTATATCTTCCCAAAGCAACACATCTTAGAACAATCTGTGAACTACACCCTCACTGACACACATTAAGAACACACTCACAAAGATCTTCCATCCTTGGGCCGCGAAACCTTGTGTTGCCCACAGCAGTGGGGTGCTACTGCTCTTTCTCCTACTGGGCAAGGGACAGCCTTCCAGCTCTGACAGGTACAGCCCAATTGCTTGCCTGGAAGGATTGGTGTTTCCCAGGCAATGCAAACCACTTCTCACCTTCATGGAGGACCCAAGACTTATTCCAGCTTCAGAGAAGAGAGAAGTGAACTGGCCCACTGTGGCCTGGTCTTTCCTGACCAGCTACTCTATCTACCACATTCACCTCTTTCCCTCCCTACAATGAAAAGGTGGAAAGGACAGTCACAGCAACCTGGATAAAGCAAGCAGCCCATGCAGGGAGGAATGACAACTCCTCTTTTCACCACCTCTCTGTAAAGAACTGCCAGACTATTGGTGACCTGAGCACTTAGCATTTGCCTCAGGTCATCTCTGCAGCTAATCCACTGCTGCATGACATCTCTGGAATGACACTTTTCTCCTGTCCTGGGCAGCAATTCCATCTAAACAAGCAAGGCAGAAAATATAAGAAGTATTTATTACAGCTCAGAGCAGGAGGACAAAACACATACTACCAAAGAAATACTGTCAAAAGGAGCTCACAAGCTGCCATTGCATTTCCTACACCAGCATACAGGCATTCTTTCCACAGAGAAGCTGCAGGCAAGGACACAAAATCCTCCTTTCCCAGGTCTGGAACGTGCTGGTGCTTAGGCAGGACAGCCCACAGCCCAAGGGAGGGTTGCATGTCTCACCTAGAACTGGCTGAGGAAAGGAGCCAGGATCCTTGCAGTAAATCCTCCCACATTTGGCCTTCACAAGGAAAAGATTTTCCAACTTATTCTTGGTAGCCTTGCTCCACATGTCACCTCTCCCATCGGGAAAAGGCACGTCTCAATGCCACTCTTACACAATGGGCTGACAGGACAATCCCAAAGTCTGAGATTCTCCTCAGAGTACGGGCTGGACATGCAGTAGCAGCACCTGAATTTGGATGTGTCACATCTGAATTGCACAGACTTCTGAGTCAAGATATAATTTGAACGCAGCATAATTAGAAATATCTTTAAAGATAATTTTGAGAATCTCACTTGCAAGAGACACTTTAACGTAACTTCTGCAAGAGGCAGTAATTTCTGTTGTTAATTTCTGTTATCTGATCGAATGCACAAGGTGAATTATCTGAGGTAACTTCATCTAATTCAGGTTTCTGGAGTGTTCTTCCTTTGGCTTCTCCATAACTCCTGTGCTTTCCTGGCAGCAAATCCACCAGATAGTTAGCACACCACATCCCTCCACTCAGGCTGTTTATTTACACTCTTGCCCATTCAGTTTGTTTGACAGGCAATGATTTTTCCAGTTGACCCTTACCACTCTTGGCTCAAGCACAGCCCAAAGAGCAGAAGGTAGTGGAGCATGAGAGCCAGCCAGCAACTTCACGGCTCGGGGGATTGTTCAGGCAGTGCTTAGAAAGCAGGAAAGATGAGACATCCTGCTGCTTTTCTGGCGTGAGGTCCGGGTTCACATTACCCTACACCACCAGAGCAAGCTTTTTTCCACTGCAATTCTAAGCCTTTATTTACACAGTGACTTGGCAAACTACTTTGTGGCCTTTCTTTACAAAGCCTTCATATTTTGCATAGCATCCCAGAAGTGGCCCAGAAAAGCAGAGTGAGGGCAGAGAAGAGAAGCACTTATACAGTCAAATCTCCAGAGCTTTGCTGAGGACATGGGAGAAAACTACAAATAACTCTATTAAACTCATTGTTCTAGGACAAAGCAGAACTCACATCTCAGCACAAAAAGCAAAGGACTACTTGAAAACCTGTAAGTGCATTAAAATACTGCACTTCTGCTTATACCAAGCAATGCACACAGAGGTGAAATCCTTGCATAGAAAGACAGCAGGCTGCCCAACAGTGGCACACACCTCCTCTTGGTCTCTGCCAGCTCAGCTGAGTGAGGTGAACAGAATAGAACCTGACAGGGCCCTGGCCACAGCTTCCATCCTGGGACAGTGCAGGACTCTTCCCACAGCACCCACACCAATGCCAAATGCTTCTGGAGCAGTGGCTTGCGGCACACCACACACATCAGCTGCACACTTGAAGGGACAACACTGACAAAGACTGCACAGATTTGACATGGCCACAGCTCAGAATAGACATCAGCCTCATTGGATATTTCCATGGTGAATCTTCACAAAAGCAGACTGAAATTCAGTCTAAAATGTACACAGAGAAGCCCAATGTTTTCCAATGACAAGATCTTTCTTATTTGTAGGATTCAGAAATACTTTATGTTCCTTCCTTCAAGTGGACAATGCAACATTGGTTTGTGTTATGAAGCATGACTCCAGGCAAAGTCATTTCAAGAACAAGTAACAAAAGCCTTCATTAACAAAGAAAGATTCACAAAGCTAGCAAGTCACCTGGAAACACTTCTCTGTCAGTACAAGTTCTGTCAAGAGCCTCCACTGAAAATCTCAATACAAGGCAATGAAATTTCAGACATACGATAAGATTCAGCAAACAAAAGCATCCAAGTGTAAGCACTACACGGCCAATAAACACCATTATCAGATTCAGTGCCTGTCACAGATCAGTAGCTCATAGATAAAAGATGTCAAATCAATTCTCTAACAACTGGTTTGAGCAGAGAAACCACCGCTGATAACAGTATCACACAAGGAGACGCAGAGCCCAGTATCCATTTGTACTACGCAGGCATTATTTTATGGTTGAAAGCCCTACATCAGGCCTTCAAGTCACAGCTGCAGGTCTTTGCATTTCCTCAAGACAGTCACAGGAGGCAACTGAACTGTGTGTTCCCAGGGACAGGGAATGTCTGTTGTCATCTGCCTGAGGTCATAGGTAGGACCAAACTTTCCTGCGACCAATATTCTTTTAACAGACAACAACGTCCCACAACATTTATCATGGATGGATTTAAAGGGAATGGCTCCTCTAGACAAAACAATTTCTCACACTAACCACCTACCCTTCACTCTTGGTAGCTGGGAGCTGCTTCTTCAGAGTCTCTTTATCTTCAGCTTTCAAGATGCTGAAGCCCAGGAGCTGGGTGGCCCCGTAGGCCGGGAGGAAGCCCAGCTCTGCCCGGCGGCTCACAAAGCAGTCCGGGTGGTACCAGTTATCGATCATCCCCAGCTGCGGCTTTTCAGGATGCACCATCTTCTTGGAAATCCGGATCTGGCCCTGAGGTAGATGGAAGTGACACGAGAGCAATTGTTAGGCCATTCTGGAAGGAGCAGGATGTTAACAAGGTACTAACGTGATGCTTCCTAAAAACCCATAAAACAGTAACAGTTCCTCTATCAAAGTCTTCAACTTTTGTTCAAACTCTTTCACTACAGTCCCTCTACTTTTTTATGTACTCTTGCTAGGTTGAAAAAGCCACCTTTTTGAGCAGTTTTCTGTTCCAAATCCACTCAAATTGGGTAATCCTTTTGTCTTTATTCCAACTTCCAGTAAGTTTTAACAAGTAAAACTCATATGAACAAGCCTCATAAAGGCAAATCTAAAAATTAACTTTATGTCCCTACCACTCAAACATCAATCCTAACATGATCTTATCCTGTCTTACTGCAAATCACTTTTCAGATGGCCAACGAGTAGTTGGTTTGCAGGGCAGCAACAAGCGAGCTTGTTGGCTCTCTCAGCACAGAAATGCTGGTGAGCAGCATTCCCAGCCTGCTCCAAGACCCAAGTGAAAGGAGGGATCATCAGGCTTGAAGCCCAGGCTACCATGTCTGAGGGATGCCTTTACTGTCGGCTGTCCAGGCACAGCTGCTCCTCAGACACAGAATTGCAGCTCTGCAAGTGCTTTCCATATGCAGGACAGACAGGAAGCAATTATAAAAGCCACTGTTTGAATTAAAACTGGTGAAAGTAAAGATGAGATGGAGAACTTTTTCACCTTTTCTATTTTCTGTTCACAGCCTTTGCAAGTACTTCTGTTAGACTTGGCATATTCTGCAGCAAAGTCATTTAGGCTCTTCTCAGCCTTACCACCTCCTTCCTGTTCCCCTCCTTTTCCTGGAGAACAAAGCAAATACAGAGTTCAGCTTTAATACTTTATTCCCCTATTTTCCTATTCTCTGTGCCAGATTGTTAGCAGTCTGCATTAATGAACCTCTTGGGTTCCAGCCACTCATTTGTCCAGAATTTGACTACAGAGCAAAACAAGAATTCCATGCTCAAAAGCATGAAAGAGCCATCACAACCATGTGCTACACTGAAGGTACCATTAAAACAACATATTACAACAGCATCTCTTAACATTAAAGAACTGAAAAAAATATATACACCAATCACGACAAGAAGAAATGTTTTTCAATATATCTGCTGACTGATTTGGCTTTTTCCCCTCACTGATTTAAGATGTTGTATAATACTGTCAGCATCCTAGCCCTGGAGTGTGGAGACACCTCAGCAATTCTTCTGACATCACTTGCTAAAGTGACATGGACATCAAATCACCATAATAAATGCAAAACAAAAGAGAGCACAGCTCCAGCTGAACCTCCAAATACCATGGGGCTTCTGCCTACCTCCTCCAGGGCCTCCAGTTTCAATGGCTTTCTTGATCTTCTCCTGATCTTCCCACCGAAGCTCAGGGAAGCCATCAATGTCTGTGTGGGACACAATTCGAGCACGTTTCCAGAAGCAGCTGTAGTGGTGCCAGTGAGGGACTTTGCCATCAAACATGGGTGACTAGCAAAAAAGCACATTAGGCCAAGATGAAACAATCTGTGCAGAATCAAGGCGAAAAACAAAACAAAGCCCAAGATAAAAAGGAGTATTTGGGTAAACACACATGATTTCTTATTTTTATTTTTCTTTAAATCAAAAGATAGATACTATTTAGGACAAAGTCTAAGAAGAAAATCTAATAAGACAGACAAGCTGCTGGAGAGATGTTCCCAAAGGGGATAGACACGGAAGGAGCATTTAGCTAGCTTAACCAGTTCATCACCCTGCTGCTCAGTCCATCTGTTTTATTGGAAAAAAAAGGTCACAGCCTCAGCACAGCTGCACCAGCCCCTGTGAGAATGTGCAGCACAAGAGGCTGCTGACCTCACTCCACAGTCCCTTTGAGAGCCACTTCTCAAGCAAACTGTCTATACACTGGAGAACCCATGGCAGGCACAAGACAAGAGCCACAGTTCCAAGGATTGTGGCTTGAGGAAATTCCTGAGTGGCCTGCAGGAGGTAGAGACAAAATCCAAGGGAAACATCAGAGCCCAATTCAAGTTCTACATCAGAGGTTGACAGCAGGCCACAAAGATGATCAGAGGATTGAAGAAGCTCTCCTGTGAAGACAGGCTGAGAGAGTTTGGGATGTTCAGCCTGGAGAAGGCTCCAGGGATATCTTAGAGCACTTTCCAATTCCTGAAGTGGGCCTACAAGAAAGCTGAAGAGGGAGTTTCTACAAGGGCTTGTAGTGATAGGGTGGGAAAGGTTGCCCAGAGAAGCTGTGGGTGCCCTATCCCTGGAAGTGCTCAAATCCAGGTTGGATGGAGCTCTGAACAACCTGGTCTAGTGGGTGGCATCCCTCTCCACGGCATGGGGTTAGAAAACGATGATCTTCAGGATCCCTTTCAGACCAAACTACTTCATGATTCTGTGATCAGGACAGAAGCATCACCCAAGTCCTCCCAGAAGTGCAGCTCCAGAGTGCCTTGCCCCACACCAAGCACTTGTTTTGCAAGTGCTCCACTTGTTTAAAGCTCAGGCATAGTAGGTACCATCCTAGCAATGCTCCAGCTAACCACCAGGCAAAACAACCGTACAGTGGTTTGGCTCCAAGTAACATACACCAACAACTGCTGTACTAATAACACTCAGTGCTGTATAATTATTATTACTGATAATACAGAATTAACGACCTAGGAAAGCCTTCCATGTGTCACTCATTAACAGGAGGGAGATCTCCAAGCCAAAAACAACAGCAGAGCTTCATGCATGAGCAGGAAGGAAAAGGAAAGGGCTCTGAAGACCACAGCACAGAATCAGGAGAGCTGGGAGCCCAAACTTCAACTAACCATCTACCCAAAGTGTAAAAGGACATTTTTATTTCCAGATGGACTCTTCCCACAAGCCAGGATTGGATATGCAGTTACCCTCACAGCATCACAGCACCCATCCTGTGGTTGCTCTCAATGTCTATGTAAGTCACACACAATTGACACTGCAACTTGGACACTTCTGGGCTTGTATCTAGAGTTTTGCAGGAGGACTCAGGGCTGTTCCCAACACCAAGGCTTTGAGGGCACGGGGGCATACAAAAGAGAGCAAAGCTGGCTCGATCGTTAAGACAACCATACAAGCAGTGAGTAATCTCCTCAACACGGAGTTTCAGATTCTTCTCTGTGGAAAATGAAACCTTTAGGCAAGCTGGGCCTTGTTTACACAACTCCTCTCAGCTCACCTATCTCTAGACCATAGTTTCCTAAACAAACTAAGGAAAAAAGAGACCTATTCACTTTCATGAATAGGTCACTTTAGTGCACGTTCAGATAACAGAAACCGTTCAGTTCCAGCTGGAAGCAAAAGGCAAAGCTGTGCTGGTCCTGCAGAAGCTGAGTGCCTGCCCTGTGCCAAGCACCCAGAATCCCACCGTCATTCAGACCTCTTCACTTGAGGAACCAAAACAAAAGGGAGGTTATAGCAGACACAACTAAGGCCTTGGTCTGTATGTCCCTTTAATTTCTTCAGCACAATTTGCAGAAGAGCTCGTTGCACTATAGCTGGCACACAGGCTGCTCTGCAGGGGATTTCCCGAGGAAAAAGCAAGGGACCCGCATGCTCTGGTAAAATTCAGGCATTTACAGCGGGATGCTCAGCAGCAGGATGTGCTCTGCTGGTACAAAAACTAGCAGAAGGCAGAGGAAACAGCAAGCAAATTCAAGAGGTTATGGGGAAAACGAATAAAAGTACAAGTGTTTGGTGTAAGACCTGCAGTTTTGGGGAGATGTCTGGCAATGAAAGCCAGCGGCTCTGTGAGGAATGTCATGGTCTCCAGGAGCTCACTCCATAAACCAAACCCTAGAGAACCAGAACACAAGCCCTGGCCCCCGTGCTGAAGAAGGGCAAACCGCCTCGCATCAGCAGGAGCAGGGGAGGAGGAGCAGCTCCAGCGAGCGGCTGAGGGCAGCCGGGGAGACAAAAGGAGAGGCAGCAGGAACACGTGCGAGCAAACGCTGCAGCTTGGCACCGCACGGTCCCACATCTTGCCCCGGGGAAGGAGGCTCTGGGGAACAAAGGCAGAGGCAGGTATTTCCCCTCCGGGGCAGCAGCTTTGCCTCCAACCCCGGCAGACCTGCCAGCCCCGCCCGGCAGCCTGCAGGCCCCCGCAGCCTGGGTGAGGGGGGACCGGGCCCTTCCTTCCCGCCCCGTACAAGCCGTGCCTCTCCCAGAGGCACAAACGAGCTACGTCCTCCAGACCCGGCTCCTCGGGGGCCAGGAGCCACAGCATCCATCCAATCCATCCATCCAATCCATCCAACCGCAGAGCTTTGCGCTGCCACGTCCTTGCTCGTCTTCCGTAGACACACGCCTATGCCTTTGCTTACCTTTCACAGCAACACCCCCAAACTCAGCCCGCCCCCAGCACGCTGCAGGTGCCCCCTTCCCTCTGCCCTGATGCAGCCAGCGGGGATGGAGTACCCCCTCCCAGGACAGCGGCGTGTGCCTGCCCTGTGGAGCAGCGATTCTCTCCGCATCCTCCCGCAGGAGGAAGGGATTCCGGGCCCGTGCACAGCTCCCAGCCCCCCAACACCAGACGGGGCTTTTTCTTTCTTTCTAAAAGGAAACCGAGCAGTCTCTTCCCGAAAAGGCAAATAATAGCATGAGGGCGGCGGAGAGCAAACGGTGCCTTCGCAGCCGCTCGCCAATTGCGGTTCAGCTGTTTCACGCCTGCCATGTGCCAGCCAGCTCTGCGAGACCGCCCGGGCCCGGCCGCTCATCCTGCGGCCCCCAGGGCTGCCCCAGACCTCTCAGGGCTTTCGGGCCACAGTTCCTCTGTCCCGTAGGCAAAGCGCGCACCGAGCGGGGATTCCCCGGCCGCGACACCGAGCGCTGCGAGTGGCAGGCGCTTCCCGGGGCACGGAAAAGCCGAGCTCGCTTCGAGCCTCTGTGCGCGCCTCTGTGCGCGCCCCCGGGCCGCCCCCCGGCCCCGAACGGCGAACTTTGCACCGCTTCGGCTCCAGCCGCGCCCGCAGGCCGGGGGAGCGGGGGAAGCGGCACCCCCGGCCCGGGGAGCGCTGCGGGCTGGGCTGCCCCGGGCACCGGCGCTGCAGCGGACGCGGCAGCCAGCGAAGACGCCTCTGTTAAAAATAGGCTGCGATCGCCTCCGCAGCAACGAAAGGCGCGGCCGAGCGGCTCCGGAGCGCCGCGGAGGGCGGAGGGAGCGGAGCCCCGGGCTGGCCTCGCCGCCGGCGGTACCGAGCGGAGCGGCCGGATCAACCCGCCCCCCGCCAGCGGCGGCCCCGCCATGCGGTACCTGCACCATGAGCGCCAGGCGCAACGAGTCCTTGGCGATGCTCTCGCCGCACTTCTTGCAGGAGGCGCGACCGCTCTTGGCATACTCGGCCCGGTAGAGCTTCTCCGCCGGCTCCGCCATCGTCGCCGCTCCCGCCGCCGCGCCCCCGCCCCGCGCCGCGCGCTCGCCGTGACCCCGCCCGCGGCAGCGCCAGCCGAGCGCCGAGCGCGCACCCCCGCCTGGCCGGCCGGGCGGATCTGCCGCTCGGCCATCGATTGCGCACGCCTACAGGTTCCTCCTGTGTATCAATGGAAGGCGGGCGCCGCGGCGCGTTTCGTGCTGTGGAGTCGCGCTGAGCCGTAAGGGCCTCGGGTTCGAGTCCCGCCGCCACCCTCCGCCCCCCTCCCGCATCCCTGTCCCGTACCCGCACAGAGCGGGCTCCCGCGTCCTGGGAGAATCTGAGCTCAGCAGCTCTCCCGCAGACAAATACTGGCCCCGGGATGCCACTTCCAGGCAGGCGTTCCGGTGGTGCCCGGCGACAGAACGAGGAGCAATGGGCAAGCTGAAACACGAGAAGTTCCACCCCAACATGAGGAAGAACTTCTTTATATGAGGGTGGCAGAGCACTGGAACCGCTGCTCAGGAACGTCGTGGAGTCCCTCTCTGGAGACATCGAAACCCGCCTGGAGTCATTCCTGTGTCACCTGCTCTAGGTGACCCTGCCTTGGCAGTGGGTTGGACTGGGTGATCTCCGGAGATCCTTTCCAACCGTGACAGTTCTGTGATTCTGTTTCCTTCAGTCCTGGGAATAACAGTGAGGCTGCTGACAAAATCAAAGACCCCTTCCATGAAAAATTTTGAGGGTTTTTTTTCCCCACTCACAGTAGATAATTGTCCTCTACTATCAGCAGAGGGCATTGGGTCTGCAGCTTCCCTGGAGAAGGGAAGAGGAGAGCACTGAAATTACTCCAAAGCGTTGCAGAGTGTTTGTCATTAATTGAATAGAGATTCTGAAATTAGTATTCAACTAAGGTAGATGTACAGCCCTGGGTGTGCTCCAGGCAGCTCGCAGGGGTCACTCAGAGGTGCTCACCAGCATCTGAGCAAAACCTGAGATGCTGACACACCTTTTGTCCTGTGCTGCCCTTGTCCAGGGTGTCAAACGCAGGGTTTGCCATCACAGCAGCCCCCAGCAGCCTGGGGGCCAGTGCCGTGCCCGGGAGGAAAGGATGGGTCCTGGGTACATCACTGCAGATTTGGGGAAGGAGGAACAGAGATCTCTGCGAAGCACTAGATGGTGCTGCGAACACACAGACACCCGGGTGCTCCATACAGCAGAATTTTTGCTCTCGCTGAGAACTCCTTCCAGGAGTTCTTGGCCCAGACACCAGTGGTTCAGAGGCAGGTCAGTGCGTTTGCTCCCACCCTGGGGAAAAAGGAGGACAAAACCCAGGAGAGTTCATCTGGATGACCTGGTGGGTTGCCCCTCACACTGCCTGGCACCAAGGGGTTTGCCCTGTTTGAAGGTAACCAGCAGATAGGTGTGCAGTGGCATTTACCCACTTCAACAAAAACTGCTGCCACCCTGCTCCATCCAAGGGCATCCAAGAGGAAAGCAAATAACAGACAATTAAGGGTTGACTCGGAAGAGTTGTCCTCAGTGAAGTCAATGCCCTGTTTAACCCTGATCCTGCCTCTGCCAGAGGCTGACATAAGAAAGGCCAAACAAGCACTACTTGATCTCCCAAATATTTCCCAGCCTCATGAGATTTGTGGCTCAGGAATTTCCTGCATGCCATCATTCTGGGGGGAATTTTTCTTCCAAGGATTTGTCCAGTTTCTCTGAAAAAGCTCTTTTGTTTATATGTTACTTATTTATAGTGTTTGAGCAAAAGAGAAATGACTGCTTGTTGGTGTTTCCTCTGGCTGGGGCCACGTTCACTCCTAGGAAAGGCAGCCCTGTCCAAACACCAGAATGCTGCTCTGCAGCTTGCAGCCTAGACACATGCAGAGGATCTGTAAGATGTCATGAAGAGCCGTACACAGATATTCACAAGCTTGCAAGCATGAAAACAAGCAAAGAAAGTGACTCTAACAAATGGCTGCTCTAAGCTTAACCTTTTTGTCAGTTATGAATTCATACTACATTAATACCAGTTCAAATGGATTTAGTGGATTTTCTTTTTTGAAAGAGGTAGGTGGTTCTGCTTGAGAGGCTCAGGCTCAAAGCTCTGGGCACTTTACCTTTTCAGCCTTACTTTGAGAATTCCACAGGAGTTTGTCTGGCTACAGCCAGTGCACTTCTTTGAAACAGGAACATCTAAATAGCAGGAATTACATTGCTGTGGTTCTTCTTATTGCAGTGTAATTTCCTCTGTAGGCAAAGTGTCATCCTGATTTGTGGTGTCAAGAGTTGCCAAATCATGTTAGTCCCTTCCATAAATCTATTGATCTCAACAGAGCTGCCTTGCTCTCTGTCTTCCCAAGTGTGACGTGGATCACAGCACATCCCTTCCTCTCTCCTGGGGCAGTGGGGGACCAGTGAGTCAGTGCTAGCACAAACAGCACTGAGGATACCAAGTTTTGTTACAAAACAGGGAATGCTTTGGCAGCAGCTGAGAGAAGTGGCATCTGCAAGGCCACTTTTCTGGGTAACCATCCCTTTAAGTAAATACAACATTTCAAGAGCCCTCATGTTTGGCTGCTGGGTTTTAGCAGAGCCTGCATGCAGCAGGAGCAAGGGCAGTTAAAAAGGGTATTATTTTTGTGATCCCTCACAGGCAGTCTACATCCTTTTGTAACAATATTCCCATCTCAGTGGACTGATGGCTTCTGGGATCCTGTTGGATGACAAGTGCTCACACCAACATGCGAGACCAATGGGTTTTTTCCCCCCTCTTTGTTACCAGAGTAGAACTCATGGCTGTCCTTAGAGGTGTTTTCATTATCTCCATGTACTGACACTGAGATGCCAAACTGGCTGCTGGTCCTTACAATATGGTGCTTCCCAGGAAAACCAACCCATATCACACATGCCCATGGGCTCCCATAGGTCACCATGCTGTGCACAGGAGCATAGGTGAGGGAGGGGATATCATCAAAGGATCTGATTTGCAGGCTTCATCCTAAATGTCGGGATATTTGGAATTTCCTTAAAGCCTTTGTTACTTCAATCTCACTTACCTGTAGGATGCCCCCAGAAATTTCTGATATCCAGAGGCAGACCACACAAAAACAGTAAAGAAGAAAAGAGTGGCCCAAGAAACCCTTTCTCTGCCAGTTTTGAGTGTCTCAAACTGTGAAATTCAGTGTCAAGCACTCAGGTACCTGGCTTGTGACTTCAGGGAACCACAAAGAATTATATTTTCTTTTCTGGGCCATTCTGCATTAGATCCCTCTGAAAGGCAGAGGGAAGTAGGTCAAACTCCTGGTACCAGGAAGATATAAGTTATCTCTTCAGTGTCACAGGACCAAATGCTTCCCCTCAGATTGTGCTAACAGAACCCTGAGTGCTAAATCTTCCAGGCTGTCTTGCTTTGGGCTCCATTTCTGACACATGCTTGAGATGTCTCCCTGCAAGATTTCCACCCTGCTAAGCATCTCACAAAGGGTGAGAAAATGTTGGTGATATGTAGGGAACAGGATCGCTTACAGCCTGTAGGGGAGTCAGAACCGTTCTTGCTCAAGCCTGGATTTGCTGCTGCAGGAGACTTTAGATTATCTGGTCTTTGACATCAGATAGCTCAAGAGTTTTGTCACAAAAACCCGTTCAGTGCTAGGCTATCGTGTCTATATTGATGACCCGCTTTTTCATGCCACTGCACATAATCAGTGTGGCTGGGATGACCCTGTTTGCATCCAGGCAAGAGGCTACAGGCAGCCACTGCTGTGGCTCAGCTGTGCCTTCTTGTTTATGCAAGTGATGATCCCACTGACATCCCTCAGACTACACCAGTGGAAAAGGGATGTGAGATCATGCACCCCCATCTAATTGAGCATCTTATTGTCTTCTTTCCATGGAATAAACCAGAGGGCTTATTGTCCTGTCTGGGCATTCTGAAATGTGTTTTGAATAGCTTAATAACTTCCTGTGGCTCCTCTCTCCCAGATGATCATTGACATATGCAATCTCTTTGGCTGAATTTAGAGTGTTCCTGCAGGGCAGAGGTGAAGTTTTGGTGCCCAGAGCTGGCCTCCTTCTCAGTCCCCCTAAATAATTTTGCATTACAGACCAGCACAGAGCTCTGTGTGAAGCAGCTCTGATGGTTCCTCTGTTCTTTAGAAAGGTGCCTTAAATAAACCTGCTTTTCCAGCTTTCCAGATACCCAGGAAAGTAGATGTAGGAAAAGGCAAGGGGGGAGGGGTTGATAAAGGAGAAACAGCATTTCAGACTGCCTGTGAACATAACTGAGCAGCCTTCTTTTAGTAAATTCAGTGGTGTGACTACATATCCTGAGTCTGAGGAAGATAATATTCCAAAGCCAGTGGCACAACCAAGTGCAGCCACAGTACTTGCCATAGTTTGTACCTGGGTGCTTGCCAGGCTTTGAGGTTATTCACCCTGACATTATCCCCATATAGGAAAGACGGTGCCATTATCCCTGTTTTACTGTCCCCATGTGGCAACCGAGACACAAATCACTATGTGATGAAATTAGAGGAAATTAAAAAAGGGTAAAAGGAAATTTGTTCTCATGGCAGGTTAATTAAGCTAGAGCCTACAGCCAAAGGCAGATGTTGTGGCAAAGTAATGCTGCAAGTAATTGTTTAGAGTTCTCCTAGCTGCAAATGTTAAAAGGGACATAAAACAGAGAGCTATGGAGATAAAGTCCATACCCCATCTATGATGACAGCGAGGAGACGTAACATGGGGAAGAGATGATCTTCAGTCTCACCATGGGTCCTTCGTTTGAAATGCTCAGCCCAGTGAGCTGGAGGCAGAGGAGCACTTGCTGAGTGGGCAGCTGTGGTCCATTCTTGAATTCTGTTACCTGCCAACAAGAATAAGAAGTCACACTCAAGGTAAAAGCAGAGTCTCTGAGATCCTGAGCTAATCCCACAGCCATTCAGTCAGGCTTTGGCAGAGTTCATGAGAAATTATAGCAAACTCCCTCGTGGGCTACCTGGCTACCTTTTTTTGTGTAGATGCTGCCCATTAGCTTGTTCTCCCACCTGTAATCCCAAGCACCATCTTTCCCTTTTGTAGTGCAGGGGGGCTGTTAATCTTCCTGCCTCTGTGGGTGCTACTTGTAAAAGGCACTGCTGCCAAGGGAAGGAGGCTGCAGAACTGAAAATGTTCAAGAGCAGAAACAAGGAGAGAGATTTGGAAAGTTCATGCACGGAGATCAGTGTGTGCCAAGCCTTATGGAGGAGTTTAATTAAGGATGGCAGCTTCCCCATCTGAAGTTGTAATCCCAAATACATGTTGTCTCCACATAGGCTCAAAGCCAAGCTGTGACTCCTGAGTAGGGCACCCCAGGGTAGATGGCTGCATCCCTGGGGTGGCAGATACCTGCCCTACCTGTGCCAGCAGTCTGGGTATCCTCTGGCCCAGAACAGCTGCCAAAATACATATTGGACGGCACAAGATACCAACTGGAGAGTCTGCATATGGTTTCCAGTTTGGGTCCTTGAAAATGAATAAAGAAAAGCAAAACAGAAGAGCCAGAGGGCTAAAAGGGACAGAGTAGCCAATGAAACTACTCTCAGCAGCATTGCGCTATTGGGGTAAAGGAGAAAATGACATTTCTGCAGTCCTGTGGGTGCTCTGTGGTAGATTGAGGCTGCACAGGCCCTTTGCAGAGATACCACAGCCTCTGAAACAAATCCACCTTTGAAATGGGGGTTTCTTACAGCACTCTGTTAAAGAGCAGTGAAACTGCACAGGGAATTGAAACATGTCCAATTAGTGACTCAGCTAGTCCTCGTAATTTATCCAAAATCTAAATCCCATCTGATTTTGACTGACACAGACAGCTGAGACCTTGCTTTCATGGCACAGCTGAAAACAGACTTTGCTTGTACCCACACTGGCTCCTTTTGTCATGCAGAGGCCTGAGGCATTTGTTTGAATGCTCTGCAGCTCTGCCCAGGTGAGCAGCAGGAAGTTTTTTCTGGTCTTTGAGCATCCATTATGTGACTGATTCCAGTAATTCATTAAGTGCAACAAATGGGTGGTGACAGTGGAGGCTACACTACCCCATAATTCATCTCCCTTGCCTCTTGATGAGGAGGTTTCCTGTTACACTGGACCTGTCCTCATCACTCTCCTTACAGGCTCTCTGTCGTTCTCAGTTGCCTTCAGACAGAAATGTGTCCAATCCCAGCAGCTGTGAATTCCCTCTTTCCTCAATTGCCAAAAATCTGCGAGGTACTTCTTGCCTATAGCCCCCCGTGTTTAGCTAAGAGCACAGCAGTGGTTACACTATTTGGAAGGGCTAAATATTCCTACCTGAGTCATAACTTGCAGAAAGGTCAACCCAGCTCTTCTGTAACCCATCGCTTTCAGAAAACTCTGAACAGCTTGTAAATGCCATTTACAAGGAGCACTGACCACTTATCTAATAAAATTTGCCTCCTGAAGTATTTCTCAGCTCTATTACAGTCACACAGCTTCATGGCAATAAGTATCTCTGAGTGTGGATTTGATATTGGCAGTCTTCTTTTGAATTGTATATTCATGACAGGGAATCTTAGTTTTCCTTTGTGACTAATTACTGTTGAGGGATATCCTGATTAAAGGATAATTGGTTTCTTTGTCCTAATAAAAATACACTTTTTAAGGGCATCTGATGCATTCACAAATATGCAAAATATTCAGTCCCTAATTCAAGTAGCTCTAATTTATTCAGGTTTCTAATTCTAAAGACCCCGTTTACACAGTGGATGGCACAGAGAGAGAAGGCTGGCTGCAGAACCCAGGAGCCCTGGGTCTGCTCTCCTCATCCT
This sequence comes from Brachypodius melanocephalos, assembly GCA_013398615.1. Lineage (NCBI taxonomy): Eukaryota > Metazoa > Chordata > Aves > Passeriformes > Pycnonotidae > Brachypodius > Brachypodius melanocephalos. The sequence goes on along the minus strand of VZSR01001479.1, from coordinate 4,296,859 downwards.
GGACAGCAATGTCAACACTGAGCACCCACCCACCAGTGTTGCTCTAATTAGAGCAAACAGCTACAATCAGATTAACTTTATTTGCACTGTTTGTAGACAAACTATGCATAAAACACACCACAGAGCAAAAGCACACAGGGCACTGGTAATAGATGGCATAAAATAAAGCAAGCAATGATGAGAGTGACTTCTTGATAAACATATCAGCCCAGCCAAAGGCAGCACATTTCAGAGGAAAATGTTTGTTTTCAGTAAAGCTTCAGCAATCTCTCCATCTACCAAAGTGAACTTTACAGAGGATTAGGAGTGCTGGAAACGGGAGTCCTCGTTTCACCCAGAGAAAAACTGCACAAGGGCAGAACAAGGCCAGTATTGCCACGAATACATCTCATTTCTGGGCACACTGACCTCTTGGTGGGGGTAGGAGGGGATGCAGCTCTTTGCTGAGGTTGCCGGCAGCTGGATCTGCTGTGCTGAGGGTGCTGAGAGGTGGAGCTTCCCCACCTGTGACCGGGTACCCACCTAGGGAGGGCTCAGCACGCATTCAGCTGCTGGCAGCTAATTTTAGATACAGTCAACTTTCAATTACTTACAGGGAGCTTAAATGCCCCTGACTCCCCCCAGCACTGCTGGCTATGGTCCAGTGCTGAGGAGGGTGATGCAGAGGACAAGCAGCTCGTGCCCTCCTTGATGTGCTGGCTGCTGCTGTAGAGAAACCTCCTTTGGCATTCCCCAAAGCTGACACTCCGAGTTTCCTCACCAGGTCTTGTCTGCAGGTTCTGTCTCACCCCTGCTTTAGCTTTGCCTGAATAAGGGAGTTATTCTCACCAGAGTCAGCCTTGGCAGGGGCCTCACTGCTATTCTCAGCCTCCTCTGGTCACGTCTCCTCTGCTGATCCCACGGTCTCCAGTTACATTTCACAAACTTCTTTTGGAAAGAGCCATCCTCCTTTACAGCATCAGCTAACTGCAATCAATCACCAATTTCTCTAAAGAACCGGTGAATCGATGACCTCTGGGAGAGATCCTGGAGTCCTGTGGTCTTCCTTCTATCAAGGCTCCGCGTGTAGCTGCTAATTTGTTGTCCTGTGTGTGCCTATCTCAGTGGCTGCTCATTAAGTGAGACCCATTATCATTACTGCTGATGGCAAGAAATGCTCAGACCCCCCACTGAACTGAGAGCCTCTAGGAATAAATGGGATATGAAAACTTTCATTATCTCCTTTTCAAACATCAGGAATTCAGTGACCAAAACCAGCAGGGAATGTGTATCAAGGAATTTGCATTTCCTAGCCAAGGGAAAGCATATCAAAATCAATTATCTAGGGCATGAAATAGTTGTGGTTCTCCCAAAGGAAAATGCTATTTAGCTTAATTGTTCTGCAACTAGTGTTAATGAGTTATCATGAATCATATTTCTATTCACATCCCCAGGAATCAAAATAGGCCAGAGTATGACACTAAATGCTTCTCAGGACAAAGTAGGGGAAAAAAAAAATAAAAAGAAGGGAAATTAAATGTATAGCAGCACTTTGGTTTTTACTAGCTTTCACATGGCATAGCTTTCATGCTGGGTCTCAATTTTTGGCCTCCTGACACCTCAGAGGTCAGATCTTCCCGGCCCTGCTGCTGAAACAGGCTCACTCTAGTCCTGATGCAGCAATGTTTCTGAGCTTGCTCGAGTGCAGGAGTCCTCTATGTCTGTCTAGAGTCAAACATACACTTAACAAGTTTGTTGGATCCTTAGACCCAGCACATATTTTCCTTCCTAGCTTTGCATTACACATTATTTATCAAGAGTGTGAGCTTCAGCAGGAGAACAGACTGACTACAGCTCTTCAGATACTTGAGGGTACAGTTCCCAAGGGACCTCTCACTCACAGCTCCTCAAAGTTTCCTGTTTCACAGACATCATTCTCACGATCCCACATTGCTGCCATTGCCATCAGGCGACCAATGCAGGCAGCCAAATTCAGAGCTGCCCTTGAGGTCTGAGCACAGACAGAATTGCAGCCTTTTACTGTGGATTCGGCTTTGACTTATCCCAGCTGCCAGTTTTAAAGGGAATCTGCATTCCCGAGGGGATCAGCACTTAGCATCACATATCAAATCCACCTGGAAGGACAAAGGGACATCTCAGACATGACCACCACAAAGTGTTGGGGCACTTACAGGGTTTTGCAAAAGAAATTTGGACAGTTTTATTTGGGAATTTGTTTGGAGAGGTTTCCCTTTGGCTCCTCCTAGTGACAAATCTGGTCTGAATTCTTTGATCTGTGCAAAGCTGTGGGCGATGTTTGACTCTCAGATCAAACACGATTTTTGTACATTTTTCATCCTCAGTGAACCAATCATCTGAGCCAATAGCTCAGATTAACTCAGCTGGAGTCATAATATCTGAAGTCTCAGTCTGGATATGCATCCTGCAGCTCTGCCCATCTTTTTTATCATGTGACACACACTCTGTTAATTGGGAGTGTTTAGAGAAGATGGAGCCAGACCCTTTGGAGAGGTGTACAGCAGAAGGATGAAAGGCGATAGATTTGAAATGAAAAAGAGGTTGGGGTTTTGATAGGAGGAGAAAAGGATTATCAGGAGTGTGATGAAGCAATCGAACAGAGAGGCTGTGGGATCTCCATCCTTGGAGATAATTAAAAATTCAGCTGAATGAGGCCCTGAGCATCCTGTTGTTGCTGGACTAGATTTGAGTAGAGGCCAGCAGTGGTCCCTTTCCATTCACCCCAGCCTGTGACTGTTATGAAGCCTATTAACAGCACATAGGAAAAAAAAACCCTAATAATTTCCACTTTTTTTTTTTTTTTTTTTTTTTTTTTAATGGAGCAGCAATTCTTGTGTTCCTGATGAAGAACTGAGAGGCTAATATGGCATTTGATATGCCACCAAGGAGAAAGAGGCATAAACTACATATAAGCCTAGAGACCAAATCCCATCAGTAGCTGAGCATGTGCATTGAGCTTAATGGAATTGGAGGCTGTCCATCATTTTGTGATATCAAAACCACAATCTGTAGTTAAGAAATTAATTAAGAAAGAGAACCAACATGAGGTCCTCTTCACACTAATGTGCATGGCACAATGTCCAGCAGGTTCAGTGAATGCAAGCAGGGGTGGATGCCTCAATTTTCAGGCTTAGCACGTGCATCGTGGTGGAGTCTGACAAAGACGTGTGCAAAGTGCTTCACCCCATCCCTTTTTACAGCTAAAATCAGAAAACCCCTGCAGGAAGGTGACATCATGGCTTTCTGAAGGGAAGCTGAAATTGCAACCATTTCCCTTCACTTCCCTGCCTGGTGGCCTCAGCTGTTGTGGATGACTTTCTGAGACTTCCAGAGACTTTTGCAGCAAAACCTATTTTCACACTGGGCTTCAAAACCTGCTCAAACTTTTCTTCTTCATGGTAAAGACACAAACACCAACTTGTCTCTTTTCTGTCAAGGAACATGCAGTGCCAGAGGATGAAGCATCAGATTCTTTATTCTCAATTGAGGCTAATTAGTGTAATTAGAAAAGAGAATCCACTGGGTATTGAAACAGAAATTGTCTGAACTGAGAATCAGAGCAGCATTGCATGAAGGAACTGGACTGCATGATAAAGCTCCAGAGGTTTCCAAATGCTTGTTTGGACATCTCATTCTTGGGTGAGGAGGAAAGCCCATTGAAAGCAGCTCCTTCAGCTTGCTTTACAAGCAGCAGAACTCTATTCATTCAAGAACTTACAAAAAATCCCCACACTTGCAGAAAGCATGGTTCTGCCCTTCTGAGCCTGATCCCTGCCCTGATGCTCTACCTGTGGATGCTGTGCTCTGTGTGTAATCAAAGCACCACTGGTTGCATCAAAACATGAGCTCCTACTTCTCCACCTGGTGAATCTTGTCCACAAAACTGAGTTCTAATACAGCATTCCTCCTATGTTAGATGCAATGCTTTTGGGAGTAAGAAATGGCCACCTCTGACTTTCAGAAATAGGTTTTGGTGTTGGCAGTGTGAAGTAGTAAAAGAGCAAGATGCTACAGAGAAACATATCAGCAGGTAAGGAAGAGGATAAATAGGAGGAGGTTGAAAAAGAACAGAAGAGAAGCACAGAAAAAAGAGAATTATGAAGGACAATGTAAGATCCAGAGCTGGGCTGCAGAGTAGCACTTCCCCACATCTTAGAAATAAATTGGAGTCTGAGGCTCAGGCTCTAGTACCTCCTTGAGTTCTGAGAAATCTTCAAGATCTGAGACCTACATTTATGGCTGGTGATTGGTTTTACAGCAGGTAAAGACGAGCTCCACATCTCACTGCAAATTGACATTGGAGAAAGATGCCTGTGAGCCCAGGCAGAAAACCTGTGGCCTGGACACAATTTTTCTCTTGTACTCTCAGATATTCTTTTTTTTGTGACATAAAGCAAAATTCCATTGCTTAATGGTAAAGATCAAATGGATTTGTACTGAACAGACGGGAGAGGTATTGCATAAGGACTTGTTCCTGTGTTCTTTGATTAGCCTGCCTATTAGCCTTTATCTCAGACTCTTGGAAACACCAGCTTTCTATCAAAAGGAAATGTCACTACTTTAACTAATACACTTTTTTATTTCCTTTGCAAGAAGCTCTAATTAACTTTTTTTTTTTTTTCAGTTCAGCACAGCTTTAAAAAGAATATTTAATGTCAGGCATTAAAGTTTCCATATTGGCTTGCAAAGGAAGCCTTGACTCAGAGATTCTCATCAAGAGAAATAAAAGGCAGACTATGCCTCCCTTCCCTGCCATGCAGGAGAAAGGATTTGTCTTGGTGCAGCTCTGCTAACCTATTGCACAGGTGATTTTTTTAACTGAAAGGTGCTTTTTCCATCCAGTCCTTCCTGAAGGGCTCTGAGTGATGGGAGAGCTGCCTCCAGCACCCACTGCCTCCAGCATTCTCATGCTGCACTCAAAGAAACCCTGAATCTGCCAGGCCTGTGGCTCTGCCCTGTCCAGAAGTCAGGGAAAGCTGCCAATTGCAGGCAATCAATGTTTTACATTTTTCCCCAGCTAAATAATTCTCCGGCTTTACAGATCAAGCAAGAGGCATTAAAATTGAATTGCAATACTGACTGCCAGGCCCTCTGAAACAGAGGGCTTAAAATTATAACAAATCTGTTGAACACTTGTTCAATTTTGTGTCTCTGCTTAAACTCCTCGACTGCAGACTTCAAGTGTAAGCATATGCTCTGAGAAAAAGCAATTCCAGTGTTTGCAGAATCAGGGCCATCTGAGGCACCGTTCCTATTCCATAACAGTCCACGTAATCTCCAGATTACAGCCATCTCCTGCCACCCCATGGCAGCCTGATGGCTGGTGCAAGACCTGTTTGAGAAACATCATTCTTAACCATTATTAGGGTTATTATTAACATCACAATACAGTTTATAGGAAGGCACAGACTGCCACATGCCAGGAAACTCAAATGGATTTTATCGAGGACTGCATTCAACAGCAAGAGTTTGCCAGATGGGAATAGATCCCACTCACCTGATTATCTTGTCCACCTCCATGTTACTGAGGGAAAGGTCTGAGAATGTGAGCTGAAAGGAGCTATAGTAATGCAAAGCACTATCAGGAACCAGGCAACATAGCTCAAGAGTCAAGTTTGTCTCAGAATGGGGGCACACGAATGTTAACAGGAAGCCCCAAGGTTATATCCCTTTCCCAACCCTGCCTCAGTGTGAATTGGTACTGTGAAGCATGAAGATTTCCATCTGACTTAACATTTTTTAACACAGCAAACACCGTTTTTATCTGGGGGAATATCTGATCCTCTCTGGTAATCTACTAAACCATTTACTGCCTGTGCAGATTGCGGAAGGAACATTTGAATACAGCTAATCGCTAAAAATAGCCTCATTTTCAGCAGCAGAGGAGCTGGCAGTTCTTTCAAGCCACATTAAAAATACTGCTTGAGTATGAGCTCAGCAGACATGCTGCTGGCTGTGCGTGCTGCCAGAGTGAGTGGGACTGCCTTGTCCCTGCTTGGGATTTCCTCCAACCCGTGACACAGCTCAGAGGCAGGTGAGCTACGAGCTCTGAAAACGTGACTGCAGTGGCAACCATCTACCTCATGCCTGCGGCTTCCTCCTTGCAGATCTGCGTATTTCCCAATTTCAGGACATATCTCGGGCTATCAGGTCAGGTTGGATGGAGTATTGAGCAACCCTGGTGTAGTGGGAAGTGTCCCTGCCCATGCAGAGGGGTTGATCTTTAAGGTCCCTTCCAGCCCAAACCATTCCATGGTTCTAACACCAGGTTGCAGTGAGCAAAATGTTCCTTATTAGGTGGGAACCTTTGGGTTCCTTTGGTGTGCAAGCCTGGGGATCTGAAGCCAGAAAAATGACAAGCTGATGGCTTGCTGACATCTGCTAACGAGGAAGAAGAGCAGCAATGCTGAGAAGTCCAGCCAGGCAGTGATATATCTCTGGGCTGGGTTTCTGTTCTCCACTGGTAAGGGAAAAAGGCTGTGACAAATCAACGACTGACATTTTTGTGAAGGAAAATTTTGGTTATAATTAAGTTTAATAAATGCGTGGAAAGTCTTTGGATTTTAGAGGGCAGACTTAATTTTCTAAGCAATACCCCCCCTTTCTAATCTAAAATCAGAAGATTGCTGTATTTTTTGTGTAGAAAGTTAGAAGTGTTAGGAGCATGCAATTTTCAACCAAGATTAGCAGGAAGCCTTTTGAAAAAAGCTGGTTTCTGCTATGTGGATGATGGAATTTGTGCAAAAAAGTGCAAGTGCTGTGTTTTTAGATCCAAACCCATTCTGTAGCTCTGTTTCAGTACTGAATCCTGTTTCTGAAGTCATTCCTAAGTCATCCTTGGCTTAGGCTACTCCAATTTCCCAGCCAAAGAGACACAAATTGTATCAGCCCCCAGAGGCTGTTAATTAGATTTAATTTTGTTTGCTGCCTCTCAGAAGTACAGAATTGTAGACAGAAAGGTGTAACTGATTCTGGATTCTCTGTTTGAAGCACAGGCTGGGAGTTGTTTCCCCTAGCTTGTGCTATTTCCCAAAGGTACATGGAAAGTGTTTGGTGGGACCCAGTAAAGAGCAAAAGCCTCAGACAGAGCAGTAAAACTCAGTGGCCCAAATGAATAGTGTGGCTTTCAAAACTGAACTTAATTGAACAAAATGGAATTTTTTTCTGTCAGGTGTGTTTGTAAGTTTGACATCATCACAACCTGACATCTAACTAGAGTGTAAAGCTTTAGGAGAAAAGAAAGAAACAAGTTACAAAACATCTATGCTACATTAACCAAGAAAGGAATTCTTTATCTTCTACTCAGTACAAGTTCCAGCTGAGCATCCATCTTTTATGGGACAAAAAAAGAAGAAAACATTTTAAGAGATATTGTCTTACCAATAAAGACCAGATCCAAGGTTTGGATAGAGGGAAAGGAATAAAAAAGGCTGCTGTTGATGAACCTGAAAGCCAGAAAGAAAGCTCACTAAAGCTCAGACTGGATGTGATGCTGTGACACACTGCTGCCCAGCCACTCGCTGGAATCATGTGTCAGAACTTTTTGAGTAAAGGATGTGTCCTCAATGCTGGGACTGTGATCAGCTGTAGCTGCTCCTGCTGCCCTCCCAGAGATCCCACCATGAGGACCACGTGCAGTGCATGCCTTGCATGCAGGACTGGAGGAGGAATGGCTCTGACAAGGCAGGAGGAGCATTCCTGGGGAGCAGTTTGTGCTAAAAAGCAGGCTAAAGCTATAGAGATACCCTGTTTCTAATGGTGATGGGCTAAACTTCAGAGGGCAGACAAACAGCATGGGTTTCAGAGTCAGAAACCCTAATAATTCAAGAGGGAAGTCTGCAAGCTCACAAGGGAGTTTGCTGAGCAGTAGCAAAAGGGGTTTGGGAGCCAGGGACCAAAGTCTCCCCTCTGACCCTGTCAAAGGCTGAGCTCCAGCGTTGCAGGTTGCATCACTCTTCTGCACCGTGAAGATAAACCTGGCCCAGCAGCAGTATCTGCTTATTATAGGGATTCTTGAAATATTCCTATTCCTTGCGCTGTTCCCAGAAAATCTGATACATTCTGCCTGGTGAACCACCTCACATTAGCTGAAATGCCATATTGATCCCTAATTAAACCTAATGATAGTTGTTGCTGCTAGATGAACACAGCAGCTGCCCAACCTGGGTGCTGCAGGAACACAAACAATCCCTCCTCCTGCCTCAAGGACTGCTTCTCCTGATTTAATATGCAGAAATAGCAGAGTTTAAATATTGAAGCTCAGCAGATTAATTCAGTGGTGTTACACTGAAGCTGTATAGCAGGCAAAAATTAACTCTGCCTCCCCATTGTTGCACAGTGACTGCTCACACTCTCTCTCTCTCCTCTACTGCCCCTCCACACTCTGGCAGGGTAGGAGCCTTTCCTTTTCTGGTCATATCCCAGACACATGGCGGTGGTGCCAGGAATTTAACACTCCCATTGCTGCCACATGGATGCAAAACGTTTTATAAATGTGTTTGGGCTGACCAACTCTCTTAGCCCCCTTGAGCCAAGAGTACAGGCACATCTGGGATGTTTGGTACTGAATAAAGCTCTCCCAATTCCCAGGGGGGCTGACAGAGCTCAGGAGCAATGTCCCAGCACTGTCATGTGCTTTAGGGGACAGGCAGATGAGCTTTCTCCTAAAATAACACACACGCATCACGCGTGCACACATCGAGCATCTCTCAGTGTTTCCCCTCAGCTGAGATTCGTTTTGTCCATATTGCCTAATTCCTTCTCCCTAAAAATACCCACCCTTTCTGAGCCCATCCCATGTGCTGCAGGCCACTGAGCCCCAGGGCAGCCTGGCAGCACCAGCAGAGCTCTGGTCCTGCCACCCTTCAGGACTCCAACATTGCCCCTCTCTGGGCTCAGAGCTGTCTGAGGGTCAGGTTTTGCTTGCTGAGCACCACACTACACCCTCACAAAGGATTTTTGTTGGTTAATTGAAAGAAATGTGATGATTAGAGAAGATTCCATTAATAAATTAGCACATTCCATCAAAGGATCTCAAAACATTTCTGTCAACACATCCTTCATCTCGCATCAGCTGAGCAAGGCAAAAATCAATAGGATCTCCTCTGCAAAGAAGAAAACCGAAGCCAAGAGCCCTCTGCATGCCAGTGACAGAAGTCAGGACCCTCCAAATCTCTGTCCTTTGCTCCAACTCCAGGCTGAGCTTCGTCCTGGTGACAAATCAGTTGCATACGTGCTATAGGAGATGACAACGTTATATAAGTACGAAGTAGCAGGATTATGGGTGTGGGGGAGACAGATCTCCTGGGGAGAGGGGACATTTTGCATCAATCACTCCCTCCCCCACAGCCACCCACCAGCTGCAGGGATTTTTCAAAGCACTAGAGATGATACCGTTTGGTACATTTTAATCAGTTTCTTACCCCATGCAATTATGGTAGAAACGTTGCTTAAAAAAATAAAAAATAAAATGTAGAGGCACAGCAATTGGGGGCTCTGTAACCTGCAAAGAAGCTACACTGATGTGACAGCCCGTCCACTTCAGACACCACAGCTACTGCCTGATACCTCCTCTCACCCTGCTGGACAATAGCTGAGTCAAGTACCAGGACTGCAATTAAAAAGTGAGAGCAGTTTGAGTGCAAAGTAAAGCAGAAAAGCCTGGGAATGAGCTGTGGCATGGGAAGATGAGATACTGAGATACACATTTTGCTAAAGGAAGTGAGGAAAACCAAACTCTGCCCAAGAAGGAAGAAAGTGTGCTGGAAATGGGCTGTAGGAGTGATGTTCTGATCCCAGTTTGACACTCTAGGAAAACCCTTGGTGCTAGAGGTCAAAGTTGTGAGCCATTGTCTTTTTTAAAAAGAATAGTGAAGATCTTTGTCCCTGTCCTCACTTCCCTCTCAAACCTTCAAATATTTGTTTTTCTGTCTCAAGCCACAGACATGGAGAGAAGGGAAGGTGCTGGGGCAGCTCTCTGGGCCAGAAGGGAACAGCACCCAGGGACTGGTGCTGTCACAGTGGCCATGGTCCAGCCTGCACAGGACAGGAGCCTTTGGGCTACTGCTGCTCTTGGTTTATGTTAGAGTTGTGCCTGAAAGCCCTTTCCCTAGAAGGGAGGACACCAAGGGAGTAGAAGCGGACCAGAGAAGCTGAAATCAGAGAGGGAAGCCTGGCCTGCTCCATGCTGCAGCAATCCCTTCTGGGCCATAAATCCATCATCTCTAATTTTAACAAACCGCCAGAATCTGACAGGCATGAAACATAATATCATCTAGGCTAGCTGGGGAACCACAAAAATGTATTTCATTTCTCTCTTTCCCTGGACAACCATGAGAATAAAAGAAGTACCCTAACAGGCATCCAGACCCTTCACCCTCTCAGATCACCTGAGCCTGGACACTTTGCTGCAGCCCACTCAGCTCCCTGCTCAGCCCCTTGGCATGCAGAGCTGTTTTTTAGGGATGCTACAGGTTGTAGATCTGCAGAAGCTCACTCCTCACTGTCTGGAGAGGTGCACATTATTTCTCTACGAAATTCACCCCCTACCAGCCTCGTGAAGTACACCTTAGCTGTAGTCCTGTGCAATTTGGTGCTCATTTTACCCCCTGTCTCCATGCTGGCCCACAGGAATGGTACAGTGCCCAGGGAGGGCTTCTACAAGCTGGAGGACACACTCCTTAAACAGCAGCCAGAGTGCATGCTGTAGGGTCAGATAAACACTGTGGGCAAGGATGCTGTGGGTAGGGCAAACCAAGGACTTGCAGGGTTGATCAAGGACCCCCCCCATGGAAAACACTGCTGGGGAAAGGTGCTTTGGACAACACGTGCTTGGGATAAGGCTCTCTGTGGTGATCCATCTCATCCAGGACATCCATCTGAAGTATTTCAGGTGAAGACTAACATCACTAGGCTCCTCCTCTTGTCAGCTGAAAGGCTCATCTTACCCCTGAGAGCAATTTTGTCTGTGTGGGACCACCTCAGGGCACCTCAAAATTCTTCTTGCTCACCTGAGCTGCTGTAGTATGGCTGGTTTTCGGCTGTAACCCCTGTGGGCAGGAGTGTGAGCAAGAAAGGAAGGATCTCACCCTGACAAACACATCCCCAGGAGACAGAACCAGATTTGTGTAACTCTGCATGCTCTCTTGCTGTGCCTCAGTGTGATCCACAGGGCTGAGCCCTCCCTGCAAACTCGGCTGTGGATCTGCAGCAAGCACCAACCTCATGCCAGGTCTGGCCCCAGCAGAAGTCCAGCAAGGGCCCAAGCTTCCAGCACCTTCTCCCCTTTGCCAAATATTCTTTGAGAGGATGAAGCAGACTCAGCAACAGGCTCAGCCCATCTGCTCCTTGTGCTTTGGTGCTGCAAAACTAGGAAAACATCCCCCCAGCCCCTGCCAACAGCACAGAGCAAAGGGGAGGTAGCGAGGGATGGAACACAGGCATGTGGGTGCCAGCCCTGCTAACTGCAGAGGGGAGGCTCCCTGACCTATGGAAGGGAAAAGGAGTCAGCCTGGAGCACCATCCAGGGTGTATGCATGCACTCTGGTGTCAGAAATTCTTCCCAGATTCCTCTGACAACACAAACAGCAGAGCAAGAGCCAAGCACAGCCCTCATGACTCTGTGACAGAGCTGGTGCTTGAGAGCAGCAGTGCCTGAAGGGAGTGGGAGCTGCAAGGCAGGGGCTGGTCCCAGCACGTGCCTGCTGTGCCAGGACACAGGGATACAGAGGAGCTTCTCTCTGTGCCATTCCCAGACACATCTGGGAGTCAATAGGTCAGGAAACCTCTCCCAAGGAGCCCTCAGCAGCAACATGTACTTCTCCTCCTGGCACAGGTACCTATTGACCCTCCCAGCCAGGTGTGGTGAGAGAAGCAAAGGTCCAAGTGCCCTGATTCTCTGAGAGGCAGCAAAGTGAACATAAAGACTGCAGAAAACCTCCCAGCCCAGAAGCCAGGGCAGCAGGGAGGCAGCAGTCCTGCCAAGAGGGTGGCTGCTCAGGCAGCTCCTTGCTGTCATCCCTGGGGCTGGGCATGCCACAGCTCCTGATTTCATCCTTCTCCAGGGGCTGCTGTGTGCCACACATGGCTGCTGTGGTTTTGCCAGCCTGAAAGCTGGGCTGCTCTGCCCTCTGAGCCATTGCAGTGCAGCACAGCACTGCTTCCAGCAGCTCAGCACTTCTGGCTTTGCCCCCACATCTCATCTGCTCCCCCACCCTGCCAGTGACTGAGCTGTTATTAATGGACTTGAAAATCCACCAAGAAAATCTCCTGGCCCAGATTTTGCCTGCCCTTTGCCCTTGTGCTGATTAACTCCAAAAAGCCTTCTGAGAAACCTGCAGCTGTTGAAATGCACATTTGCACAGCAAGATGAAATCTCTCTTCTTCCTTTTCTTTTTAAGCAACCATTGCTTGCTTTTAGTAAATGGAAGAGTAATCTAGAAAATGCTTGACTATCAGGCCCACTCTTCCTCAGCACATCAGTTTACCCTGCACAGAAAGCTGTTATTGACTGATAATAATTCAGTTAACATCAAGTGCTTGAGATCTTGCAGTACAGTTGCCAGCAAATGGGCAAAAGCAAGTCTAATTTATCCATCTGTTGTAGGGAGCATCAAAGGGAAAGCTGCCTTTTCCACGAGACAGAGGAGGCTGCAAGTCAGACATGTAGAAAATATCCTGACATTTCTGCCCAGCTGGCCAGACCTTTTGTGTTTGGGCTGGTAAGAAAACGGCCAAAGGAACGTGTAACTTGGAAAAGGATGCTGAAAGGTCAAATAAAACTTGAGCATGACCAGGCATAGCCAAAAGAAATGCTGAACTGTAAATCAGATTCTGATTAGCATTGGCTGAAGGTTGACATGAGGTTCTAACATGTGGGAGCTCCCAAATGCCCGTGGCTCCCCACCACTCCTACAGGAATCAATCTGTTTGATAAGAAGCCAAGGCCAGGCCACTGGACATTGTGTATTCAGTTCCAAACCATCCCCTGGATCAGAAGGAAGCCCTGGAGCACCTTCAATCGCACTGCCTTGTGCTTTGTGCTCGGTTTTATCGGCAGGTCTCACTTCCCTGCTGTGTCCACACTTGGATTTTATTTCCTTTCCCCTTCCAGGCTTGTGGGACCACAGAGTTTGTAACACAGAGCTGTTCTGCTCCTGGCCAAAGCCAGCAGCATGGAAAGCAGCTCTAGGCTGCTCTGTGTTCAGGCTGTATTGATTAAGCCACAATCTCTGTAGGAAGGGGAAAAGTTTTGTTCAGTGGATGCACCTGAAGCCCTCCTGGAAGGCTCTGATGGGGTCAGGGCTCAAGCACTGCAGGAAAGAGCTTGAACAGTGTTACCCTTCACTGTCTACAGGAGAGCAGAGACATTTCAGCTTCAGACAATGAGCCACCCCTGCCATGAGGAGGCTGGTGACATAAAACAGGTGGGTATTGGGTGAGGCAGTGGGAAAGACAGAAGACAGCAGCCAGCTCTCTTAATCCTAGTCCTCATGCTGTGGAGGTGCCCTTACAGGACAAATGTTTTGCATTTGCTGCCTCTCTATGGCCCATTCACTTTTTCTTTCAGTTTCCAGCAGTTCTGACTGTTGTTCTACCCCAGAATGCCTCCCATCACTCCCACTAGAGAACAAAATTCTTAAAGCAGGAGATCTCCACCGAGGGCTGTCTGCTCAGCCCTGGCTGTCCTGGCCCCATCCCCATCCCTCAGGCACCTCCAGTGCTTGCTCCCCAGCAGCTGGGGAACCTCCTCAAAGCCATCACAGCCACCTACCATGGTCCAAGTGCCATCCCATTGCCTCAGATCCACCCAGATACCCATCTCAATCTTCTAAGGAAGAGTCCATGTGAAATTTATCAGAGATTTTGCCATTTAAAAAATCAACAACGGACAAGCCCAAACCAACAAACAAAATCCTCAGTCTCCCAGCTGGGTTTTTTTAGGGTCCCTTGCAGTGCAGCCTCGAGCTGAAGCTTTGTCAGTGTGACTGTTCCCCTTCACTAGCTGACAAAAGACCCCAAACTTCCCTGTACCTGAGAAGACCTGCCCTTGTAAGTTATTTTCCACCACTTGTCAGTAGACAGTGACAAATCTCTCTTCCCCACAGGGCTTCTCTCACAGCTGCCAGCTGCTCTTTTTCCTGGATGGACACCAAATTTACCCACTTAGGTATTGCTGTTCACAGGTGTGACAGGAGTTTATGAAGTCCCATCAAAGCTGAAGAAACTGGGGAATTCAGCTCCTGTTTCTCACTTCTTCCCTCTAATCCTTCCATCCATCCTTCCATCTCATCCCATCCCTGAGAAAAGCTTTCTCTGGCAGTGGCATGAAGAACATAGCTTTTAAATGTGAGCCCAAGGGGAGGAGGTAAGCAAGAGGAAAATGGGGGCCAGAACTGTCTTTGCTAGGGTCTGAGGCTCAAAGGTGGCACCACTGGAAAAGTTGGAGAACTGCTAGCTGAAGGGTTTCTGGACACAAGGATTTTAGATTGTTGTTGTAATCAAGGTCAGCATTTAAGTTTATCACAAGGAAAAGCTCTTTGAGGCTTCATTTTCTGTCCCCTCCACCTTTGTGCTCCCTGGGAGAATCAGCATTTGTGGGTTTATGTAGCTCATTGCCCTGGCCCTGTCTTCTTTTGCAGTGAGCTGGGAAGGTTTTCCAAGCTCCTTGCAGGTGGGGATGGTCATTTGTGGAGGGTGAAAAGATGTTTGCTGTTTTTGACGGATTACCCCCGCTCCAGAGCTAGCAGTGACAGCACTCTCCTGATTGTTGAAGCAGCCATGGGATACCAGCTGGCTTTCCCAGGCACAAGGCAGCCTCCCTCTGCCAATGACTGAGCAAATGAAACACTTTCATATGGCTGGGCCCCAGAGAGTGACAAATCTGCCCCTTGGTGCCACCAGGCAGCAGGAGGGAGCTGGAAGTTACAAACATGTGGGTGGCTTCCACCTACACCAAGAGAGAAGGGGAAATGCCAGTCTGCCCCTGGAGTGATTAATCCTGCAAATGAACCAGCATGTGCTTCATCCTAATCAGGGATGAGTTTTCTTTAATTAACACTGATTTCCATTAAAGCTCATGGCTCAGATTAAACCTGAGAGCTCCCTTGTCTCTGTGGAAGGGACCAGGTGGAACATTTGTGGCACTCTGAAGGAATGAAGAGGCCTCAAAGGTCTGGAAAGGGCTGGCACACCCCTCCCTGAAGAGGCTGGCACATGGACTAAGGGCTGCATGAATATTTCTGCACTGAATTTTAGGTGCTCACCTGACTAAACTCTTCCTGTGAACCTCACAGCAACTACTAAAGTCTTCACAGGCAGCTGAGCTTTGAGAATCACAAAACTGTCAGCCTTTCCAGTCTGGATCCAGTTTAGTGTTTTTATGGTGCTCTCTCACACCACTGATGCAGGTGTGACAAAACACATCTTCAGGGGAAGTGCTTTCATCCAGCCTTCTTTGGTCCCAAATCCTGTAACTGCTCTTGGATCCCAGGGGCTGCACCAGGAGTAGCCATAAAACACAGAAATGAATCAGAAGCGAGTGACTGAAGTTGCAGAAATAGTGAGGGGATGGAAGGAAATGTGTATGTGTGGGGAAAAAAAAAAAAGCAGTAGGAATTGCAATAGGTAAAGAAAAACCCATATTTGATTAGCAGGCACATCCCCAGTGGAGTAATTGGGAAAGAATCTGGGCCATTGCATATCTGCACCCTTGATCTTGCAAAAGAGAAGGAGAATGAAGTTTGAATTGAAGGAAAACAAAAGCTGCCACAAAACCCCCTACACCAGCATTTGATCACACTTTGGATGCTTGATGAAAATATTTCCTTCTGAATTATCAAAACAAGAGCAGAGAGCAGCAAGAAATAATCACAAAATGAAATGAGACTGGAGATGAGAGTGGTGACTCTGGGAGGAAACACTATCAACTGGCCAAGCCACTGTACCCCAGCTCAGAGTGACAGAGTTTAGCCAAATGCCGCAAGCAGAAGGCTTGTCAGGGCAGGACAGCTTGTTTGATCAGAAAATGTGGTCTTTACAAAGTATGAGGAAAAGAAAGCACAAGATTTGAGGTGGAGTTTTAGATGTCTCATCTTACAGAACGCTGGGCATGCAGAAGGCTCTGCTGCAGTGACAGGCTCCATCCCTGCTCTAGCATGTGTTCATGGGGATGAATGTCTTTAGGGCAGTAAATGACCCTGGTGTCTTTCTGGATGTCTGTTCACTGTCTAACAAACTAATATCTGAGTGAAAAAGCATTGGGTTCAGCATGGAAGGAAATCAGCAGGAATTAATGTGAGAAAGTCTTTGTATTTCTTGCTAAATAACACACACACACACACACAAAAAAAAAGGAACAAACTTCTCTTCAGCAGCCGGTCGCTGTGGTAGCTTTTCTGTCACTTTCTAGCGACAAATGCTATAAATTATATTCCAGTGTAATACACAGAGTAATAAAGTTCTTTCAAATGCTTCATGTAACTAGGAGAGATGAGACAAAAGGAAGCTGTATTTTGATATCTGTCTCAGGCAATTGTCACCAATTAACTTAGTCCCTTCATGACTTAATTCCCTTATCCTCACAACTTGTCAGTGAGGGCAGACTGTGCTGCTCTCCACTCCAAGGGCCCCCAAGGAACCACGGCTCAGAGAGACAAGGGGCTCTTTGCATTTCCCATTCTCATTCCCACCACCTTAAAGCCATGGCAAAGTAGTGCTTGGAACTGAAAAAAACCCAAACCAAGCTAAAAGCAAACAAACAAACAGAGCCCCCATCACTGTAAGGAAAGAAAAGAGCAGGGTCCAGTCTGCATTCTACACTAATAGCTCAGTGTTGAACTCCCCTGCTCTCCAAGTCAGCGACTTTGTGCTGCCTTGCTTAACCAAGACAGGTCCAAGGTCAGGGTCACATGTGGATCCAAACACAGA
The DNA here is from genome assembly GCA_013398615.1 of Brachypodius melanocephalos. Lineage (NCBI taxonomy): Eukaryota > Metazoa > Chordata > Aves > Passeriformes > Pycnonotidae > Brachypodius > Brachypodius melanocephalos. The sequence goes on along the minus strand of VZSR01001479.1, from coordinate 4,279,915 downwards.
ATTCCAGGCCTGCTTTGGTTTATTTGAACTGGCTGATCTATTGCAGTGTTTTAGAAAAAGCTGGCCCTCTCAGTTCCTGTAGGAAAGGAAATAGCTTCCAAAGGTTTCCCCCCTTGATGTAAATAAGTTGCAGCTGCAGCAGCTGATGGAAGCAGCATGATTGCAACTCTATTAAATTTCAGTGCATGCAATACATGTCCCTGTTGGTTATTCAGAGTATATCTAGTGCTCTGTGCACCTGGCAGAGTAAGAGCAGAGTCTATGACTATTAGTCCCCAGATATATGCTTAGTTCACTCATTTGCCCAATTCTATTACCTGGGTATTTGCTTGAATGAAGAAGTGAATGGCTTTGGCTTTGTTCATTCATTCTTCATTCTCTTCTCAGTGTTCAAGCAAATGAAAAGCAAATTAAACCCTTGGTATGTGCTTGCACAGGCACAACAGGTTTTAAATTAACTCATCCAAGTGAATCAGACCCAGACCAAATACACAAATTCCATGACCAACAAAAATGGTGAGGCCAAACCTGGAATACTGGGCTCGGTTTTGGACTCCTCACTACAAGAAGGACATTGAGACACTGGAGCATGTCCAGAGAAGGGATACAAAGCTGGTAAATGAGAACAAGTCTTAAGAGAGGTGTCTGAGGGAGCCTGGAGAAAAGGAGGCTCAGGGGAGACCTTGTCGCTCCCTACAACTGCCTGAAAGGAGGGTGTAACCAGGTGGGGTCCCCTCTCAGCTACCAAGTGACAGGATGAGTGGACATGGCCTCAAATTGTCCCAGGGGAGGTTTAGGTTGGATATTAAGAAAAAAATTATTCACAGGAAGCATTAAAACAGGCTACCCAGAGAAGCAGTGGAGTTCACCATCTTTGGAAGTGTTCAAAAAATGTGTGGATACGGCACTGGAGAAAATGGTTTGGTGGTAAACATGATGCTGATGCTGGGTTAACAGTTGGGACTTGATGATCCCAGAGGTCTTTTCCAACCTTTACAATTCTATGATTCTACCCTTGGACCACCGTGCTCTATCAACTCCAGCCCCTCTGAAATTCAGAGCTGAAAAATCACCTGGTGATCACAAATCATACTGGGAGGATATTCACCCACATAATATACACAAATAATAAAGAAACAAATAAAATCAACCAATCATAGGCAGGAAGGAAAAGCTAGGCTTATATAGAAGGTGAGATTTGCCTTAGTAAGAAACCAACTGTATAATTACATCCAGCTACATAATGAAATCTTTCCCGATTTGTACAGCTTTTACCTGTATTTCCCAGCAGTTAATAACTCTTTCCAGAAATGTGTTACCATTGCATTCAAGTGGAGTTTGCATTATTTACTTTCATTATAAATGAAATTTAAAAAAAAAAAAAAAAAGCAAATGAATGCCTCATTTCACTTGCCCACAGACCACCTATGAAGAGGGCAAACCTTTCCATATTTATGTCTCCTTTTTCTTTTCCCAGCTTGTCATCATGTGACTCAGGAGGCTCAGACTCACTTTGCCAAAGCCAGGTCCCAGAAGATAAAGGGTTACAGTGGCTGCTGCTCCAAGCTGGCAGTCTGTCAGCAAGAGAACTCGAGTCCCCCAGTCACACATAACAGTTGTTTTAATTAGGCTTTCCCCAAGAATTGTCCAGCTCATCCAGAAAAGGCCACTTTGCTTGTGATAACCTCATGCAAATAATCTCAACTCCCACAGCATCATTTCTCCCTCACTCCTGGGAAAAGGTCAGGGTAGGAAATTTAACAGGAAAACTGTTCCCAGCACATTCCCACTGCTGGGTCACTGAGTTTCACGGTCCATGCTAACTGACTTCTCCTGTGATGAGTAATTGTTTGGAGATGTCACTGCAACAGTGATCTACATTTAAGGCATGGCTTGCTGCAGACAGGATTTATTCTTTCAGAATCACCTTGTTATTATTGCAATTAAATTGTTCCTTCCCTACAAACACAGTGGTAGTTGAAGATTTTCTGTGAGCATTCCTGTAGGCAATCTTAGCATAACAAAAGGACATTGATTCAAGAGCTGCATGTTTCCATCAGGCTTTAATCTCCTGAAAACAAATTTTCAAAGCATGTTTCCAGCACAGCTCTCCTTAACCAGAGTTGCTAGGGGAAGTGAAAGACCTTCACAGGTAAGTCAGCAGTTATTCACAGGATCTGACATTCACTTCTTTTAAAGCAAATTGTTTGAATCTTTGAGTCACATAAAATATTTTTGATTAGAAAGAGAAATTAGGGGGAAAAAATCTCCAAGAGAAAAATAAAGTAAAATCCAAAAAGAATCCCAAGGGGAACTGAAATCACAGCCTCTCTCACAACTCATCTCAGAGCTGGCCTTGCTCCATTCCTTTCCCCAGCCTAATGCCACTGTGAACCAGTGAAAATCTGTTCCTCCTCTTCCATGGAGCTGGAGTCTCTGCCAGCTTTGCTATCTGATTTCTACAATTTCTCTGTGGCCAAATAAATGCCAGAGTCAGTAAAAGGAAAGCCACAGGACCATGCAGGGGTTGAGGGAAGAACATTCCCTTCCCTGTCTGGCAGCTCTTAGATCACTGATGAGAAACTGCACCCCAAAGTGCCCTCCACATGTTCCTGCCCTTCTCTGTCTCTGTTCAACTACCTTAGCCAGGAACTGGGCTCAGCTGACTCCAAGCAGCTCCCCAGCTGAAAAAAACAGCTAGCTGTAGAGGTCTTTAATGATGCTATTCTTTGTGCCCTTGTATCTCATAACCCTTTATTTTTTTTGTTAATATAGAAAGGCCACTTGTTCGTGGACATTTCCTAACGTGACGATGGCCACATGCTAGTGTCTGAAAGAAAAGATGCAGGGTTTCCACAGCAAGTTCTTCTGCAGGAGCAGCCAACACCCTGAGCTGCCTGCCAGGCTTCTCATCCAGGCACCCATCCCTGCTTTCAGGGACACCTCGACAGGCAGGGAACAACCCCAGCCTGCCCTGGGTTACGCCGCAAGGTGACACTGCCATGGGCACGTGGCTGGAGCCTGCAGCAACCTGCAGACAGGAGCCCAGAACTGCCTGGCTCCTCCTTTTCTTGGGAAAGAGGAATGTCCCAGCAATAGCTGTTTGTTCTCTGCGGTGGTTATGGGATGCAGCTGGAGGAAGAGCCACACTTGTCGCAGAGCTGCTCTGAGAGGAAACTTTCTGTTCTCCCTGCCTGAGCAAATCGAGTAACAAAGGAGTCCTAACCTTTTCAAAGGTCACCAAGGCTCCAGGGTCACAGCCAGTTCTTTCTGCTTTCTGAATGTATGATCTCTTCCTTGGAACTCTGAAGCTCTATAAAACAGAGGAATTGGTGCTATACTTCAGTAGCACAAGAGGTTAACTAATGTTTACAAGGTGCTTTGAGACTAAATGTGATATATGTGTAAATTTGATTATTTTAATAGACCTTCACACAGTACTTCACTATATGAGAGTCTATTAAAATTGCTATTTATTAACATTATTTTTCCTAGGCTATTTTCAGCAGTATTTTCCATATGTAGCTTGGATTTATTCTCCCTTCACCTATTTAAATTATTCCTACAGGAAAGGCTGAGGGCTTAATAAGCAATTTGAATGCTACCTGTGTATTTTATCTCAGGTGGCAGAACTGACACCTCTGAATTAGTGCAGGGCTTTGTATTACAACCTGCTAGTGAGGGCTGTGAGGTCTTGTCAGACCTCATAAACCAAACAAGGGGGATCCTTGGATGGAAACCTTGGAAGAACACCCACATGCCACGTGAAGTAGTATTTCACCTTCTGAATCATCAGTCTTGCCCCTGAGTAATTTCTACAGCAGGAGTTCAGCTAGGGGCTGAGGTTCTTTGCAGAGTTATTATAGTTACAACCATTCAGAATACATTCAGAGAGAGTCTTTACCATCTGTGGTCATTAAAGAGCTCAGAGCCTATTACCCCACAAAGAACAAAACCCTATATAAGTATTTTCCACAGGTAGCAGGCAGTACTTTATCTCAGAAAATCCTGCCAGCAATTTCACTTGGATTCAGTAATTTTGTCCTTTTGTCTGCCTGCAACAATGCCAAACCTACCAGGTTTTATTTTTCCCAGGCACTTGGGAATAACTGCTAGTACAAGAGAACCAAATGCTGGCCCATCCAACAGCCTCCTGGAATTTTTAGAGAATATGGAAGGGAGCTGCAGATGCTTGATACACCTCTGAATCTGGCCCCAAAGGAGTGTGAGTTCTAGAAGCAGCTGAGCACTGCAGAACACTCTGAGCTCCTTCTCCCCCTCTGAGAGCAATTAAGACCAGGAGAATGTGCCTTCAGAAAGAAATCCACACTTGCACACCTAGAGGGGTGCTGATGCATCCAGTGCTTGGTGCATTCCCAGGGTTTGAAGACCTGATGCATTCTGAAAATGGGCTGAGTCCTTGGGGCCCCTGCCCTTAGCACAGAGGTGTGCTTGAGCTGCCAAATTCCAACATGTACAATTTCACGTCTGGATCTCAAAAACACCCCACACAACACCCTTTTGCACCTGGAATCTGGGTTTAAGAATCATCTTTGATTTTTCCACACTGTTAGCTTAAATCCTAGTTGCCTAGTCCTAGTTGCCTTTGTTGCTTTGCAAAATTAATGCAAATTTCAGCCACAAATACTGGGGGTTTTTGCTTTAGAGCAACAAATGGTAGCTTTCTCTAAGTGTTTCTATAAGCCCTAAGAAACATGTTCTCCCTGGTCCATTCAATGCTTTGAGGGGAAAAATTACATTTTCCTGTACAGAGCCATTTATAATTTATTTTTAATTTGTATGTATGGTACAGTTTTGTCTGGGGAGCTCGCTACTGCAGCTCATGCAATTTAATATTTCAGGAAGATTAGGATAAAAAAATGGCTTGTAGAAACTCAAATGACAGCTTCATTACTTGGTTCTCTTTCTAACCATGAAAATTAACCCAGGCTTCTTGCTTCCCTCCCATAGGTACAATGTTTTTTTGTTTTCTTTTTGATTCTATTAGGGAGCCTCCCTTATTGGCTCATTTCTTCCCCCGGTGACAGCTCCGTGACCTTTGTCAGGTGCTAGAGCGTATCAGCGTAGATGCAAAACGTAAGATACTCCTTCAGTAAAAACTGGTGATCAAAACCACGCTTGGAATAGTGACTGCTTATTTATCATCCCTTCCCTGAAGAGCCTCAAAGTGTTATCAGTGAAAAGCCTGAGAAAGCTGTGTTGTCAAAAACTTGTGAGACTGAGAAAAGATAATTGCTTCGTTATGTAAGGACGGTTTGTTGTGGCTTCTGTTGCCTTGCTGTCTACCAGAGACAGCGCTTGTGGTTTTAGCTTCTCAGCTCAGCTTTGGCACTATGAATCGTTCACCAAAATGTTTTTATTTACTTCTGTACCCATGTGACTGGAATGGTGTCATCAGATGAGTGTTTGATATCACACTAAGGGGTTTAGAAGTTAACGAGCCCGAACCGGAGATCCCCACGGCGCTGCAATAAACAATAACCAGCTGCATGCTCACACATACTGTTCCAACATGACAGAAAATGAGTACATGTAAGGACTTTCAGCAGGCCACCACAAAAATCAGGAGTGTGTCACGAACAGTTATTGCCAGAGGAAGCTGGGAGCAGGGATGGTAAGATCTCATCCACGTGATCACAGCCAAACATCGCCCTTTTCAGCAAAACATGGTCTTGGGATTGGCACAAAGGAGATTTAGGTACGTCTTACAGGTTTATACCAAAATCACCTCCATACTGACTTAAACTGTTTGGGAATTATTACTAGTCTCTATCCTGTCTATGTACTTAGGATGAGGCACCCAAATCTTAATGGTTCCCTAGAAATTAAAAGGATAATAATAATGTTTTGACTTCTAAAGATCTGTTGGCCCCAAGCTGAGGAAAAAAAAAAAAAAAAAAGTTGCCAGCTCACATCTCTTCATGAGAATGAAAAATAACAAGGATGATGGCTCACCATCTGTTCAGCAATTGATCTGGAGAGGTTGGAGGATCTCAGTCCAGTTCTTAGCAGATGTCTCTCCGCAGCATCCGTGCCCACTGAGGGTGTGCTCACTCAGCTCTGTGCACAAGCAGGGCTCAACAGCAGCACTGCCTACACATTGCTCTTGCACATGCACATCCAAGCCCCTCCTTGGAGGGGCAGATTCCATTCCAAACTGCCTGAACCCTCAGGTCCTGCTGACACAAGAGCATTACAGTAATTGGGATCAAACTTGAGCCACACAGCAGATTGTTCTGGGCTCTCACTGATGTGTGTTACACCCCTTTAATTATGCCCATGAGAAGGCACTAACAGGCAAAGTTCTCTAATATATTATTCCCTTCTAACCACCTATTAACACCACAGATGAGAAGTTTCCTGCTGGATGCATTCTCTGACTCCAGTGACACGTTCCTTTTCTGCATCTGTAAGCTGTATCAACTTCTGAAAGGTTTCAATTTCACTTCAGAAAGACGGTGCACCTGCAAATCTTAGCTCATACAGGGGTCTGCATTCAGAGCTTCACCAGTCTGCTGTCTACAGCAAATTGAAAAAAAGGCTGTTAATTTAAAACCACACCACAGGATATGCCTTCCAGATGAGTTACTTCATATTTGATTGAGCATTTGCTTTTCTCACCTACAGGGTTTTGATTGCCACTAATCTTGCTGGATGTGGTGTCCTGGATCCAACTGGCTCAGACTCCAGCACAGACTTTATGCAGTCAAAGGCTTTACAGGAAAACTCTGTGCTGGGAGGTGTGCTCACAAACACAGATACTTTTCCCTGGACTAACTTAACAGGCAGACGAAGCTCCCAGCTTCAGTCTTCCAGCCTTGGGGAACCTGCTCCTGTTCCTGCTGGAAATACTCTGATGGGAGCTTGCTTTATCCTCCCTTGTCACATACTACAGCCAACCTAGAGGAGTGTGCAGTGGGGAAATGGCTCATCTTTGCCTGATGAGTGAATGGGGGAGAGCCAAGGGATGGTAAGGGAAGAATAGAAAAAATTGGCAATGTATCCTGTTTCTGAACAGAGAGGCAGCCCCTATATGACCAGGAAGAGATAAGTCCTAAACTGTGGAAAGAGAGAAGATGGATGGTGAATGGGAACCACTGCTGTCCTTGAGTTACACAGACTGGCTGGGGAGCACAAGCAGCTCCTCTTCTTTGAGTACCCCATGGGCATCACTAAGGACAGACACATCTCAGAATCTACAAAATCTACCCTTTTCTTTCCCTCAGATACCAAACTGGATTCTGTTAGTCTTGGAAAATACACTGGGAAAAACTGGAAATTCACGAGTCACTGGCAGCTCATAGCTGGAGACATATCCTGAAGGATCACTATTGATTTTCTGTGTTCTCATACTCACCCCTAGGCATAATTTCTTGGCCACTACCCAGGGACAGGATGCTGAGCCAGATGGACCTTTACTCTGAGCAAATGTGGCCTTTCTGATGTTCCCGTGTAGAGCATGACAAACTGGTACTCACAAAAAGCAGTAAAATTTTTCATTTACTGCTGACAAAACCACCAGTTTAATATCCATTATCTCCACCATTAAAAGTCCTGGTACATGCTTCTTGTTTTGTAATGAAAACAATAAAAGCAAAAATACTCAGAGAGAGGTCATTTACTAGCTCCTTCATCAGTTGTTGATTCTGTATTTTCTGATTCTCTTCTAGCTTTTGAGATTACAACCAAAAGGAAAGGTAAACTGATATTGCAATGAAGAGCCACCAAAAGAACAATTCCTGCAAACCTCTGAAAAGTTTGGAGAATAGCCTGGTCAGCTGCTTTCCTTGCATTGTACAATCTTATTGGGAACATGGATAGTTTGTCTTCCCCTGAGAACTCCATGAGGGTATCAAACCACAGAGAAGTATGTCTATAGTGGTTGATACAGTATTGGTGGGCTCTTTTTTCCTAGAACAGTCTCATACAATTAAAAGCTGCCACCTGAACACCGATAGTTTCAATCTTTATGGCATCTTTTGCAAGATTTTTGTGGATTTTTCAAGTTACATTTTTGAGGAAAAACATCCAAAGTTACATCCTCATTATTGCTTTGAAAGGAAATGAGTAATGAATGACAGGGACCACACAAGGACAGCTACCCCAGTCCAGGACAGACCAAGAATTTCCTGCTTGGGAATGTGATGGGACGCAGCACAGGATAACACAAGGCAGACAGCAGGCTGTCCACTTTAAGGAAGAATAAAATTATGTGCTCCCTCTCATCTCTGGGCTCACTGATTTCATAAATAGGTGGGACAACATTAAATTACATCTTCAGTACTGCTACTTGATAGAAGTGAACACAAAGGCTGTGGAGCACTGAGCTCCCACTGGTGCCTGTGACACCAAATGGATCATCTGTGCTGGCACTGAGAACAAGTACAGAAGGAAGTTTGCTTTGAAAGTCCCAGCAGTGATTGGGTGTCAAAACCTTGGGGCTGGCACTCAGCTCCCAACAATGCACCAGTGCTCTGCCCTTTCAGCTGGAAATGCATCCCTGAATCACATTTCTTGCAGTGAATGATTCAATAGCTGCTGGTCCCTTGGCCATAGATCAGCTGGTGAGAAACTCATGCTGGAGCTCACTGAGTGAGCTGTGGGAGCTGTGTGCTGGGATTGCTCAGAGAACACCTTATCTGAGGGATAAATGACAAATTTGTTTGTGTTTGTGTATAGATCCTTTAAGGAGAACGGGTTGCATGACCTTTGAAATGTCTCCTTACATTTGATGTTTTACAACTTGGACAATTTTCAGTGACATGGACCCATCCCTCCTATACTGGTCAAGTTTGAATTAGTTTTGAAGGTTCATCCAAAATGGAAGGCTGTTAAATATATATATATATTTAGTCCAAATTACTGGACTTTTCTTTTGCCTCTGAAATGTTCTTGCACATGCCTGTCACCTCTTAAAAAGAACACTGGATTTACTGCAGTAAGAGCAAACCCATGATTAGCCCCAAAGAGAATAACATTCCATTGTCCAGGTAAAATGTATTGTTTTATAATACTGCAGTTTTATTTTCTTAACAAAGATGCAGGTACTAAATTAGAGACTTCAGCTCTGCTCTTTTCACCTAAACACAGATGCTCCTCAAGTATTTTCCTCAGGACTATTCAGTAGAGTTCATTAATGAAAAACAAACTGCAAATCTTTTTACAGGGTCGCAACTTGGAGGAGGCTTTTGTAAAGATACTTTTAGAAAAGGATTTGTTTTCTCAACTCCAAAATAATGACTCCTCTCATAATGACCATTTTTAAAATGAAAACCCAGTTGATAATGTTAAAAATGAACCACTGTCACATTTTTTCAAAACAATTCTTGATAATATGAAAATGCCACGAGGCAGCTTTCATTTTGAAGCTGTTCAATTTCTTCTTTGCTTTAAAGACACTGACCAAATTTAAAATTTTATTTGGCTTCTGTGTAAGGTCCTCCCCACAGAAAGCCACATCATTTCTTGAGTTCACCCAGATAAAGTTTTGAGCAGAGCTTTCCTTTCCATTATGAGAGCAAACCTGATCCTGGAAAAGCAGGCATAATCCTCTCTGCATTACTACTAACTGCACTTTAGAGTAAAAACACATTCTCCTAGCCTGGCAGTCACATCAGAAACAGCTGTGGGTCATGCCAAGTACTGCTAGAGAGATTAATTTATCTTCTCTTGTAAAATCTCTCGGAAGACAATCACAACCCCCAATTAAAAAAAAAAAAAATTAGTACTTTTGGTTTTGGGGACTGAGCCAATTAATATTTAAAAAGCAGATGGGTCTCAGCTTGGTCCTTTTAATATAACTTGGATGTACTCTGTTGAGAAAATGCCTAATAACTTTGTGGGTGTTTGCTTAGAAATGGCATTTAGTTCAAACACTGGTTCAGTATCTTTACTTTAAAGGGTCAAGTGGAGCTGCTGAGTTTGGAAGAGAAGGAAATTCAAATGCTTCATTTGGTCATTTAGAAAAAGTGGAACTTAGAGAAGAGTAAGACCAGAGTGGTAAATAATACCTAGGAATGTGACAGAGACTGCAGAGCTTGTGCACAGATGCACACAAAGGGATACCTGATGTGCAGAGGATTGCTCACATTTTTAAGTCATGTTAGAATGAGACCTGCTGGCTCCTGAGTTATCTGTAAGGACAAGGTGAGGAGCATTTCACAGAATCAATTAGGTTGAAAAAAACACCTTGATGGAGTCCAGCCCATGGCCAAACACCACCTGGTCAATGAGACCATTGCTCTGAGTCCAGGAACAGTGACTGCAGCACCTGTGCTGTTGACGAAATATTCTCCTGAACTCTTACCCTGTGCAGTTCACTTTGTGCCATTAGAATAATTAATCTGCCCTAGAGGAGGCTCCTGGATGGAGAGTTCTCACTTGGAGTCAGCTTTTAGGTGTCATGATCCAGAGCTCCAATTCAACCTCAAACCTAGTTTAGCATGACAGTGGGCAAAACCCTTCAATTGTTTCAGAGCATCCAAGTGAGAAGAGCAAAGCCCTGGCAGTGATGCAGGAGTGGGTCAATACACAGAGGGCCTTCAGCAGAGACCTTTGTGTTCCTTACACTGAACCTCCTTTACACTGTCCAGGTATTTGTGGCTGAGAACAGACTTCAGAACGTGACTTTACATGAAAAGAAACGAGAGGATAGTTCCCATCTTGGTACAAATACCAGCTGCAAGTCAGTTTTCACCCTCCCTTAGATCAGCCTCACTGAGGGGTTCAGTTGTGATGCTGCAGTTCCCCTTTGCTGATGACAGCTCTGTGGAAAACACTGGCCTCACCTTCCCCACGCTGCCTGAGCAATACAATAAACACAGAATGTTTTGACAGCATCTCCTCTGAACTCTGGAAACAGAGTTTGCTGGAAACACCTTAAAAAGCTAGTCGGAATTCTGAGTTTACAGAAGGGATTCTTACTCAGTTTATCTGTTCTACATGCTTTTGTAAATCTTATCTTTACTAATGAAGCAGCAAGCACAGGGGCATGAGCTGGATTTTGTCCTGTCTCTGGCACTACCAGCAGAACTGTCAGCTCAGCACTATTGGTAGATTTTCTCTTGCTTGGCTGGTGTGAGAGACAGAACACATTTCTTGGGCAGAGGCTGAGTCTGTGGGTCAGATTCTGTGCTGCAATAGAGACTCAGGGATTTCAAAGTGGATGCTATGGCACAGTCATGCTTCAAAAGTAAGGGTGAGCTTCTATACTCTTTCTACTCAATGTATTGCAGAATAAGTCCTCGAATTTTCAATCTTAAAAGACAAATGCCAGGGCTGTGGAGCCAAATTTTGCACTAATGTAGTTTGAAACAGCATCAATACATATATTCTACAGGAGACCAATCTCTTTAAAAAGAGTCCTGCTGATTTTTATCTATTCTTTTCTTTTAGGCTTCTTACAGAATTATTTTTAGTTAGCATTTAAACAGAATTTCCTGCTCTCTAGAGGAAACCCCAGCCTGATAAAAGGCTGTCAGGATCCTCCTAGCACCTTTCAGTATGGGAATCAAGCTGGCTGCATTTTGGAAGTAGTTACTGATTTTATTAAAGAAGCTTATGGAGCCCTAGCAGGCCTGCCAATTGACTGCATGCTTTCAGACATTTTTTGAAACACAGTTTGATTTTTAGTTCCTTTACCAGATTTTTCCATTGTCAAGTATCTCCCTTGACACTTCAGCTTCTTACCACACACAGATCACTGCTGATCACAGATTAGGAGCTTTTCTTTTGAAGGTTCATACACATACATCCCTTCTCTCCTATCCAGGACATTCATTTTTATTAATTTCTCCTTTTAACCCTGATGGGCAAATGGCACCAGCCCTGTGTTTGCTCTCTCTCACTGCCTGATTCACAGCACAGTCAGACATGGCAGCAACATCACACAGGACAACTTACATCCAATATTGGAATAGATATTACAGTGACTTACAGCCGAAGGAGAATTGTAAAAGATTTCTCACCTGGAGCTATTACACAGATCAATTTACACAGGAACACATCCTGAAGCCAAGCATAACACAGTCTAAATTAGAGATGCCAAGGATCAGGCCTCTTCACCATTCAGTGCACCCTCAGTTACAGCCAGAATCAGTGGTAATTGCAGATATAGATGCATAAGTCCCCCTCTAGAGAAATCTGATACAGAAGACAGTCTCTCAGGCTGCCAGCAATGAAGAGTCTCCCTTTACAATATAATACCAGTCACCTTAAAAACTTACATTTTGGGGATATCTTGGAAGGAGAGTGGAGGCAGACACAGCTTGTGCAGTCATAAGTAAATGTCAACATGTTGAACAGGAGATCTGCAGTGTGAGGTTTGTCACAGTGCTCAGAGCTGACTCTGGATAAGTTCTGAAGAGAATTCAGGATCTGTGTTTGCAGAGAAGCTGAGGCTGAGCTGTAACAGCCATGGCCAGGATAAACAGCTGAGACTACGACTCTGACTTCCAGTTCTGATTTTGCCTTATGGAACACTGCATGTCATCATCCCCAATGCCATTAACAGCCACAAAGAGAGGGTTTACAGCAAAAATGAGAACCCTTTTTCCTTTTCTGTTTTATGTGTTAACGTGGTATTAAAAAAGAAAAAACAAGGAAGAACGTAAAGGTAAGAAAGAAATAATACTGCCATTCTGAAGACACTTTAATTCAGCATCAACCTGCCAGCTATGAAAAAGAGGGTCTTTGGAAGCTGCCACCACCACCTATAATGCTTCACAATGGATTTAACACAATGCCTCTCCTGATATAAAGAAGCAAACAGCACCAGTCCTGAGAAAAAAAAAAAGCTTTGATATTTTTTCAGAAGGAGGAAGAAGGTTAAGCAGAACATTGGTATTCACATCCCATCCTCCTTTCTTCACCTCTCCTTTCCTGTGATGACTTAGGGTATTTTATATACAACAAGCCCACTATTTACATTAAGGAAAAAACACAGCCTACCTGCTAGATAGCAAACATACCCCATACTTCAGAAGAGCAATAATGTGGGAAATGACTTATCATGTGTGATTCAGTCTTGTGTTTCACTATGCAGATTGGCATCACCACAATCATCGCTGCAGTGCATACGGTTAGCGCAGAGGATCACAGATTTAACTGCAAAACACAGCTTTTAGGCACTGTGTTGCACACTGAACTCCCCAGGCCCAAGAAATGCATTGGGACAGACCCTCAGAAGCAAGAGTTATAAACTCTGCAAGAGTTTATAATGCAGAAGAAAAGCCTGGGGTTCAGGCATCTGAGTGGCAGATGCACCAAAGCTCAGCACTGGCCTCTGCTCCTGCAATCTCCGGCTGCCCTGGGGTGTAGAGCAGGATGGAGGGAGGAGGAGGCCTTGGGGTCACCCTGCAGTGCTGCAGGCAAGGCACACACAAGCCAGGCAGGTGAGATTTATTATTCATGAATGACACCCACCCCTGTCAAAAGCCCCTGTGGGGAGCGTTAACAGGAAGGGATAGAAACGAAGCCCAAGACTGCACACACCACGCCTTGTGAGAGCCCAGGACACCTTCTCCTCACTGCCATCCCATTGCTACTAAAAGAATAACCTGTTCATTGATGGCTGTGTAGCAGGTAAGCTGCCTTGGATCGTTTCTCCCCAAGGGTGATCAGGTTCATGCTCTTCCTCCACTCATTTCCCCGTTCTCTCTGTCCTGAAGTTTTGCTCTTCTTCTCTGACAAAGGGGGCTGCACACCCCCAGCCAGCAAAGCCAGACCCATTGGGCCTGCTGTTGCTAAGAGACTGAGAGAGAGAGATCCTACCCACTCAAATTCCTCTACAAATCCCAATATTCCTCCCATTGCTGCTCTCCAGCCCTACTGAGACACCATTGATGCAACCTCGGTATCCAGCAGATCCATAGGGGTTTTATGGGATGTTTTCTCCCACTGAGCAGCACTACTGAGAAAGTCCCCAAATATGACACTACAGTAGATAGCACGACATTAGGGAATTGGCACGGACACAGGTGCAAACTACTCTTGTGGGAAACCACCAAGGCCAGAGGAGGTCAGAGATCTTGCCTAGAGCTAAAAGGCACATGTAGATCTAGACGGGTTCACAAAAATATCCTTGGAAAGCCAAGCTAAAAGTGAGCCATTAGAGGTCATAGCAATTGGAACAGCACAGGGCTGGACTGCTCTACTGCATAAAGTCCCTCCAAATGTTACTAATTATGATTTTATTTCTGTGTTCAGGTTGATTTCCCCCCTTTCCCCTAGAATGCAGAGGAGTTTACTCTGACAATACTTCCAATAGGAGTCTCTCTCAAGCTTACAGAAAGACTAGCAAACACCAAATAATAACAAATCTTATTGAGATGGGGAGAATATGGGTTAAGTTTTTAAAACTCTCCTGAAGTATTGCCATATTGCTAGGCTGACAGAGTTATCAAATCACTTCAGTCCCTGACAGTTGTGACAGACTTTTGCAGACTCGTAATAGTTCACAATTTCAAGGCTTGTTTGCTGCCTGTGTCCTTCAGGCACGCCACCTGCAGCTTGCTGGATTCTTAATTCTCCATTAAATTGGAGACACCGATGGGTATCTGTGGAGAGAGTTCAACCATCACACCAAAACCATGGGAATATGCCAGTGGGTGATGTCAGGATACCTTTGTATGTGCACAGAAATCACTTAGGCTGGAAAGCTTCCCCAGCTGAACAGGAAGCATAAGGACAACAAATTATGGAGACTGAGAGAAGAGTATCAAAAAAAAAAAAAATTCAAGGTTATGAACTGGCCAAAGAGCTCCAGATTAATTTTACAGAGAGAGCAGAGCTTGGGGACACAGCAGCAAACAACTTCAGAAGTACCCATGGGAATGCTGTTAGTTAATAAAAGGAGCAAAGAGATTTGGGACAAGTCTGTAGGAAAGTGGGGCTTCTGTTCCACTTTTACAAGTTGAACTTTCCATTCATAAGCAAGACAGACAGAGGGACATCAAACAGGTCACCCTTAGAAAGGCACAACTAGATGGCAAATTCTCTTGTGCCTTTGTCAACAGGGCTGAAAAGCCTTACCCACTCTCAGATCACCTCTCTTCATGTAGATATTTAAGCAAAGGGGTCAAATCTGTTGATCTTCCCATGGAGGCATTTTTTCCCCACACTTAGATAATTTGAAAGCAATTTTAAGGATTTCTAGTATTAAACAGATCTGTTTTGGAAAGAAAAAGGTGGCACCTCAAAGTTTACAAAAACAAGTATTCCTTTTCTGTGTGCTGGAGGGCAGTCTGGGATCAAAATGCCATGCAGACTACCTGAGGTGAGCAGAAACTTCTGAAGGGAGACAAAAATCAGAAGTGCACAGGAAGCTGATGGGCAAAGCAGCAAGTGGAGGCTGACATAATTGCCCCTCCCTCTGACAAAGAAGAATTACAGATAGCTGAGAACACGGCATGTTTGAGGGGACAGCTCTTCCACAGAGTAGAAAGGCAAATTACACACAGAAGGAGCGGACGTGGATAAAACAAGTTTTCTGTGCAATGTTTATAAGGAATGGGGAATGTGGAGAAGATGCCAAGAACAGCCATACATTTTTGGGAAGAAAGCAGAAATAGTCAGAAATTGAGATAATGCCAGAAATAGTTATAAAATTTTTTAGAATGTCACGAGGCTGACGAAACATCAGGGCCAGATGGGATCTGTCTCAGAAAAATCAAGCAATTAACTAAAAAAAAAACCAAACAACAAACCCCAAACCAAAAATACAAAAAAATACAGCAGCATATGATTCAAAGGAGTGAGGTCCATCATGCTTCACCCCTGCCACTTTCACATGGACAACGGAGTGAAACAAGCCCTGCCTGAGCTCAGTGAAAGCCATATTGAATGTACCACAGGAAGGTGAAACTCCTGAGGATACAGCTTCTTACTGGGAAAAAGCTTCAGAGAGTTGCAGCCCTTTGCAGCCACTTGCAAAGTGTCCATCTCAAAGGCAGCAAACACCTTTGGGGAAAGCTGCTGTCCACAGCCCTTTGTGTTGCTGCTGAGTAAGAGGGATGGGGACACTCTTTTTGGGATGAGAGTGTTAAAAACCAACCAGAGAGACCAGAAGAGAACAGGACCTGGTGGGCTGGGGAGGTGCTGGTGGATGCTGAGGTCTATGAAGGATCCGAAAACCAGGAAAAACCCCACAGCTTCACTTCCACAGCGAGGGGGTGGGCACAGAGCAGAGGTGTTAATTAAGGACACACAGGAACCACTCAGGAAGTTATGACTTCATTAACGATAATGACTAAATGGAGAATCACACTTAAAGCTGTTGGGCAGGGGTTGTTCCAGTTTAATTGGGCATTTGAAATGCTCTTTTAAATGCAGTGAAATCTACCAGAGAAGTCTGTTCAACGCAGAAGCAGGCTGGGGCAAAGTTCCCCAAGCAACCAGAGTGAGGGTTTCACAAGAGGAATGTGCACTGACCTTGTAGATAAGGCACCAGAATGCTCAGGGTGAGACCACGTAATTGAATCTCTCAGGCTCTGGTGACACAGCTGGACAGTTCCCTACAATCTTATCAATAAGAAGTATTCCAGCTGCCTCAGGCAGTGTTCCTATAGAGCCCAGGAGAATCAGATGCTGCAGTGAAATTTTTGCCAGCTTTTTGTGACACAGAGCCCACTGCAGGTTTCCTCAGCGAAGAGCTCTAGGCCTCCTCTAGCAGAGAAAATCACTTTGGGATGGAAAGCACTACTGAAAATGGCAATCTCCCTGAAATAAAGTGGTTCAGATTGAATTAGTCAGTTTTGTTTAAGGACAGAAAACTGCAGGCTGTCCTCTCTCCCTCAGCCTTTGAAAACCAAAAGCAGTCATGGTAGTCTCCCTGAGCTCACCAGAGTCCTCGATCCAGCATCTATCTAGCTGCTACCCCTTTTTGCCTAAGAAATCCAGAAATGGAATCATTTCCACCACAAACACCCCTTTCAGGGTTTTGGGAATGCAGACCCCATTGCACTTGACTCATCTCTTTAAATCAATGTCCCAGGTTTAGGCATCCTGTGGGCGAGAATAACTCGCAAGATCAGCAAATGAAACATTAATCCCATTCGAGATTAAAAGGAATTTAAGCAGGTATTCTTCTATGCCAAAAAGCAATTTAAAGTAATCTTCCAGCTCTGGCAGGAGAAATAAAAAGAAGTAGATGGATCTCAGGAAGAAAATATAGCTTAGGAGGCAGTGGTTTAAACTGATAGCACATTGATAGCACCAGAAGTGTTTTGCAGCTGGATGAATTGCTAAAACAAGTGAACCAGCCCTCCTTCCCACGTGTCCTTGCTTGAGTTCACTTGCAACAGGACTTTCAGTGCCCATGCACACTGCTAATGTCAGCTCCTACTGCCTGAGCAGCAGCTTCTGTCATTATTGCCTTCCTGATTATGACAACCTTCAATTTTACATTCACAACTCTTGCCAACATTAGTTGGGTGCATTAAGCTTCGAGTGAAGATTTACAATTTCTTCTTTTGCTGAACAAGCTTAAAAGTACCATTTTTCTCCTATTTTAATTCCTAATAGCTATAGAACATTGCTACAATCTGTTGTATGTCAGTGCAGCATTTGCAAAAGGAGCAAGTACAGCCTTAGAAAATTAAGTCCCCTACTTGCTCATAAGGGAGAGAAGGAATTGGCAGCAGATAAAGTTCATGTTGCAATGAATACTTGACAGTGCATATCTAAAACTTTTCCTCCTTGAACAGAAGCCTCCCCCTTGGAACACAGGATGCCCTCTCACAGAGTCCCATCCCCACTGGAAAGCTTGGAGTCCAGTGGGTTATATCACAAAACCCCCTGAAATTCTTACATATCACTGACCATCAGTGATCCCAAGAAAGCATTCCTCAGGCAAAACCCTTTTCTCTGTTCTCAGCAAGTCTGCTTGAAACTATTAAACTGCTGCTGAGGGTATCTACATCTTGGAACAGACCAGAGACCTACTGCTGTCCCACAAGGGGCTGGACAAAACCTTCAGCATGGACCTGAGCCTGGGCAGCCATGCTTAAGATAACATAAAACATGTTCTACTCCATGCAAAACATCCCCCATCCCTCTGGAAAGCCCTGAGCTATCCAGCAGTGCTTATGGCTTACACCTCCTCTGATGTGACCTGTGTCACAAGAGCTGCTGATTTCCATCCAGCTGAGACTACAAAGTTATGGGCAACTGCAGCAGAGAAACAAAGACTGAATGACTCACTCTTCTGGACCTTTAAATAATTTTTATTATCGGTCCCTCCAGAGAAGAGGTAGAACAGTACAAGGAAGAGAACTCTTTTCCACAGTTCCTGTGTGGGTAAATTTGATTCCTCACAGCTGTCAAATAGATGGGAACCTTTCTCCAGGATCAAAATTTATGCATGCTGGTAAATCAGCCTCTGTCGCCACCACGATTCAAGCAAATCCCAAGAAAGGGAAGCAGCATATGCTTTTCTATTTGTCAACTTTCTGAAAGAGCTGTCTTACCATATATAACATTTAATCCTGCCTGAACTAGCTTTTATTGAGGAGTAAAAAGTACTATGTAAGAGGCAAAAAATTTGATCTAAGGAGCAATTTCATTTAAGGCAGAGCATGACAGCTTTGCAGCAGTTTACCTGATAGACTGCTGTGGTTCTCAAGCCACAGAACATCATTTGCCTCCCTCAGACTTAACCTGAGAGAAACAGACTGTGTGCGAAAAGCTCCCCTCTCATCTCACACTCCTGCTAGAAAACATGTCCACGAACGACCCTAAGGGGGGCATTCCAAGTGTAAAATGAAGGGAATCTCATCTGTCCAAACACTGCCTTAAGTTGTAACTCAGACATCCTAAGGCCCCCAAATCCACTCAGTAATCCATTCCCACTTACCTTTCAGGATTGTTTAATCTTCCAGGCACCTAAATTTAAAGGTGCTTCATTGCATAGACAAATTATTTCCCTGTCACATAATTGCAGTTGCCTCCTGCTGCTCATTAGTGCTCCTCTATGAAAAGTGGTATTTCTCTAGCACTTGCAGTTCTGCTGTGATTTACTTTAGGCTTTTGAGTCCTTCAGAGTAGCCATGACCAGAGCATGATGGTGACAGCACTCAGCTTTTAAATTATAGTCTCTGGCAAAATAGACTCACTCAGGAAACCAAACACACAGATGCTTGGTTCTACTTTGTACAAAGTGTACTAAACCATTAGATGCTTGTCCTCCAAAGAGGGAAAAACAGAAAGAATGCCAAATGGATGAAGGTACCTCATTTTCCCTACAAGTTTCTCCTAAACTTAACCATAGAAACAAATGCTCAACTTAAGCAGACTAGATCATTCCTGGAAGATTGAAGAATCTGCCTCTCCACCAGCTGCAAAACAGAACTTACATAGCTGTGTAAGGAAACTGGATTTTTTTGGGTGAGGCTAAAATTTCTTGAAGGAACAGGGTCTCATCTTGGCCTTCAGCAGCAATTTGGCTGTGTTGGAATAAGGCTGGTACCAGAAGCTACAGGACAAGGCTGAAACAGAAAAATGGATCATCATGTGGAGACAATGGGTTTGGCAAGGAGATGCCCCTCAGTAGAAAAGAAGGGGGGAAAAAAGGAGACTGTATTTTCTGAGATGTAGGAATAAACTTGGAAAAAACAAACATTTTAAACCAGAAAGCCTTGGGAATTTCCAAACACAGTAACTGATCTACTGAACCATGGTATGAGAGGACTGAATAATCCAAAATACTAAATGTCACCCAGAAACTTTGTGCTGCCCACACTTACAAAAAGTGAATGCCCAGGAGCATCACATAATGCCTGTGATCAACAATTAGTTCATGTTGGGGAGGATTGCTCCAATCAAAGAACATGATGGAAGTGCATGCTGAATAGAATAGAATAAAATGCATAGATTCTATGCATTTAGCATAGAATGCTAAATCAGTAACAAAGTGTTATACTGCATTGCAAGGTAGAAAGTTTCACAAAGAAAGGTGCTGTAAAAGGGGGTAATGAGGTTACATCAAGAAAAAGAAGAAAAGGGAACTTTTCAATAATGTAAGAGAGTCTCCATAAGCTCAAATAGGGGCAGAGGTCTTCAAGACTCTTAAAAAATAATTTGCAGTGAAACAAATGGCCAGTGCCACAAGGTCACCCCCGTGACACTGGCAGCTGGTGTTTCCAGTGTTTCTGAGGTGTTTATAGCCTTCCTGATGTTTTCCATAAGTATTTTTTTTCCAATGACAGAAGAGAAATGAACGGAAAAAATCACAGAATTCATAGAGCAAGGACCTTCTCTTCTTTATTATAGATTTTTGTGTTTGAAGATAAATTAAGATCTGCCTCTAAGTTTTGTCATTCTTGTCCATTCCCACCCAAAAGACTTAATGAAAGGGAAGAGCAAAAGAAAGATTAAGACAAAGAACATTATTTCAGTGGCAGAAAATCATCAACAGGATACAATTCAGAGCAAAGGACTTCCATTGGACAAGCAGCTGGTGTCAGGGGCCAGGCAGGGTAGAAATTAATTCTAGTCAGGTTGCTTTCTTTATTTTACATGATGCAGCTGGCTGACACTATTGATGGCATCAGTAAAGGGTCACATCTTTGTTAACCCATAACAGTCACAGGTAAGTTCCAGAATAAATCTCTGAATCTCTAGAGATCATTCTAGAAGTGTTGCCAAATCACTTGGACAAATTGATATTAAGCTTAAGCCACACTAGTTTAAAACAGCAACCCACAACTGAACTGCAGACAGATCCAAACCCAAAGCTGTGGTGCAATAATCAACAGATTCAGCTGCAGATTCTCATTCATATCTCACATTTCTTAGAAAATTCTGAATGTACAAAGACAAACAAGGGCCTGGGGTATCTGCTCTACTTTCAGGGCAAGCATGAATGACTCAAAATGGGGCAAGGAAATGTTTGTGCTTGCAGAATTGCTTTGGAATTCCAGAATGTTTGTCCAGTGCCTGTCCTCTTTCCTCACCTACCATGTCATTGTTACAATAAGTACAGATTTTCCTGACTATTTTCCCAGTTTCTTTGTTGGGAGACTTTACTTACTGGATTTTCTCTCTCTGAGCAGCACAGTTCACACTGGGTGAATTTAGGGGATGTTACAGAGCCTGGCATACACATATGGGACAACATGTAACAGTCCAAAGCTGTGTGGAGGAAGATCAACTGCATGAACGCTGAGCTGAGAAGAAAGAAAACCAGCTACATGCATTAAAACATGAGGACTCCTGTGATGAGATCCTCGTGTTTCCCAGAAATTGCCTGTGCAATTCATTTTGCACAGCCTGTGAGGATGAAGGGATGCTTTAACTGAAGCCTGGGAAGGAAGGCAGGAGCCAGGTGAGCAGATTTGTCCTGGAGTCCTAAGCATTTCTTGGTGATCTTGGTACCATCACATGCTGTCAAGACATAGCAGGACACAGCTGTAAATGCCAATATTAAAAGTCTTAAGCTGATAGAAGTTTATGGAGACTGAGATTCCTGGTTGTCTTGATGCTCATGGAACAGAAGAATAATAAATAAATATGAAACTACTGTTGCTCCCAGTGGAATCAATGCAGGATTTCCACTAGATCAGACACAAAGAACCCTTTAAAAAAACCCCCCAAACTAGTGGGAAGGCTTGTGTGTGCAGGATATACCCATGCACTATGCCAGCAATAAATGTAGCTCTCACTTGCACCAGGAAAAGCTCACTGAGTCACAAACCCAGCCTCATGTGACTGTCTGACCTTTGGACTGTCAGATGGAAGCAATTTCTGAGGTCTCAGTGTCATGACAGTCGCAAGGCTCCGTTCTGACACGGGCCACAAGTGGCACTTCAGTAAGTCATTGCACAGAGGAACATTTGTCTCTGTGAGGACACAGGGCTGTGCCAGCCCCAATTTCAGCTGGTACAGTGGATTTTCTAGTGGCAGACATAACTCCATCCTCCTGCACATGAATGAAATTAATTGATCTTTCCTGTTAGGAGAGAGCTGCACTCCTTGAGCCAAACTCTGCTTTCAGTCTCAGCGTGTGGAGCCACACTGGATTTACTCTGCTGTTCTGGAGAGCAGACTGCAGGGCTCCTCCTGTCCCTCAGGGATTGTTAGTGAGCAGCAGCTCTGCTTGGCTCCTTATTGTCTTTGTTAATAACACTTCTAATGACTGGTGTTTGCATCTATTTTTGTATCTCTTAACATACTTGCAAGACACTCAAGGCTGCTCTGGAAGGAACTCAAGCTCAGGAGTGGGGTGTATTTAAAATAGATGGACCCCTGGTTGCTGTAGATATGTCATTGGTGTTCGTTCAGTTTGCAGGAGTCTTTTTCTCCCTTTCCAAAGCCAGAGACAGCCTGTGGTGTGCCCACAGGCAGAGCACTGTAACAGAGAAGCACCATCCCTTCCTTTTGCAGGATCACCAATTCTCCACTGAAAACCTTGTTCTCCAAAAGAACATTACAAATACTAGGGTGAGCAGGGAAAGGAGAAAAGGTCATTCTACAGCTGCAGGGTCAACTAATACTAAACTATCTGATCTTAAGTTCCCTTTGGCCTGACAACACTTCCCTCATCATTTAGTGTACAACTCAGTATGTCCATACCTGCAAAATGTTTGAGACACAGCTCACTTAGACTCGGTGGAAAACAAAGGGGAAAGCTCCCATCTTAGAATCTCCTATGACAACTCCTTGAAAGTCAGCTGGTGACCATAACAAATCCCTCCTCCTGCTCTCAGCTAGGATATCATTCTCCTCTGACTGGGTGTTTGGTGGCCATGAGCCACACGCTGGAGTCCCTCAGGCCTGATGGATGTGAAATTTTCAGGATGCTGATTGAAACCCCAGCATCTACTTCCCACAGCAACACTCTCATGCAGTGCAGCTCACCACGAAGCCTTGGCAACAATTACCTCTATCAACCAGAAAGTCCAGCTCACGTCTGCTCAGCACTGAGGCAAGGCCATTTCACACACAGATTCTCTGTCCACACCTGCTCATCGAGGAACAGACAGCTGCACTCTACTCTTTGCAAGACCGGAGGAAGTCAGAGGCCAGATTCCTCTGGTTTTAAGGGCTACAAGAGTGTGGAAGGCCCAGCCGCCTGCCGGATGCTCTTGTTGCCACCTGGGCCAGCACCAGCTGCCCTTTCACCAGACATCCAGGAGATTCAGCTGTCTCAGCTTCCTTTGTGCTTGCTCTTGGCACAGCAGCACTGTTTGCCTTCAGCTCTACAGTGCATCCTGCAGCACTTCTCCAGAGAGAAGTCTGGGGGAGAATGTGTTCCCAGCCCTGTATGCCAACATCCTGGTGCTGTACTGGTGTGCCAGGGGAGCTCCATGGACTGAAACACCACTTTGAATTCAGGTTGGTTTTTTTAAAAACATTTTTTGTCTCAACTGCAGAAAAATAATGTTATAGATAGATATATATATATACACACATAGCAGTTCTGTGAGCTGTTTTCATGCTGAGAAGCAAAATGAACATTTTAAAAGATCAAACCTGAGGAAATCTGAGTATTCTTAGTACACACAAATATCACCGCTTTTTATAAGCCTATTTTCATAAAAAAATAATTCAGTCTTGGGCCACATTTCCTTGCCTAGGTCCCAGCACACCTTTCCACGGATGCCTGCCTCTCCTGGCTGAAGCTCTCCAGCACAGCCTCCTGTCTCCTGAGGCAGAGGGAAGCCTGCAGCCCGCGGGTGCCCAGCACGAAATGCTTTCCACGGCTGTCACACACTGCCTGGGGAGCCAGCAGCAGCCCCAGCAGAGTGATGGTGCCACCAACTCACTTGTTTAGAAAAGCCTGGGAATGTCACAACTTGTTACACGATGGCATCCTTAATATCCTCGGGAGGCAGTCATAACTTCTGCCTGAGGCGCCCGAGAACTTCCACGAGCACCGGCAGCGCAAAATTAATGATGCAGCTCAGTCTGAGAGTGGTGGCATTTCAACAGTGGGTAGAGGGAACCTTACATGGTGCCAGCTAATCTTGCAGGAGTAAATGAACTAACTCACATTTTTCACAGGCTTTGAGATATTCCAAGGAAATGTTCCATAAAGGCCAAGCTGTTATTAAGTATTTCTGACAAAATATTGTTTTAATTAATCTCCGTCTTTGATTTTCTGTTTGGGCTACTCTCACAATGGCTTTTTGCTTGCTGTTACTGTAGGTAATGTGGGCTCACCCACACAATTTCCAGAATCTATAGAGAATTATGTCACTGCAAGTTATTGATTGCATCCCAACTTGGATTCTGCTTTGTACAGGCTCTAATTAATCCATATCCATACTGTAAGGATTTCTCATCTGACTGTGGTTTGATCAACCAGTAGAGAAATACAGAGTGCATATCAGTTGCATCAGATCTTTCCAAGAGGAGGTGCAGCTCTCCAACAGCTTTGTGTCTAGGCAGTACAGGGTCAAGGCTGTCATGAACTATTTTGATGGAAATAAACATCACCATTTAAAAAAAAACAACCAACCAACAAACCCAAACAAAAGAAACAAAAAATCCTCCCCCAAAAAACCAGATTAGTTAACATATTTCAGAAACATATCTAAACTTTGGGTTTAAACAAAAAAGTCCTATGTGTTTTATCAAAAAAAAAAAGTCAGAAGATTTTTGGATGAAATGCACTCAGAAGACAAGCCAAGAGATAACCAAAGAAAATAAAGAGATAAGAAGATAAGCAAAGAAAATCTGTTGTTAAAGATGACAGAATTTATATGGGTTGTCTATGTTTTTGTGGTTTCAAGCCCAGCTAGTAAAAATAAAATAATGTAACCTAGGAAGAGGAGTCTACATTTCCCTCATTTAGTTTAGCCAAGATTTTCGTTGTGCTAATTTGTACTCTAATCTATTAAACTGTTGAATAAAGCATTTGTCGGGTGGTATTCAAGTGGCATAAATAAAGTGGTTCAAGGTTTCTCTTGGAATCTAAATTCCTAGCAGGGTTGTTTTTTTTTTTTTTTTTTTTTTTTTT